>CM060948.1:12690854-13060854 GCA_030765055.1 Mantis religiosa
CAGAGTCCTTGGCCCGTCGAGAATGCGGTCTTCTCCTTGTCTCTTGGGTCTAGAGCTACCTGCCAGTAGCCCGACTTCAGGTCCAGGGTCGAGAACCACTGTGCACCAGCTAGCGTGTCCAGGGTGTCGTCAATCCGGGATAAGGGAAAGCAGTCCTTCCGGGTGACGGCGTTCAGCTTTCTGTAGTCTACGCAGAAGCGCAGCTCGCCGTTCTTCTTCGTCACCAAGACTACAGGGGAACACCAAGGGCTGTCAGACTCTTCAATCACTCCCCTGGATCTCATGTCCTCCAGCATGTCTCGTACTGCCCCTTGCTTTGCCAGCGGAACGCGTCTATGTGGTTGCCGAATAGGCCGGTTGTCCCCGGTGTCGATGCGGTGAAGCACTTAGTCCGTGCGGCCGTAGTCACTATCACCTTGGCTGAAGACGCGCTGGTACCGTCTTAGCAGTTGTCGAACCTTCTCCAGCTGTTCTGCTGTCAGGTGGTCGGCCGCCCTCTCCAGTAAGCCTTCTAGCCGGGGCCCCAGGTGTTGCTTCGGCGCCGGCTCCTGTGTCTCGTCGATAGCTGTTACGCTCACCACGGGCTCGCACGTTCACAACTCCGTCCCGGCTTGGACGTCGTGATCATCGTTCGTCGGATTTAGCAGACTCACGGGCACCTCCTCTCGGCACGGCAGCAATGCCCTGGCTACACACAGTCCGTGTACAGGCGTCTTCTGGTCCAGCATCATGTTCCTGGTTCTCTGGCCCTTCAGTCGCGCCGTCACCACCACCTCGCTCCTCGCGGGGACAACCACGTCTTCGCTCAAGACGACCCTGCAAATTCCAAGGCGCTCTTCTGGTTGACGGAGTATAACCTCTTCTCCGTTGAGCCGCAGTACCTTCTTGCCGACGTCGACCGTCGCCTCATGGCTCCTGAGGGCATCCAGTCCCAGAATCACCTCCTCAGCCACCTTCGCGACGAACAACCACAGACGCACGGCACTCCGTCCCAAGGTCAGCTCCAGCAGGGCCTCCTTCTCCACAGGCAAGGTGTCGCCCGATGCCGTGACAAGCTGGTATGGTCGGCTCGGCTTCCTTGTCTGCAAACCCTTCGCCATGTCAGGTCTGATGATGGTCACGGCCGCACCGGTGTCCACCAGCACGCGGCACGGCTTTCCTCTTACCCAACCGTCCGCGATGAGGCTGTCATCCATACACCGGCTGACGGCGCACAGTGTCACTCGAGGGGATGGTGGTGATGGCGCCGACGTGCCCCTCTCCGCGACGGCCCTTACTCGTTTTCCGGCTGTTCTTCCTGGTGTGGGCAGTCTCTCTGCAGGTGTCCGGGCTGTCCACACCCCCAACACAGGCCACTAGGTGTTCGCCGGCGTCCCTCAGCTGGTCTTCTGTCTCCGGCGTAACGGACACTCCTCGTTCTCGACGTCGGGATAGATGTTACCTTGGCCGCCTCCATCCTTAATGCCGCTGTCAGCGCCTTGTGGATGGTTTTATAATCGCCGAGCATTAGGCGCTGACGAATCTCCGTGTCCCGTACCCCGACGACAAAGTTGTAGGCGGCTTCCTGGGATACGAATTCCAGTGGCAGGTCAACCAAGGCCTTGCTTGCCAGTTGTTCCACTGCCAGGGCGAACTCCTGCAGCGTCTCCCCCGGCTGCTGTGACTTTACCTTTAGCTGGCTGCGGTACGCTGCGGCTAAGCGGTGGTTCCTGAAACGATTCTCCAGGGCCTCCCAGATGTCCTTGGCCGCCGCCGTTGTCTGCACCGCGTTTAGGTTTTCCGCGGCCCGTCCCTGGAGGCTGGCTATTAACTGTGTGGCCTCCTCCTCCGGTGACCATCTGTTGTGCTTGGCCACTGTGTCGAACTGGCGGCGGAAGACCTCAAATGTTGACGCGCCGTCATATTTCGGAGGTTTGACGCTCGCCGATGTTGTGTCGCGTCCCGGTGCGTCGGCCTTCAAATCCTTCAACCTCCTGCCGACGACGTCCCCCACCATGGCGCTCAGGGACTTGACGCTGTTGTCGGCCTTTCCTTCCAGCTCATTAACGCGGCTCGCCAGGTCTTCGACGCGCTCGCCTAACTGTGTGACGTCCTCTTTTATGCCGGCCAACTTTTCTTCAAACTTTGCGGCGAGAGCCTCGTCCGCCGCCTTCATTTCCGTGGCCAGACTGCCGTTCGCAGCTTTCATTTCTGTAGTTAACTCGGCCTTCATTTCTTCCATCTTCTCGGTGATGTTGTCGTTAGCCGTCTTCATTTGTTTCAGTTCCGCGGCCAGGTTGTTATTTGCCGCCTCCGACTTCGCTGTTAATTCGTTCTTCTTCTGCAAAAGCATTTCCAATGCCGATTCCATGGTCATAATGTTCGGTGATGTTGTTGTCCCGCTTCCTGACACCAGTGTGACTTTGTGGGTTCGTGAAATGAAAAGTCCAATTGCACCACTCAAAAATGTTCTTTATTTCCACCGACTTACAGTTAAACTCTTGCCAATTACACAGAATTACGTAATGCACACAATTATGATTCACCAGTTCGTCCGTTACAATTTCACTTGCACTCGTAATTACGTACAATCCTTCGATGCACTCACACAGTCTTCTCGTCGTACACTAGCACTGCATTCTTACGCCAAGAACTGACTGACTCCTCTTGCCCGTCATGTTGCTTATATAGGGTCAGCTAGCCGATCTGGAAGGTTCTAGATTAGATGAAATACCCCGTAAGTTTGAGAACACTGGTGGAACAGAAAGGGACGGCGCAGTGATGTTTTTTTCCCCAGCCACCCCCTTGTTACCGCTATAAGACAAACGAGGGGTGCGTGGCTAACACCGACCATCTCCTGCTTGCCCGCTCTATAGGGTGTTCCGACATTTGGTTGACATTATTATTATTATTATTATTATTATTATTATTATTATTATTATTATTATTATTATTATTATTATTATTATTATTATTATTATTATTATTATTATTATTATTATTATTATTATTATTATTATTATTATTATTATTATTATTATTATTATTATTATTATTATTATTATTATTATTATTATTATTATTATTATTATTATTATTATTATTATCATTATCATTATCATTATCATTATTATCATTATCATTATCATTATCATTATCATGATCATGATCATGATCATCATCAGCATCATCATTATCGTTATCGTTATTATTATTATTATTATTATATTCAGACAGTGTTGATGAACCAGCTGTTGTTATAACTCACACACAAGCAGTAACAAACAAAGAGAAATTGATGCTTTACTTCAACAGTCAAGTCAAAACATTGCCAAATGAACTTCTAATGTTAAAGCAATCAACTATGCACTAACTTGAGACAACAGAAGCACGCTGACTTTTTTACTAAGACTAGTTTGTAGTAGAGTACAAATACATAGGCTATTAGTGGATGTGTTTTTAGGTGAAAGTGTACTGATGGTAATTTCATAACTCCATTAAAAATATTTTGGTGATGATGTACCTACATGATTTTTTATCATTTTTCCATCATTCTCTGGATAACCCAGATTTGTGTAAACTTTGATTGGCCCTGGTCTCAGTTGAACCGGGTAAATGAGATTATGCCGTACTCATATCTTAAGATGATGAAATCTTTATTTTTATAGTTTTCTGATTGCTCACTTGTTTTGCACTAAAGAATTTTACTATCAAAAATACTTCAGATTTAAAACTATTAACATAACGCCTCATTTGACTACCTAAGGAAGCACTGAATTTTAATATATTGCTATCTATCTGTACAACAACATTGCAATGAAAACAGAAAGGAAGAGAAGATTAAAACAAACAAAACAACTAATTTATCAATAGATTTTAGGTGTTATGCTCATTGTTATGAACACTTAAGAAGTCAAGTAAAAAATACTCAGTAATGAAAAACCTTCCTTTTATATTTTAATGCAGCAACAATCCTCCTTGCTGTAAAAGAAATTGTGACCTGGCTGGACGGTGATAATTTGGATTTGGTATTTATTCCCATTATAGCAGCTAAAGAATAAAACTAAAACTAATAATAAAGAAATCATTTAATCAAATAAAAGCAAAAAGAGTATTTATTTGGTAAAAAAGGCAGAAGAAGGCAAAATAGAATTTTACCATTTCAATCACAAGGTTTAATTTACACAGATCCATTTTTAAATGTAAGAAATATCTAATTTTATTAGGTTAATTGATGGAAATTATTCTTCCATACTAGCCATGTGTAGGACATGATTTTTGAAGGGTAGAGTCAGACTGAAAAATTCAATGTCATAGCCAGGATTTGAACCTTGGATCTTCCAGTCTCCGTCCAGCTGCTCTTTTTTCTAAACTGTCCAACTGACTAGTATTTTCTGGCAAACCACTAGGAGATCTCATATACAGTGAGATACGTACTTTTTGTGGTGACTAAGTACTTAAGTCCCAGGCTGCATACTTTAGACCCCTATAAGATTAACTTTTCTAAATTCCTGACTCCTATTTTCCTGTTACACCACTAAGAAAATTTTTTTTTAATTGTAATTTACGTCTTACAACCTTAAGTCATCGGACAATGAATGATATTGGTGAAATGATGCTCAAATGAGTCCGGGGTCCATGGAGCTTAGAGCTACTCGACATTTATCATTAAGGATAAGGCAAACCCTCGGAAAAGCCTAATTAAAGTAACTCACCCTGACTGAGATTCAAACTCGGGACCTCTTGAACGTGAGGCAGACATGCTACCGAGGTGTGCCCACCAGGAGAGGTCATATACAATGAGATACATACCTTTTGTGGCAACTAAGTACTTAAGTCTCATGCTTCATACCACCTTCAGACCACTATTAGCAACTGGATGGAGACAGGGAGATCTGTGATTCAAATCCCACCTACGCCATTGAATTTTTCAGTCTGACTCTACCTGTCAAAAATATCTAACACGTTTTAAAAGGCATTTTATCAAAGTTTTAGGCTTTGTTCATAATGGTCTGCTTTGGAAAGTACTAATTTTGTTCATAATCTCTTACCTGCTAAAATGAAATGGATCTAGAGATGGGCAGAATGTTAATTGGAGACAGATCACAATATCCAATAATGGAAACAAGATTGTGTTCACAATAATCTGGAAATGAGGTTGGGAATGGATATCAATGACCATATTAATAGCACTGCAGAAAATTGATTTTGCACATTGGGATCTCCTTTATTTTTAATTGAAAAATGATAATTTTTCACCTGATACCAGTTCAGCCAACATAACACAGGTTAGCCAACATCAAAATTTTTAGAGTAAACATTTTCTAAATGCAAATCCGTAATTATTTCTGATTTCTCTTGTTCTACTAGGCTTCAATATTTTATTAATAGCATATTTAAAATTGTTCTTTATTTATTGTAAATTTCTTAAATTCTTGTTCTTTGTAGTTTTTGCTATCGTTATTTAACCCTGGATCACATACATTGCTTGTTGTCACATGAACAGTCCTGTGTTAGATTTTTTTCTAACAAGATGAGTTTCTTAATAATATTAATATAATTTTGAGTCTAACTAATACTCAATGGTCCACTTATTGCTAGTATTTACCTAGAACGTGTTTCGTTAGGATCTTCCTAACATCATCAGCTGTTGTTGACTAATGGACGTCGGTTCGGTGAACTCCTCGGAGGTGATAGGTGCGTCTCTGTCGGTATCTTGATGAACCTAAAATTTGGGTTTTCTTCAAAGGTAGTGTCGAAATTAAACAATTTTCTTTCCTATTTCTTTATGAAGATATTTTCCCACGTGGTTAATGCAGCTGGACCTTGGACACTTTTTAATAAGTGAATTTCTTGTTCTATATCATGATTCTCCTTCCAAAAATGGTACGCCACTGCCGATTTATCTATTTCTTTATTGCTGATGTTCCTAAAATGCTCTTTAAGTCTAATGTTCAAGTTCCTTTTTGTTTTTCGTACAGAAAATTTACATATCATCCCAGAGAAACATACCTTTTCCAAAAAGTCTTCAAAGAACACAATATTACTTTGGCCCCACAGAACAAATTTAGTGTACAACACCTTTTGAAATCACATAATACAAAGGAGATACCCACATGCAGAAAATCAGGAGTGTACCGGATAAATTGCAAGGACTGTGACAAATTCTACATTGGAAAAACAAAAAGGAACGTAAACATTAGGCTTAAAGAGCACTTTAGGAACATCAGGAATAAAGTAATAGATAAAGCGGCGGTAGCGTACCATTTTTGGAAGGAAAATCATGACATAGAACGAGAAATTCACTTATTAAAAAGTGTCCTAGGTCCAGCTGCATTAACCACATGGGAAAAAATCTTCATAAAGAAATATTGTCGCGGCACTGGGCATAAACGTTTTGGCACAAATAGATAATAGACAGCGGATAATGTTTAACGAGCTTACATAAGCAGTTAACGATAACGCGGCGAGTGTTTACAAAGCCAGCAAACAATGTTACCTCAGATAAAGGACTCGCCGACACAGGTAGGATTTCATGTCTGGAAGCTTCTAGAGATATCTCGATTGACGGAGAAGGATTGTTTTTCTTGTTTGCTTCAGAAGGTTCTCGAGTTATGAATGGAGATATAAAAAGGGATTGTGACATGCCAGCAAGACAGTTGTAGTTGTGTAACAAAAGTTGTTGTTGTAAATGTAACGAGAGTGTTGTCAACAGTGGAAGTTGAGTAAGCTTTTTGTTACTGTCATCGACCTTGGTGTTGTATATGTGATGTATTGTTGTTACGTGAGAATTGAACAGTGTATTGCTACGGAAAATAAGGAGATTTTTAATTTCTGCAACTCGGCCTTTTAATTCTATGAACCCACAAAGTAACAATTGGTGTCAGGAGTGCAACATGAAAGCTACATTGGAAAAGATTTTGGAGAAGATGGCGGAAATGAAAGCAGCGAATGAGATCCAAGCTGAAAAACAGAAGCGGCAAATAACAACCTGGCCGCAGAGTTGAAACAAAGAAGACGGCTAACGACAACATCACCGAGAAGATGAAAGAAATGAAGTCCGAATTAACAAAGAAGACGGAAACGGCAAATAACCTGGCCGCAGAGCTGAAACAAATAAAGACAGCCAACGATAACCTTACCAAGAAGATGGAAGCCACAAACAACAGCCTGACCGCGAAGATGACCGAATTGACCACGGAGATAAAAGCGGCAAACGAGGCCCTCGCCGTAAAATTCGAGGAGCAGCTGACCGGCGTGAGAGATGACGTCGCAGAGCTCGGCAAGCGGATGGGTCAAGTGGACGAGCGCGTCGAAGATCTGGCGAGCCGCGTTGACGAGCTGGAGGGAAAGGCTGACAGCAACACAAAGTCCTTAAACGCCTTGGTGGAGGACGTCGTCGGCAGGAGGTTAAAGGATTTAAAGGTCGACGCGCCGGGACGCGACACAACATCTGCGCGCGTCAAACCTCCTAAATACGACGGCGCGACAACTTTCGAAGTCTTCCGCCGCCAGTTCGACGCAGTGGCCAAGCATAACAAATGGTCACCAGAGGAAGAGGCCACACAGTTAATAGCGAGCCTCCAGGGACGGGCCGCGGAAGTCCTGAAAGCAGTACAGATAACGGCGATGCCCAAGGACATCTGGGAGGCCCTGGAGAATCGTTTTGGAAACCACCGCTTAGCCGCAGCGTACCGCAGCCAGCTAAAGGCAAGGTCACAGCAGCTAGGGTAGATGCTGCAGGAGTTCGCCCTGGCAGCTGAGCAACTGGCTAGCAAGGCCCTAGTCGACCTCCCACCAGAGAGAGATAGCCGGTACCAGGAAGAGGAGCCGGAAGAACGAGTCAGGCCCGTCGTAGAGAGGGGCACGTCGGCGCCATCACCACCATCCCCTCGAGTGACACTGCGCGCCGTCAGCCGGCGTATGGATGACAGCCTCATCGCGGACGGTTGGGTGAGAGGGAAGCCGTGCCGCGTGCTGTTGGACACCGGGGCAGCCGTGACCATCATCAGACCTGACGTGGCGAAGGGTTTGCCGACGAGGAAGCGGAGCCGATCATACCAACTTGTGACGGAATCGGGCGACACCTTGCCTGTGGAGAAGGAGGCCCTGCTAAAGTTGACCTTGGGAAGGAGTGCCGTACATCTGTGGGTGTTCGTCGCGAAGGTGGCTGAGGTGATACTGGGATTGGATGCCCTCAGGAGCCACGAGGCGACGGTCGAAGTCGGCAGGAAGGTCTTGTGACTCAATGCAGAAGAGGTGATACTCCAGCAACCCGACGAGCGCCTTGGAATCTGCAGGGTCATCTTGAAGGAAGACATGGTGGTCCCCGCGAGAAGCGAGGTGGTGGTGACGGCGCGACTGGAAGGCCAGCGGACGAAGAACATGATGCTGGACCAGACGACGCCTGTGCACGGACTCTGAGTAGCCAGGACATTATTGCCGTGCCGAGAGGAGGTGCCAGTGAGGCTGCTCAACCTGGCAGACACCGACCACGACGTCCAGGCCGGAACGGAGCTGGGGGCGTGCGAGCCCGTGGTCAGCGTGACAGCTTTCGACAAGAAACAGGAGCTGGTGACGACGCAACAACTGGAGCCCCGGCTGGAAGGCTTATTGGAGAGGGCGGCCGACCACCTGACCGCAGAACAGCTGGAGAAAGTTCGACAACTACTGAGGTGATACCAGCGCGTCTTCAGCCAAAGCGACAGTGACTACGGCCGCACGGATAAAGTGCTTCACCGCATCGACACCGGAGACGCCCGGCCTATTCGGCAACCACCTAGACGCGTTCCGTTGGCGAAACAAGCGGCGGTACGGGATATGGTAGAAGACATGAAATCCAGAGGAGTGATTGAAGAGTCTGACAGCCCTTGGTGTTCCCCTGTTCTGGTGACAATGAAAAACGGCGAGCTACGCTTCTGTGTGGACTACAGGAAGCTGAACGCTGTCACCCGGAAGGACTGTTTCCCCTTACCCCGGATTGACGATACCCTGGACACCCTCGCTGGTGCACAGTGGTTCTCGATCCTGGACCTCAAGTCGGGTTACTGGCAGGTGGCTCTAGACCCGAGAGACAAGGAGAAGACTGCATTCTCGACAGGCCAAGGGCTTTGGCAGTTCACAGTTATGCCCTTTGGCCTCTGCAACGCGCCAGCTACATTCAAACGCCTTATGGAGTCAGTGATGAGAGGGTTGTCTTACGACGCCTGCCTGCTATACCTCGACGACATCATCATCGTCGGCAAGACTTTCGAGGACCATTTGGAGAACCTGAGCAAAGTGTTACAGAGACTGCAGGCAACCAACTTGAAGCTGAACGCGAAGAAGTGCCAGCTCTTCCGCAAAGAAGTTAACTACGTCGGACACATAGTCTCACCAACCGGAGTGGCCACAGACCCGGAGAAAACTCAGGCTGTGAGAGATTGGCCTCGGCCAAAGGATAAGCGAGAGTTGCGCAGTTTCCTGGGGCTGTGCAGTTATTACCGACGCTTCATAAAGGGGTTCTCCAACATCGCCAAACCCCTTACCCGCCTGACAGAGGAACAACGACTCTATGTGTGGACGGAGGACGCTGAACACGCTTTCCAGCACCTGAAGAAGACACTGTGCAGTGCTCCTATTTTGGGATTTCCACAACCAGGCGGCGCTTTCATTGTGGACACCGACGCCAGCGATCATTGCATTGGAGGCGTCCTATCGCAAATTCAGGATGGCCACGAGCGGGTGATAGCCTACTACAGCAAGACGCTATCCAAGGCAGAGAAGAACTACTGCGTCACCGGGTGAGAGTTACTGGCGGTAATAAAGACCTTGGAGCACTTCCACAAGTACCTGTACGGTCAGCCATTCCACCTCAGGATTGACCATTCCGCCCTAACCTGGCTATTGAGCTTTATGAACCTGGAAGGCCAGACAGCACGTTGGTTCCAGAGGCTGCAGGAGTACGACTTCACCTCTGAACATCGCAGAGGGAAGAGCCACGGTAACGCAGACGCCATGTCTCGAAGACCCTGCCCAGAGGAGTGTGGCCAATGCACAAGAGTGGAAGAAAAGGAGCTTGCCGCAGCAGTCCGAGTAGTCACGGCAGTACATGCGGATGGCTGGGATAGCGCAGGCCTGAGGAGGGAGCAGCTGGCGGACGCAGACTTGGGGCCACTCTTAAGAGAAGTGGAGGCAGCGACAAGACCAACCTGGGAGGACATCGCACCGAGGAGCCTCACCTACAAGTCGTATTGGGCCCAATGGGATTCATTGAAGACAAGAGAGGGCGTGCTGTTCCGGGTATGGGAATCGTCTGATGGGAAGACGCAGAGGGAGCAGTTGGTACTTCCCCGAATTAGGGTCCCGGAAGTCTTGGAGGAAGTGCATGCCGTTACTTCATGAGGACACCTGGGAGCAAAGCGAACGATCGACAAACTCCGACAGCGCTACTATTGGCTGAGGCTACGAGTAGACGCTGAGAGATGGTGCCGTCAATGTCATCTGTGCGCGGTGAGTCGCGGCCCCCAGACTAGGTGCCGGGGTCGCATGCAACAGTACAACGTCGGAGCGCCATTCGAAAGGATCGCCGTCGACATAGCTGCACCATTCCCAGTGTTCGACCGAGGCAACAAGTACCTGATGGTGGTTGTGGACTACTTCACCAAGTGGCCGGAGGAGTATGCCATTCCGAACCAGGAGGCGAAGACAATCACGGACTGCCTTGTAGAGCATGTGTTCTGCCGATTTGGGGTGCCGTTAGAGCTCCACAGCGACCAGGGCACCAATTTTTAATCCAACCTGACGAAGGAGGCACTAGAAAGACTTGGGGTGAACAAGACCCGCAACATACCCCAACATCCACAGTCGGACGGCATGGTCGAGAGATACATCAAGACCTTAGAGGAACACCTGAGGAAGGTCGTAGCCAGTCATCAGCGAGACTGGGACATAAAGGTGCCACTGTTCTTACTGGCCTACCGCTTGTTAACACACGACACCACTGGGATGATGCCAGCCAGTTTAATGTTCGGCCGAGAGTTATGCCTCCCCTGTGATCTGGCTTTAGGAAGCCCCCCGGACGCAAAACAGCCAGCAACCGAGTATGTGGAGAACCTAGTGGACCATCTCCACGACATGCATGAGATAGCTCGTCTGAACATCCAGAAGGCAAGCGACCGCATGAAGACCCGATACGACAGGCAAGCCAACAGCCAAGGGTTCCAGCAGGGTGACCTAGTCTGGTTGTACCGCCCTACCCGGACCAAGGGATGATGGCCGAAGCTCTAGCAACCATGGCAAGGACCGTACCGCATGGTAAAGAGAATTAACGACGTGGTCTACTACATCCAGAGGGTGCCCCGAGGGAAGATGTTGGTGGTACACCTGGATTGTCTGGCCCGCTATGATGGTGCTGTTCGGGACGACCAGCCTTGAGGAGGGAGCAGTGTCGCGGCACTGGGCATAAACGTTTCGGCACAAATAGGTAGTAGATGGCGGATAATGTTTAACGAGCTTGCATAAGCAGTTAATGATAACGCGGCGAGTGTTTACAAAGCCAGCAGTTATGTTACCCCAGATAAAGGACTCGCCGGCACAGGTAGGATTTCATGTCTGGAAGCTTGTAGAGATATCTCGATTGATGGAGAAGGATTGTTTTTCTTGTTTGCTCGAGAAGGTTCTCGAGTTATGAATGGAGATATAAAAAGGGATTGTGACATGCCAGCAAGACAGTTGTAGTTGTGTAACAAAAGTTGTTGTTGTAAAGACATGTAACAAGAGTGTTGTCAACAGTGGAAGTTGAGTAAGCTGTTTGTTACTGTCATCGACCTTGGTGTTGTATATGTGATGTAATGTTGTTACATGAGAATTGAACAGTGTATTGCTACGGAAATAAAGGAGATTTTTAATTTCTGCAACTCGGCCTTTTAATTCTATGAGCCCACAAAGTCACAATATGAAAGAAAATTGTTTAATTTCGACCTTTGAAGAATACCCAAATTTTAGGTTGATCAAGATACCTACAGAGACACACCTATCACCTCCGAGGAGTTCACCGAACCGATGTCCATTAGTCGACAACAATTGATGTTAGGAAGATCCTAACGAGACACATTTTAGGTAAATACTAGCAATAAGTGGAGCATTGAGTATTAGTTCAACTCAAAATTATATTAATTTTGTGTTTCATTGTATCATAGTCCTTACACAATGGAATCTTAATAATATCTTTATTTCAATATATATCATTACAGTTAACATATGAGTTGCATAACTGATATTATACAATGTTTAAACTACTATAAGTCAAAGATATATCTGTAAAATTATGCAGCACAAGGAACATTAAATAAGGTTGATGTTTATTCAAAATCTGCTTTGGGACAGTCTTGCATAGTACATGAATAACACTGAGCCATTGTCTCTAATTCATGATTGTATATACCACAATGCGAGCAATTATATTATCAGGAAAGAATAATTTCCAACAATCAAGAATGATTACGTAGAAAATGAAGCTAGCTACAGTGAAGCAATAAATATTACACAAATATAAATATTTGTAACAAAGGCTTCACTTATCTTAAGAAATTGGTGTTAATACTTCTTTCCAATGGAGATCAATTTCACAAACAGAAACAGATACAGATTATTAAATTTTAGATGAGTCGTATTTTTTACACATCTGCTTCACTTTCGTACCTATTTTGAGGACATGTTTCGCAAATCTTCGTTTGCCATTCCATGTTGTCCGGTTTTTAAAGTTGGTTGGATCTAACTTTCGCGTGTTCCTCTTGACTTAACGTCACTTCAATATATCGAGATTTAACTGTATTGGAACACCACAGTGAAGCGAAAAATTATTAAATTTTAGATGAGTCGTATTTTTTACACATCTGCTTCACTTTAGGACATGTTTCGCAAATCTTCGCAAACGAAGATTTGCGAAACATGTCCTCAAAATAGGTACGAAAGTGAAGCAGATGTGTAAAAAATACGACTCATCTAAAATTTAATAATTTTTCGCTTCACTGTGGTGTTCGAATACAGTTAAATCTCGAGATACAGATTGTCTGTATCTTCAGTCATATTCAAGAATGATCTTTCCATTCTTTGCTACACCTTTTATACCTGAAGCTGAGTTATTCTGACGTGCAATTTTTGTTGGAATAACTTTGTTCTTGAAGCATGTTGTTCCATCTTTACTTTCAGACATTTCACGGTTTCCTGGTTTTGGAATTGAAAGAGCTGTGCTGTCAGATTGTTCTATTCTGAATCAAGTTCTTTGTATTCAGATTGGGCTTTAGATTTGGAGTCTAGACTGTGTATGTGCATATCATACACTCTTCCTCAAACCACTTGAAAAGCTATTCTTCTGCAGCCATGTTGATAAGCAAAAAGAACAAACATTATGAAGATAATTGTCGAAAATTAGAAGAAATTACGAAAAAACCACAGAAACGAGATAATTTATGGTACTACAACTTATATTTCTCATAGGCAAGACAGTTGATGTTCAAAATATTCACAACTTACATACCAGTGCCTGTGTGTCGATAAAAATCAACAAGACTCTGCTATGTTTCCATTACTTGAACAGTTGGTTTCATTTCAAGAAAAGCAAATGCAAATGCCTGATATGCATGCCTTATGTCACGTACACCAACTTGAGAATAGTGTTACACAATAATTTCAATGCAAGGAAAGATCAAACAATGCACATAGCTTTGATAATACTGCTCTCAACAATGTTTGCTTTGTATTTATACACTTAATTCCACTTTAATGGTATTTAGAGATATCAACTGAGGCATTGCTAGCGCTATGTCTATTTGAATGAAAAAAGAAATAAATTAGAGCAATATATTGTCAGTTACTTATAAAATGAAGCTAGCTACTGTGAAGCAATAAATATTACAAAATATAAAAATTTGTTACTAAGGCTTCACTTATCTTAAGAACTTGGTGTTAATACTTCTTTCCAATGGAGATGGATTTCACTTACAGATCGTTTGTATCTTCAGTCCACAAATAGTCTAGTTTGTTTGTGGACTGAAGATGCAAATGATCTGTTTGTGAAATCCATCTCCATTGGAAAGAAGTATTAACACCAATTTCTTAAGATAAGTGAAGCCTTAGTAACAAATTTTTATATTTGTATAATATTGTCAGTTGTTAGATTTCTCTAACAGTGTGTGCGATCCCATGCTAAGCAGTAGCCATTTTTGAGTTGCATACAAGCAAACAGCAAATTCAGTGTAGCTGGAAGAACCAATCTACAATAGACAGTCAGAATCTGTTGTCAGGTGCACAATTGCTAGAAATGATTCCAGTTTCAGTTTTCCACATGCAACTAGAAATACCTCTAGTTACTGTTTTATGTCACTGTCACCTTGAATAATTTTTACCATGGAGGATCTAATTTGCAGAATATGCCATGCCAGGGAATGACAATGAGAAAATTAACATTTGACTAAATCTTTGTTTCTGCTCCTGGGACCTGGGAAAGCTTCCCATTAATTCTGGATGCTCAAATTATAATACAGATATTTTAAATTTGTCATTCTTATTCTAGTTACCATTCTTGGATATTGTGAACTAGCCTAGTTAAGGAGTGTCAAAGCTGAAAACAGAAAAGTAAAAATAAAACCTCTTAATGACCAACAAATTTAAAGATGAAATAGAAATGAAAAAAAAAAGCAGAATATTCAAACTAGGTTGAAAATTATTTAGATCCATAAACAAACTGAATATCTAATTAAAGAGAAGGGTAAACATTGCAAAGCATATTACAATGGATTCTATGAATAAAACACTAGAGAATACCTGCATTTACAGTATAATACGACGAGTTACTGGCACTCCATTGTCACGATAAGGGTGATTTAACAGGTGAGTCAATATTGGTACGTCATCGTCTTGTTGTACCTGTAAAACAAATTTAATTATATGACTTTGTAACCTTTCCAGCTTTCATGAGTTTATTTTTTTCCCCCTTTTTTTTAAGATCAAGTTCAATGCAATTAAGTTTTAGATTATATTATCAATTCACATATATTTGTATATCCCTTATAAGGCATGCATAAACTGTATAGTCTGTACCAAGCATGATTAATGGAAGAATTTTAGTCATACTTATGTTGAGCACATTGAAATTAAGCTTAGAGTTACATTTAAAAAATTTAATAATAAATTGACTCTTCTTTCCACATATATGGAACTAGCCTTATATGTCCTTCAATTTTTTTTTTTCTAATTTCTGAACTCACTTACGATATTGCAACCTATAAGAAGTCATAAATGTCATCCAAACATAAAAAACTACTTTAAATACCCTTTAAAACCTCAGAAGTATATTAGTCCATTTGAAATAAAATGAATGAAAAGTCCTAATGTGTTATTCAATCAAAGAGACATGGTTTAGTAAACGTAAATTTGGCCTTTATATATTTTTCTGAACCAAAATGAGGTTGACCCAGGCAACATATTTTAAGTATTTTCATATATTCTATTCTGTCATATCAATGGATAAAAGTAGGAAAGTTATATGATCACGAAATAGCAAAAAAGTGTTTTTTGGGAATAGCTAGTCATGGAAATTTATCTTGTCACGATTCCTGCAGGAACGAGAAGTTTTGTTCTAGTTTCTTCTTTCTCTCTCGAATAGTGGCACATACATAATAGTCAACTAGTTCATATCACTGCCATCAATATGACTAGTAGTGTTACAAAAGTGAGGTAGTGTAAACAGCCAATGTTCTGTTAATAGTACAATTAACCTCACTGTTCAAAAACTTCCAATCATTATTCAGAAATATATGACCATTTTCTCAAATTTTTGGACTTACAACCTTGGTGCTCTTAGCCATTGATATGTATGGGTACATCATGCATAACCATTAATTAATTCAGTAAAAACTGTATTTACTTGACGTTTCCGTGAAACCATGAAGCGTTTATCCTTAGCAAAACCACCCCAGTGACTGCTTTCCCTTTTATGGGATGGATGTTGGTATTGTAAAGGTTGTTGAGGATATGATTGAGGATAAAAATAACCTCCACGTCTGTCAATTCGAAGTTGTTGTGGATAGGTGGAAGGTTGCGCAACTGGGTGATCCAACCAGTCACCTTAAAAAGAGAACAATGAAAATATATATTTTACACTGAAAATACAGGTTAGAAGTTTTCATTCACAGGCAGTTTTCCTTTTTTATTAATATTAGAACATATATTTTTTGGTATGGAAATACATTTTAAAAACTCTAGGCATTGTACCTGTTATTTTGATTTGGATAACCAGAATTATGAACAAAGGATATGAAGAGTATAAAACACTGAATAATATTGTGACTAAATGATAACACAAGGTTGTACTAATTTCACTCTATTTGTCAATATAATTGTTAGCTCAGTGCTAAATTATAGTCACTTTCACTTTTTTTACAAATACATGCACGCGGGTGACTGTGCACTCAAACAAACAAACAAACAAACAAACACACACGCACTCACACACAGTGCAAGCACTGTGTCTAATGGTTTTTTCTTTGTAGCATGTACCAAATTGCACCGCTTGAAACTTCTCCTCGTTCATTGTTTGCAGACCAATATTTTTACACTGTTCTGGTTGCCAAATCTTGACAAATTTCAACAAACTTTGCCGTTTACTGCGCTGGCTGGCCGACTTTCTCAGAACTGCTCCGGCCACCTCATTCGCAGCAACTTGATACTCACTGGTCAATTCACAACTAGCAACTGCCCAAGGCTGGCTTTTGTACACCATTTTATATCTGCCGATCACGGAAAAAGTGTCCGTGAAAGCGAAATCTCTCGAATCGAAGGAATGGAGAATTGTCGGAGTCGAATGTTCTAGATCTACGAAATCGAACGGTCAGGAAAACATCAGAGCGGTATAACAATGAGGCTCTTGACGTCATGCGATGGATGCTTTGAATGTTCCATTTTTGCTCCTCCCAGAGCCAAACAAAATGCGGGGAATGGGCAGACTATACTTATTCCCTTTACGGTAGGCAGTCTTGCTGTCATGACGTTCCGAACAGCACTATCGTCCGCATCTTTGCTCGGGGCAACCTATAGACGTGAGAGACGTGAGTTTATTGCTGATCCGCTTTTCAACGAAGTGCGGTTCTTGCTTCGCTGGTAGGAGTTCCTTTGCCAGGGTTACCTTGCAAACTCCAAGATGTTCGTTGGGGCTTCGGAGCGCTAACTTCGTCTCATTCAAGTCTTATCTCCTCAGCTACCTTTGCGATTAACACCCACAAACTTAACATTCCGCCCCAAGGTCAACTGTAGCAAGTCTTCTTTATCCAAAAGCAACGTGTCACCCAATTCTGTCATATTTGGTATGGCTGATCCGTTTTCCAAGATGGCAAGCCCTCCTGCACGTCGGGTCTTATCGCGGTCAAGGTTGCACCCGTATTCATTGTTATCCGGTACTGCGTTCCCTGTATCTGCCGTCTGCAATGAGGTTATCTTCCAGTCCTCTGTCCAAGACATACAGCATCAATCGAGGAGACGTTTCCAATGTGCCACACACCACGCCTCCCGATTTGTCGACTTCACCGTTAACAGTCCTTCACAATGTGTCCTTGTTGGCCACATCTCCAACACCCACCATTTGACGCTTGTCGTTTGATTTCTCACCAGGTGTCGCTGGCCGCATTTCCAACATGCTGTACTAGGGGGGTCTCCGCAGACATTCCTGAGTTGACACTTTCTTCGTCGTGTTGCGTACTTCCGTTCTCCAAGACGGAGGTATCGGTTACCGTGATCGCCAGCTGCTGCTTCCACAGCTTGCATTATCCCGACCACCCGCTGGTGCTGGCACTCCTTGACTTGGCGTGGGCAGCCTTTTGCTATGTGTCCTGACAGGCCACACCTCCAACGCACACCTGTGGGCGATCGTCGACGTCATTGAGCTGATCCTCCGTCCTCGACGTACCAGATACTCCTGATCTTCAAGGTAGGGAGAGATGTATTCTTGGCCCATCCATCTTCAATGCGGCCATTAGCGACTCATGGATGTTTTTATACCGTTGACCATCAGGCGCCCTTGGTTTCGGCATTGTGCACCCTGTCGACGAAGAAGTAGGCAGCTTCCTGGGACTCGTGACTAGTCGGGAGTCCAACTAGAGCTTTACTTGCCAACTATTCAATAGCCAGAGCAAACTCCTATAATGTCTCCCCTGGTGTTGCAGCCTCGACTCGAACTGGCTACGATAGACTGTGGCCAGACGGTGGTTTCTAAGCCGGTTCTCGAGGGCCTCTCGGATGTCTTTGGACGCCGCCGACGTCGGAACCTCGTTCAGAACTTCTGCCGCTCATCCCTGGAGGCCATCTATCAACTGTGCAGCTTCATCTTCTGTTGAGAATTGGTTGTGGGCGGCGATGGAGGCAAATTATCAGCAGAAGACCTCAACGATTAACATGCAGTCATACTTGGGTGACTTCACATGCTTGGATTTTTTTTTTTTTTTTTTTTTTTTTTTTTTTTTTTTTTTTGCAGCCCGATATCTCAACCTTCAAATTTTTATTTCTTTAGGCAAGCAACTCTTAACAGCGTGGTATTCAGCTCCTGGCACTGCTATCCACTTTTCTTTCCATGACGCCAACTCATTTCTTGACATCTTTCAAAGTTCTCAGCTGTTCCCCGACTCTCTCGAGGGCATTAATGCAATGAAATGTGAAGTGCTGTCTTAAAATGTTTCCAGTTTTCTGCACCAATCAATGGATTGTTGTTTTTGATTGGAAGTCAGTTTATGTAGAATCCATTAGCAACAAAGTTTCCTCGTGTCTGACTGGCCAGTGTTGGTGTTTCTGTTGTGATAGTTGTCTATAATGGTGGCATCTTGTGGGGATGAAATGTACTTCCAGAGGGTACTTGTTGACAGTAAGTCAAAATTCATTAATTGTCATTTTTGTTTCAAATTAAAGATCTTTTCCCATGTGTCCAATTCCCCTGCATGAAGGTCAATTTGATTAGTGTAATGTTTGGTTTGATGTTATGGTGGTTGTCCAGAAATGGTGTGAAATTGCAGATTTATCCATTTTTTTGTATTTTAAGCATCTTATATGTTTCTTTATCTGGTTTCTAGATTTCTTTTTGTTTTTCCTATATATACTTTGTTACAATCAGAGCATCTCCTCAGTCCAACTTTTACATAAAATATTTTTGATTTTACTGATATTAATGCTCAGTGTTGCCCAAATAAATTCATAAGATGTCCATTAAGTTCTTCAAGCATTGGTTGAACAGCTTTCATGATTAAAAGTGGTTCTTATGCGTCCCTCACAAAAGTCATCACTAAGAAAAAACTAATTTTCTTTGAATTAGTTGTACAAATTATAAATTGTTGGCCAAATCGACTTCTGAGCTAATCTTCACATTGTTTAAGCATTAATGAGAAATTTAAAATTATAAAAAGTCACAGCACAGAAATTTCTCTGGTCAAATTCATTTTTGAGTGAGCACAAAGCCTTTAAATGATGATAATTACAAAGTATTAGAGCAAATGAAACAAACTACATACCAATTAACTTGCTAAATATTAGGAAGTAGCTGTTAAATATAATAAATTTTATTTGCTTTTTGAAACATGGCATTCTAAAATATTCAATGCTGCCTTTGTAGCTCTCACTGTATCTTATAGAAAAAAAGGTGAGCCTTGCTTTTTAGCATTATTTCAGTTTTCATTGATCTTACTATCTTAATTGAATTTATTTGTTTCTAATCCTATACTTTTGGATTGTCCTTGAACTTGGGATCCTGCTCATCTCTGTTATTCTTGAATGAGGTTAAACCTCATATAGTGGCTTTGCATTTGGGAACTAATAACATAAGAAGAAACATGCAACCGGATTACATATTGGGAGAAACCATGGAATTAGTGGACCACATAAAACAGTGCAGTCCTCAAACAAAAATAATAATTAGTGGTGTATAGTACAGGCGTGATGTACACTGGAAATATGTCCAGAAAGTGAACAATGGACTAGACTGGTTGTGTCATACACGAAAATGTCTTATGCTAGATGGTAATTGTTGGCTGGAAGATAGGGACCTTGGCAGGGATGGAATACATCTAAACAGAAGAGGATCAGCAAAACTAGGCAGGCTGCTTTGTGATGCAATTAGCACGTACAAGAAGGCAGATGTAAGTGAAGACTGCCCAAAGGTGCAACATGATGGTGAAGCTGTGCAACAAGGTCTAGCAGGAGGTGAAAGACCAGCACTGGTTGAAGAATCCTGTAGTGTGGAGCAGAGGATCCTGAATCGGAAAGAGGAAGCTATTCAACAAGGAGCAGCAAGTGAAAAATCTACTCTAGTTGAAGAAACACACAGTATGGAAAGTAGTGCCCATGAACTCTCAGACAATGGTGAAGGTAATTTTTTATAGCTGCAGATAATAAACTAGTAGTATGTACAGTATTTAAATAATAAGACAGATTCAATAGAATTTTTTTTAATACAACATAGGGTTAGCATAGCTGTACTTTCTGAACATGCTTTTCATATAAATAATCTAGCCTTTAGAATTTTTAAATACTATACTCTGCAGAGTAACTTCTGTAGAGATAAACACAAAGGAGGTGGGGTAGCTATTTTTGTAAGAAATGATATCTTAGATTTGTATAAAATATCCACAATCCCAGTTAATGCTACAGAAAAAATCTTTGAAGTTGCTGGAATAAAAATCACCGGCCCTTTAAATCTCAAAATATTTGGATTTTATAGATCACCAAGTGAAATGGCCACCAGCTTTATTGACAGTTTAAGTGATCTCTTGGAACTTTATGATCATGGTACAAAGATTTTGTTAGCTGGGGATTTTAACATTAATCTAGACTTCAGCAACACAGACTACCTAAAATTACATGACATATTTAATGCTCATAACATAGTGGATCATATATTAAATCACACACGAGTTACACTAAAAACAGCTACCATTATAGATCATATTGCCAGTATCATGTCTGACGAAATAATAACTACTCAAGTTGTAAACAGCTACCTATCTGATCACTTCGCTCAGCTTGCATATATTAAAAGTGGTGGTATAAATAATAATAATAATAATAATAATAATAATAATAATAATAATAATAATAATAATAATAATAATAATAATAATAATAATAATAATAATAATAATAATAATAATAATAATAATAATAATAATAATAATAATAATAATAATAATAATAATAATAATAATAATAATAATAATAATAATAATAATAATAATAATAATAATAATAATAATAATAATAATAATAATAATAATAATAATAATAATAATAATAATAATAATAATAATAATAATAATAATAATAATAATAATAATAATAATAATAATAATAATAATAATAATAATAATAATAATAATAATAATAATAATAATAATAATAATAATAATAATAATAATAATAATAATAATAATAATAATAATAATAATAATAATAATAATAATAATAATAATAATAATAATAATAATAATAATAATAATAATAATAATAATAATAATAATAATAATAATAATAATAATAATAATAATAATAATAATAATAATAATAATAATAATAATAATAATAATAATAATAATAATATTAATAGGACTAAAATATTTCAGCAGTTAGGTGCTGATAATATTGAAAACTTATGTTATAATCTCGAAAATGAAAACTGGGAATCTGTTTATTGTGAAAATGATATTAACAGTAAGTGGCAACTTTTTTATCAAATATTTAATCAACATTTTTATAATACATGTTCAATAGTTAAAAAAGTGATAAAATGTAAAAAAGCCCCTAAAATATCTCTAAGTCCTAAAGTGCATACCTTACGAAATAAAATGAAGGACATGTACATATTGCATAAGTCAACTAAGCTAGATCACTATAATAATGAGTATAAAAAAAATCGAGGTATGTATCTCCAGCACCTACAGAAGTTGCAGTCAGACTATTACACTGGTAAACTATGTAATTCGACCAACATAACAAAAACTGCCTGGAGCATAGTCAATGAATATAGAAAGCAGGATAAAAAACAAGAAAATGTTAACCTGAATATGAATGGTAACGTTATTACAAATCCTGTTGAGGTTAGTAATGTAATGAATGAGTTTTTTACAAATTGTGCCAATGAACTGGCTAAAAATATGACAGAACCCCCTACCTATAATATTGTACCTAATGATAAGTCTCTTTTTATGCATCCCACCTCAGAGGAAGAAATTATAAAAGTCTTGAATGAAATGCCTTCTAAACCCTCATGTGGATGGGATGGCATTTCACTAATGCCAGTATCGAAGCAGGTATCTTTCCTGACATCCTTAAAATTGGTGTCATCAAGCCCATTCATAAAAAGGGCAATAAAAATGATGTTAATAACTATAGGCCCATCACTCTAACTTCTAGCATAGGCAAACTATTCGAGAAAATTATACTGCAAAGGCTTGACCACTTTTTACAGAAAAATAAAATTTACAGTCAATGACAACATGGTTTTCGTAAGTCATTTTCTACTACCACAGCAGTAATCTCATTTGTGCATGATATTATGGAAAAAATTAATCTCAATAAGAAGGTAGCCAGCCTAATGGTTGATCTCTCAAAAGCTTTTGACTGTGTCAGACACGATATATTATTACATAAACTTAATTTGTATGGAATTAGAGGTCTACCTAACAAATTAATTGAATCTTATCTAACCGGAAGACAGCAAAGCTCTGAAATCAGTCATCTTAATGGTAACAACATATATAAAATAAAATCAGCTTTGATGGAGGTAAAACATGGAGTTCCGCAGGGCTCTGTCTTAGGCCCTGTTCTATTCATTATATATGTAAATGATATAGCAAAAAGCAATAATTCCACAACAGTCAGCTATGCTGATGATACTACTGCTCTTTGTTGGAATGACACATCAAATTCATTGGCAAATACCATTAATTCTACTAGTCGCTCTATAAATCATTACTTTGAATGTATCAAACTAAAAGTAAATGAAGAAAAAACCAAAGTTATGATATTTGACCTAGGAGGAAGAAATTAAATTAGCAAAACTGTTTCCCCCATGATTAATCTGACACTAACTCCATCCTATTCCTTACTAGGGTTAAAACTAGACAGTAAACTAACCTGGTCTGAGCATGTACACGGTGTTTGTAATAAAATAGCTAAATATATTTACTTCTTTAGGCTAATGAAAAGATATGTGAATGAGCATACCATGGAAATAATGTACTAAGGTCTTATTTTTCCACATCTCAGTTATTGTTTAGAAGTTTGGGGAGGAGCTGCACATGTTCATATTAACAGAATATTAAACTTACAGAAGAAGTGTATAAGAATTATGTACAGTATTCCTAAAATAGAAACTTGTAGACATGTGTTTATTAGAGAAAATATTCTAACCATTGTATCACTATATGTATATAAAAACATTCTTTTAACTGTAAATAGTACAAATGGTATGCTTATGAATAGTGAAATACATTCACATAATACCAGACAAAATATGGATTTTCATAGAATAACAGTGAATAAAAAGAAAATTAATACTGATCCATATATTGTAGGAAGTATACTGTACAATAAACTACCGTCTAAAATTAAGTCCTGTGCAAAAAATTCTTTTAAAAATAAGCTAAAGATGTATCTCATTCATAAATGTTTGTATAAACTGGAAGAATTTTAATTTGAGTTGTTATGAACTATGTATATTTGGTGATTTTTGTTGTTGTTATTATTATTATTATTATTATTATTATTATTATTATTATTATTATTATTATTATTATTATTATTATTATTACTATTATATACTTTTTGTATAAAATAATTGATTTTTTATAAACTTTGTAAATATTGTAAATAGTCTCTGACAATGTCAGACACTCTGTATGAGTCTATTGACAGTAATAAACTACTACTACTACTACTACTACTACTACTACTACTACTACTACTACTACTACTACTACTACTACTACTACTACTACTACTACTACTACTACTACTACTACTACTACTACTACTACTACTACTACTAGTACTACTACTAGTACTACTACTACTACTACTACTACTACTACTACTACTACTACTACTACTACTACTACTACTACTACTACTACTACTACTACTACTACTACTAGTACTACTACTACTACTACTACTACTACTACTACTACTACTAGTACTACTACTACTACTACTAGTACTACTACTACTACTACTACTACTACTACTACTACTACTTATAGTCTTCATCTTTTACTTCCATTTTCTCTGTATTGCTTTATTCTTTACCTTTCTACATGCCCTCTCATTTCTATTTCCCTTACCTCTCTATCTTTTTCCTTCTTGCTATCATCTGTTATAATCAATTCCTAATTATTTGGTACCTTCTTTCTCACCATCTACCTCATTTTGCCTCATTCATGAATACTTCCTTACTTTTTTTCCACTTTTGATAAAACCTTGCATTTAAAGTCATTTTATGAAATGGGTGAAATGATGCTCAAATAAACCCATTGTACATTGAGCTTAGAGTTACCCGTCATTCATCTCTCAGGATAAGGGAAAACTCCGGAAAAATCCTTATCCAGGTAACTCACTCCAACTGAGATTTGAAAACTTGGAACTCCTTGAACGTGAGGCAGACACGCTACCATCTATGCTATCAAGGGGGGCATTTGATGATAAGTATTCAAGATTTCAAGAGCTAACACAACTCTTTGTCTTCGGGGAATGACATCGAAATATTTTTAATGGGAGAAGGACAAGGTTAAAAGGTATAAAGGACTAACAGTATTATAAACAGACTACTTTCTGATTATTCAGTAGGAAATAGGGTGCAGGAAGGAAGCACAAGCACTCATGTGTAGTATCACTAATTGGACTGAACTGAAGAGAGTAGAGCAAAGAAGGGATTATCATTATTAGTGAAGCCTGCAGTCACTTAGTCTTTTTTAAAGAGATATTATACCTCAGAAGGGCTACCATTCCTCTGTTGGTGGGTGCATCTGAATAGTAGTGTTTCTCACAAGGGAACAATTACTATACTCACACTTGTATTTGCTTGAGAGTCTGATGACATCATCTCTGCTCTATGTGGGGCTTGTGGGTCAAAAATTGGGTGCGGAGTATAGCTGGAAGTACCCAAAAATGAGTCCAGAATACATAGGAACATACAGGGATAATAACATAGCATTTTACAGGCAGCAGTCTACACATGGCATACATAAGCAAGCCACTTGCGCTATACATTCATTGCAGAGAGCACCATCTCCCACACAAGGTCACAGACCTGATGAGGCATGTTCAGCAGCTACTTGTAAGTGGTCGCATGCAGCACTTTCCAGGCTTCAGTTTTGGGCATTGTGGTTCTACACTACAACAGATTTTTGGTACACATAATGTATATACAGCAGACATTATACCATCAAATTATCAGTACGTAGTGATATGAGTACAGTGATAATTCCCTTGTCAGTTTTAGATGTTACGGTTCTACTCTACAACAGATTTTTGGTACACATAGTGTATATACAGCAGACATTATACCATCAAATTATCAGTACGTAGCGGTGTGAGTACAGTGATAGTTCCCTTGTCAGTTCTGTACGTTACGGTTCTACTCTACAACAGATTTTTGGTACATATAGTGTATATACAGCAGACATTATACCATCAAATTATCAGTACGTAGTGATGTGAGTACAGTGATAGTTCCCTTGTCAGTTTTGGACGTTACGGTTCTACTCTACAACAGATTTTTGGTACACATAATGTATATACAGCAGAGATTATACCATGAAATTATCAGTACGTAGTGATGTGAGTACAGTGATAGTTCCCTTGTCAGTTTTAGACATTACGGTTCTACTCTACAACAGATTTTTGGTACACATAATGTATATACAGCAGACATTATACCATCAAATTATCAGTACGTAGTGATGTGAGTACAGTGATAATTCCCTTGTCAGTTTTAGACGTTACGGTTCTTTTCTACAACAGATTTTTGGTACACATAGTGTATATACAGCAGACATTATACCATCAAATTATCAGTACGTAGTGATGTGAGTACAGTGATAATTCCCTTGTCAGTTTTAGACGTTACGGTTCTACTCTACAACAGATTTTTGGTACACATAGTGTATATACAGCAGACTTTATACCATCAAATTTTCAGTACGTAGTGATGTGAGTACAGTGATAGTTCCCTTGCAGTCTTGTACGTTACGGTTCTACTCTACAACAGATTTTTGGTACACATAATGTATATACAGCAGACATTATACCATCAAATTTTCAGTACGTAGTGATGTGAGTACAGTGATAGTTCCCTTGCAGTCTTGTACGTTACGGTTCTACTCTACAACAGATTTTTGGTACACATAGTGTATATACAGCAGACATTATATCATCAAATTATCAGTACGTAGTGATGTGAGTACAGTGATAGTTCTCTTCTCAGTTTTGTATGTTACGGTTCTACTCTACAACAGATTTTTGGTATACATAGTGTATATACAGCAGACATTATACCATCAAATTATCAGTACATAGCGGTGTGAATATAGTGATAGTTCTCTTGTCAGCTTGTAATACAAGCTTGAGAGCTTTATGCTTTACTGTGTGTTAATGGCAGAGCTGTTGATGTTTAGCTTTCTTTGAAGTTCTGGAAGGATATTAGTATGGTTGGTGACTGAACAGATGGTTTATCTGTAAGCTATTTCTGGGCTGTTATGCCGTGGCCTGTTGGAGATAACTTTGAGTAATATTGACTCCAGTTGTGAAAGCCTACATTCTCATTGTGAAAGCCTACATTGTAATTTTCTATTACAATGGTCCATAACATAAGTTTAAGGAGTTCAACAATGTAGGACCTCTTGTCTCTTACAATCTGGTTTGTGCCATGATATGCTGGCTGTTGATTTGGTGGAGCATGTGCTGACGATCCAACACAGAAGTTATTTGGACATTTTTCTGGCCTATAAAAATAAATCAACCTGTGGCGCAACAGCCCTAGTGGGCCAAAGCCTGCCAACCCGACTGTCGGCCTCACACTCACATACGCAAGGTAGAGGTGGGCGATCATCCAACCGATATGGGTTGGAGATATAGTCAGCATCTCAACACCCACAGTCGGAAAGTTAATGTATGCAACCAGGGCCATTACCTAGCGCACCTCCTCACTTTCCTCATGGTTCTGAGTGGGCACCGATTCTATACAGGACTTAAAATCTGCACCCCCCCTGAAGGGTGAGACCGATCCCAGGCCCATTCCATGGCAGAGAAGCAAAAGCATGATACCTTAGTCCACTAGGCTACGGAACAGTTCTTTTCTGGCCTATATAATGGCTTTTTTCACCACAAGTGACACAAAACCTGCTTGGCAGGGCCATGTTGTGCTCCAGTGTGGAGTAACTGGAGTAGCAATAGTTGAACCACAATGCTAGAAGAAGATATATGTTAGTTTTAGCAGCAAAATTAATTTCACTAAGCTGAATGGCTTGTTGTACCATGTCATCTCAGTCTCCTGTCAGTAAGGACAAGGTGAATGACGCCTATAGGACCCTCTCCATAGTCTTGCCTATTAGTCTTATATAGCCATTGTTTAGGTATATAAATACAACTGACAAATTGTGATACCACAGAGCTGGTAACAAAACCTTTGCCAAGATGGTGCTATAGCTATTGTAAGATGTGACTGAGTCATTAGGCATTGAATGCTGCAGAAGAGGTGGTTGAGGAACTCATAGATTACCCTCCTGGTAGAACGTCTGAGAAGCCTTTGTCTTTTGTACCAAATATCCAATCACAGATTATCTTGAAAAAACTATTTGTAGTCGGTTTTGCACACTCTGTCACTTATGTTTTAATTTTTTCAGGGACAAGTTTTGGGAGCCATTGCTTCCATTTCCAACCTCAAAGATCTGACTATCATCTGTTGTTGTCTGGTGGAACTATGAATTTCTTTATCAAATTATCAATTGTTGAGACTTCAAAGCTCATTACTTGGTCCTTGTTTTTCCATATTAAAATGTTCTCTCACCTTGTCAGCTAGTTATAAGTCATCACACCTTTTACTAATCTTTTATTAATAGCAAAGGGAGGAAGCTTTTAGAATTTTGTGAGGAGCAGAATCTTATGATTTGTAATGGGTATAAAGGGTTGGATACAAAACGGGAATATAAATTTATTAATAGAAATGGCCAGAGTGTGGTGGAAGTGGTAATGTGCTCGCTGGGGATTGACAACTGGATAATAGATTTTGAGGTTATGAATGTTATTACAAAAGTGAATCGAGAAGATATTGACACATTGCTTCACTCACACTGTTTATTCACAGGACATGTTTCAAGAGCTCTTGCTCCTATCATCAGCTGATGCTCGATTAGTGTAAGTTGTAGTGGTTTCCTCTTACAACTTACACTAATCGAGTATCAGCTGATGATAGGAGCAAGAGCTCTTGAAACATGTCCTGTGAATAAACAGTCTGAGTGAAGCAATGTGTCAATATCTTCTTGATTCACTTTTGTACTAATTTGTGCTTCACTGTCCCTACGCTTCTTTCAAGTTTATACTTTGTATGAATGTAATATTAGGGAGTTGCAATTTTCCAGTGAAATTAGAAGTTAGTAGAAACTGTCCAGAAGTAGGCACTGATTGTCTAAGTGTTGTGGAAATTTATAAGTGGAGAGAGGAAAAGCATGATACTTTCTGTGAGGAACTAAACTCAGAAGGGGGGAAAATACTGCAAGTGAGAGTAAGTGGTTTAGTAAATACCAATAAAATAGAGCAAGCTGTTGAAGCATTAGAATATTTTGTAAAGAGGGCAGCGGGTGAAATGAAGATAGTAGGTTTTCAAGATGTTGGTTTGATAAGGATTGTAAAATGGCTAAAATGAGAGTAAGACAAGAGTTAAGGAGGTGGAGACAGTCAGGAACAAGAGAGGAGAGAGAAAAATTTTTGACACTTAGATGGGCATATAGATGCTTGATGGAAGAAAAGAAGAGGGAATGGGGAATAAAAATGGGTAGAACGTTATATAAGGCAGCAAAAACTAATGATACAAAATAGTTAAAAGCCTACATAAAGAGGGGGCAAGAAATGAGGATATAAGTTGAGACCAATGGTGTGAGCATTTTAAAAATGTATTAGGACAGACCTGTTTACAAGTAATGGAAATGAGATTCCAGGGAAGCCAGTATTTAATAAATGATCTAGATGGAGAAATCACAGACGTCGAGTTATGTGAGCAAATTAGGAAGTTAAAAGCCAACAAAGCCAGGGGAGGTTTGGAAGGTATAGGTAACTGAGGGGATGCATAGAAAAATAGTAATAAGGCTCAAAGCATAAACTTGAAAGAAGCGTAGGGACAGTGAAGCACAAATTAGCACAAAAGTGAATCAAGAAGATATTGACAATATCTTCTTGATTCACTTTTGTGTAGTAATAATGCTATTTAATAAAATATTGAAAAGGAGGGAAGTTCCCAAGAAGTGGAGGATAAGCATGGTAGCACCAATTTACAAAGGAAAGGGAAGTAAAAGCGACCCAGCAAATTATAGTGGGATAAGCTTACTTTCTGTTATAGGGAAGATCTTTACAGGTATTTTAGCAAATAGACTACAGAAGTGGGTAGAGAAGGAGAAGAAGCTATCAGAGTTCCAAGCAGGATTTACACCAGGGAGGAGAACAACTGATAATATTTTTATTATCAAAACAGTCATAGACAAATATTTAAGCAATAAAAGGGGGAGGGTTTATATGGCATTTATTGATTTAGAGAAAGCATTCGATACAATTAATAGAGAGGCATTGTGGATAAAATTAAATAACAAAGGGGTAAGTTGTAAATTTATTGAAATACTGTGCAAAATATATCATGATAATGAGTTCTGCATCAAGCTGCAGGGAAACAATGTAACTGATTGTATAGAGAGCAAGGTGGGTGTAAGACAAGGATGTAAACTCAGTCTGGTGCTATTTAACCTTTTTATATATGATATTCTAGAGGAGATTGCTAAAAATAGGGTTCACTCACCAGTTATTCACAACAAAGAAATCCCAGGGTTGTTATTTGCAGATGACTTAGTAGTTGGTTCTATATCTGTTGGAGGGCTGAGAAGGGCAATTGAAGCAATAAGTATTTATTGCCAAAAATGGGGGTTGAGAGTTAACGAAAAGAAAACAAAGATCATGGTTTTTAAGAAAGGTTATAGATTGCGTAAAGATTAGAAATGGGAGATAAATGGAAGAGAAATAGAGGTCGTAAAGAGATTTGATTATTTGGGAATAAGATTGAGCTGTGATGGTAAATGGACTGAACAGAAAAAATTGGATCTAGCAAAAGGTAAAATGGCCATGAGTATTGTAAGAGCATGTTTAAGGAAATTACCTGACATTAATGTCAAATGGCTGGAAAGAATCTATACTGCCATAGTGGAAAATAAAATGTTGCATGGGGCAGAGATATGAGGAGTGGATGAAGCATGGGAAGAGGTGGATGTTATTAATAGATCTTTCTGTAAATATATTTTGGGCTTACCGGTAGCTTCACCCATTGGGGCAGCACAATTAGAGTTGGGAAGACATTCAACAAGGGTTAAAATTGTCTCAAGGACATTGAAATATTCATACAGAGTTGCTAATTTGGAAGAAAACAATATTATCAAGGAATGTTTTCTTTTGCAGATGAGAAGCAAATGGGGAGAGTCTTGGGTGCAAAAAGTAAGGGAACTGATGGAACAGATAGGTATGGGACATATTTGAAGAAACGAGGAGTATGGCTTTTGGAAAGAGGTAGAATTAAGGCTGGAAGATTTAGATAGCCAAGTTATATTTACCAGTGTAAGGGAGAAAAGATCATTGAGGATATATAGGGAAATAAAGACAGTGTAGTACATAGATGTGTGTAATAAGTTAGGGCAAGAAGGATTTGCCTGGGCAAGGACAGGAGTTAGAAATTTGAAAGGTATTAGATATGAAAAGGATACAGGGAAATGCCCAATGTGTGGAGAAGAGGATACAGATTGGCATAGTATACTTTATTGCAAACAAACAAAGATATGGAGAGAACAAATTTGGTAACAAAAATGGGACAGTTTTAGGAATGGGGGGAGGTATTAATAATAAAAAAAATGTTATTGGTAAAAGGAGAAAAGAATGCAAGAAATATAGGTGAATATCTGGGGAAAATTAGAGAGAAATGGTTAAGATTCACGAAGAATAAATAAAAATTAAGGATTAGAAAACTAGAACAAGGGATACAAGGGAGAGGAGGGTCATCAATACACGGAAAACCAGGGGTTATGTGTATTGAGACCGAGACTCGAGGCAAGCAGGTAGAAAGGGTATGTTAAATGTGAATAAGTCATTTTGTTATTTTGTGAAAGAAATGTTATAAATGTCAATGTATCAATGAAATTGTATGTAGAAGAAATATGAGAAATAAATAAAAGAATATATATATAATTTTGGATTTGGGTCAAGGTCATGGTTTTCATTCCAGAAGTGAAATGTTACTGCTGATTTATCTTCCTGCTTCAACTTGATGTTTCTAAAATACTCTTTGACTCTGGTTTTTAGGTTTATATTAGTTTGCCCTATGTAGCATTTTTCGAGGTTGAAAATGGAAGCAAGAGTCACAAAACTAGTCCCTCAGAAAACAAAAATGTAAGTGACGGAGTGTGAGAAACCAACTACAAAAAGTTTTTTCAATTAATTTGGACGTCACTGCTACTAAATTCCTCCAAACACACATAACAGAGGCACATCATTGATGCTACCTGACTAATCTTTTCAATTTGGGGAGATGGCAGACAATCTTGTGATTGTCTCAGGTATATGAAGGAGGCAGAGATGGCAAGCAAATGGCACTTGCTGAACACCTGGAAATAGGAACAGTTAGTGCAAGCTTAAATGGCAATTAGCCAATGTGTTCAACACAAAATGGTTTTTGTGATAACAGTGTTAGTTAAGTGGAATTTGTGCTGCAGTTAAGTATGAAGAGTTTTAAATAGCATCAGTTAGTTTAGGAGATATTAACTTTTCCTCTCTCCTGAAGATTCTTTTTTTTTTATAACTTCTTTTTTACTTGCTCCTCCTCATGTGTAAATATTTATCAAGAACTCATGATGAAAGTGATGTTAGCTCTTGAGAGATTTGAAACTTGTGCATAGTACATTGGGCAGAAAGACCAAAAAAAAAAAAAAAATTCTTTTGGTTGTGTATTTTGCAATTCTATGTGTATATGGAATGGACTGGCAAAAATGGCCATGTTGCAATATGCTTAAAAAATGTTTTATACCAAGGAAACTTAATTTTGTAAAGAATTAAGTAGCCTTATGAAGCCCATATTTTTATTTTCTGTATATTCTTATCCTTTTATACATGGAAGAAGCTAAAACAGTGATGTATTAAGATGAGTCTGTATTATTAACGCTAAAATTACCCTTTTTTAATTTCTGTTAACATTTCCTTTCTTGGAAGTGTTGAAAACAGTGTTGTTATGATAAATTACACTAAACAATACTTACTTTTAAATTTTTCCGGAACATGTTTCAGAGGCTTTGCCTCTATCCTCAGCCGGCCATCGACTGGTTCTCATTGGTGTAGTTGACAATATTTTGTCACAGGTCTCCTCTGGTGGCGCTTCAAGGAACTTGCTGAACAAATCTTTCTGGGGGATGTCAAAATTGAATACTTTGTTCCTATTTTTTGAAATGAAGATCTGTTCCCATGTGGATAGTTCTTGTTTTCGTGATGTATGTTTTAGTGGTTTTGGTTCTGGATTTATGTTGTGTTTTTTTTTTCCAAAAATGTGTGGCAGCTGCTGATTTTTCTAATTGTTTATATTTTATGTTTCTTAAGTGTTCCTTTGCTCTTGTTTCTAAATTTCTTTTGGTTTTCCCAATATAAATTTGACTACAGTCATTGCATTCAATTTGATATATACCAGATTTTTTGTTTGATGGAATGGCATCTTTGATGTACAATGAACTTGATGTAGAAATAGAAAAAGACGAGTATTTACCATAAATAATGAGAAATAAAAACAGACTTAACTTTGGCATTTACAGAAAACCAACACAGACAGACAACTACATAAAAGCTAATGGCTACAACCCAAGATCCCACAAACAGGCAATCTTCAATAGTTTAGCACACAGACCGGTAAACATCCCTCTCACAGCAGAAGAATACAAAACAGAATACAACGAAATTATTGAAATAGCACAAAAAAATAACTTTCCCAAATCATTAGTAGACAAAAAAGTGAACTTAGCAAAAAAGAGGAAGCTAATAAAGGAAACCACAACCCACTCAGCTACAGAAACTAATATAATTTTCAAAAAATTCACTTACCATCCATGTGCCAATGATAAATTCAAAAAAGTCTTCAAAAAACAAAACATTCAACTAGCACCAGTCAACCATTTCTCCTTAAAAAACCTAATTTGCTCAAACATCAAAGATGCCATTCCATCAAACAAAAAATCTGGTATATATCAAATTGAATGCATTGACTGTAGTCAAAATTATATTGGAAAACCAAAAGAAATTTAGAAAAAGAGCAAAGGAACACTTTAGAAACATAAAATATAAACAATTAGAAAAATCAGCAGTTGCCACACATTTTTGGGGAAAAAACCACAAGATAAATCCAGAACCAAAACTACTAAAACATACATCAGGAAAACAAGAACTATCCACATGGGAACAAATCTTCATTTCAAAAAATAGGAACAAAGTATTCAATTTTGACATCCCCCAGAAAGATTTGTTCAGCAAGTTCCTTGAAGCGCCACCAGAGGAGACCTATGACAAAATATCGTCAACTACACCAATGAGAACCAGTCGATGGCCAGCTGAGGATAGAGGCAAAGTCTCTGAAACATGTTCCGGAAAAATTTAAAAGTAAGTATTGTTTAGTGTCATTAATCGAGTCCCTTTAAATTTAATTCTGTTAACATGTTTTGTGAGCATCTGTTCCTATCTTCAGAATTGTCTGGCTGACCCATGTTGCTGTTTCTGTTGTGCTGGTTGTCTATAATGGTGGCATCATGTGATGCTGAAATGTATTTCCAGAGGGTACTTGATGTGGTAAATCAAAATTCATTAATTGCCATCTGTGTTTCAAAATGAAGATCTTATCCCTTGTGTCCAATTCTGCTGTATGACTGGTCGGTTTGATTAGTGTAATTGTTTAGTTTGATGTTATGGTGGTTGTCCAGAAATGGTGTGAAACTGCATATTTGTCCATCTGTTTGTATTTTAAGCATCTCATATATTCCTTTAGTTTGGTTTATAGATTTTGTTTTTTTTGTTTTTCTTATATATACTTTATTATGGTCAGAGCAATTGATTTTAGAAATTTCAGCTTTTTTGTCTTGTGGTATAGGGTCTTTTAATCTATTATAAAGTAATTGCTCTATGCTAAATTTGTTCTGTGGAACTAGGGTAACGGTGTGCTTCATGAAAATCTTCTTAAATTTGTAAAATTCTTTTTCGGATGATATGTGAATTTCTTGAATTTTAACTGTTTTAGAAAAATTGCATTGTTTACTATACAGATAAATATTACATGTTACAGTGGTAATTTTTGGTAATTTTCCTTTCCCTTATTTTTTTAGCTGGAATTTCTTGCAGCACACATAACACCATTTGCTCAATAGTGGTTGTAGCTTTCATATTGTCCAGATGGTTTCCAGTTATATTATAATATTTTCCTGGAACCCAGTAATGTTTCCACATACATTATGATCAATTGTAAGTTCTTGAAGATGTACCTGTTTTCTTTTCAGTTAATTCCAATTTGTGTAGTTCATTGTGAACAGAGTGTATATGTTTATGTATGCTTGTCAACAAGGGTATAAATACTGATAAAACTGTACCTAGCTATTTCTTTTAGATGTATTTCCTAGACATTTAATCAGCAGTGTCAAGAATCCATTTTTAGAACTATATATAAAATATATTTATGTCTAACTCATTTTTATTTCCACTACCAGACAATATGGCGTCCGGATGTTGTGATGATAGCAATAATAAAATTGTTGTTTGGATATATATATATATATATCAGTGGTGAGAGGTGTTTTTTCTGAAGCAGGATCAGTGAAACTGAATTTGCTCGAGTGCAGCTCTGTTCTGTATAATAATTGATGGCATGCTGGCCATGGTAGCTGAATGGTTAAGAGTAACCTGACAGAGACCAGGAGATCTGACGTTGAATTTTCAGTCTGACTCTACCTATGTTTGAAATAGTTTTTCATAATGCCAACTAAGGTAGTATTGCATGGATTGTAAAGATCTTCGCCTAGTTCTACTGTGTATAGTAACGGTTAATTGTAACTTTCTAACCGTATTTTTTATTGGAACAACAAACTGTTGGAACCTCTTCATTTAGGAGTTGTTCGTCATTTTGCAGCATAAATCTCCATGCTACAAACTTAAACCCACAGTCAGCTAACATTTTGATTAGTAGTCCATATTTAGCAGATTTGTCTTTTAAGAAGACTATCAAAATATTGAAAACATTTATTTATGGTAGTGTGTTTGTCAGCTATGCAGTATTTAGGAAATACATTAAGTTTAGTTGCTCAAAACCTTCTCCCCTTGTACGTTTATCATCAAATCTGATGACTTAAATGAGTGTATGAAACCTATTGTGTTTCATTCTGATTGTAAATGCAAGCCTACCAGCTAATGAAGTTATCAGTTACACCCTTCAGAATGACTGCTCCAAGAAATGAGAGAAATACAGTCGATGTTTTTTTATTATGTTTTTTTATTCTTGCTTCTTTGTATGCTCCACTATTTTAAATGTAATTTCAGAGTGAGTTTAGTGTCATTGACTCCCTTTAAATTTAATTTATTATAACAACACTGTTTTCAACACTTCCAAGAAAGGAATCCTTTCTTGCATTTTAGTCAAGTTTTTATTCACTCTCCTGCCCTAACTGTCTATATAGGGAATAATGCATTCAGAGTTGTCTTATAATTAAAAAATTAGATCTAATACATTAAGGTGTATATAAGCAAAAAAAAATTATTTTGCTGTTTCATATAGAGCATCTCTCCTCAAGGAATACAGCCATAGATGGAATTTTAAAAATATTTTACTGTTTTACAAACATTGTATTTAAACACTTAAAGCATGTAGGATATTTAGGATTAAAAACAGACAAAATGTACATTTTATAGGAGAGTCAAAAAGGTTTCACTATCTTTAAGTAAATTATCCTGAGAATCTGATTTCTGGCAATTAGACATAGTTATAGGTAATACATTTTTATTTAGACAAATTTTATTATACAGGATGCAACAAAAAGATATGTCAAAGCTTTGGGGAAACATTTCTTTTATGTATAGAATAAAAAAGTTATATGAACATAGTTCCAGAAATTATTTATTTATCTCCTTTTCCACAGCTCCCCTTATGCAGTGAGATGTGTAATACGTAGTTGTCCTGTGACCATAATCCCACAAGAGAACAGTGGCTTAATTGTAGAGTAATAAACATTTGCTTTTACATCTGGTTAAATGGGGTGGAGGTGATGCATTTTACCATTGTTATCATTGTGCTACAGTACAGTACGTAGTCTGCTTAGTTCATGCATGATGGAGTTACTTCCTCTTCATTTCAGGTTTTCTGTTCATATATTTCTGAATAGCAGGTTTCCTGGTAGTTGGATAGGAAGAGGTGGAACAATTCTTTGGTCTCTATGCTCACCTGACTTAAACTCACTAGATTTTTATTTGTGGGGACATTTGAAATTTCTTGTTTATGCAACTTCGGTTCCAATTGTAGACTCTTCATGTTCATATTATGGAAGGCTGCCAGACAATATGAAATTCTCTAGGCCTAACTAATCGCATTAGAGAGTATATGCAATTGATGCATTGGAGCTAATGGAGGCCATTTTGTTTTCCCATGGTTCTGTCATTAAGTTTTGCTGTATGGGGTTCAGCTGTAGAAAAAGTGCTCTAAAAAGAAAATGGTTAAGAGGTCCCAAGTTCAAATCTCGGTTACAGTGAATTACCTGGAAGAGGTAACTCACCAGGGTTTAACTTTCCAAGGTTTTCTCTTCTCCTGATAGACGAATGTCGAGTATCTCTAAGCTCCATGGACCCCGGACTCATTTGAGCATCACTTCACCCATTTCATTCATCTTCCAATATGACTTAACATTGGAAGACGTAAATTAAAAAAAAAATATATATAAAAAAATAAAAAGGAAATAAACACTTTCTGGACATATGTTCATATAACATTTTTTATCCTCTATCCGCAAAGAATGCTTTTCAAATTTTTGACATAGTTTTTTGTTACACCCTGTATAAGTACATTTTATTTACCAAGGAGTTTTATGGGGAGGGATTTTCCTTTTTAAAATCATCAACTATGAAATATCACTATTTTCTGTTTAGTCTTTTAGCAAAGCTTATTCTTGAGTTTTCCATTGAATTTCCTTAAACTTCACATGAAACTTGTACAAGAAATTTGCATTTTAACCCAATTAATTTACACACTGGAACAATAAAATATTTTTAACATTGTAAGAAAAACAGTTGAATAGATTGCTATAAAAAATGGCAGTGTTTTGAAGATGGAGCCATTTGCTCTCCCGGATTTGAAGTGTATTTTTAATAAAGTATGAAACAAACTCAATGTTGAACCTTATTAGAATGGAAATTAGTTGTTTTTTCAACACTAGCTGTGTATGGGCTAAGGTTTGGATAAGTAGATTCAAACTCTTTATCACCTCACAATACATTATTTACATATAAATATAAAGGGAATTTCAACTGTAAAGAAGAGATGAGAAGTCTACACAAAACATGCATGCCAGTGCTAGAACACCTGCAAATCTCCAAACAACCCACACTGATGAGCAGCAAAGGAAAGATGGAACGCCTGGGAGCACTGTGATTGAATGTCCACCAGCCAATCAGTGATGAGGGGTATAAAGTAGACTCTTCTTTGGGTCCTTAGAGGATGCTAAACACAGTTTTGGGCGAAACTTTAGAGAAATTCCTACTTTTCAACCACAGCCTACAAGCCAGGAAGAAACTTTACTTCAAATGCATGTCGGTCATTCATCTAAGCCTAAGCTCATTCATCTTGTTCATTACAGAGTCAAATGCAAATCAAGTAAATAGTAGTCAGACACTCTTCACTATTTCCTATAAACACCACTGACTAACCACATCATAGGCTCCAAGTAGACCCTTTACAGTACATTTCGTGCAGTTAGGCGAAGGGAGTTTTAACAGAAAATAAATGTTCCTTTTTAGAAATGCTCTTTCCTCTCTTTGATAATTTTTTAACTTGAACTGTATCACAAACTAAAGTTTACATCCATTGATTTAACACTCCATTGTAAGACACAGTGGAGAGAAACATCCTTTTGCAGACAGTGTGTCTTGTTCCATGTATGAATAGGTTCCAGTCTGTCTTGGATCCATTCTGCACTTTTTCACCATGTGGTTATATATTAATTTAGTTTTTAAATTAATGTGCTCCAACATTAAGTCAAGGCCGTAGTGGAAGGGAATGCGGATGTATGCCGTCCCCCACTATTTTTCAGAGGGGGATGCAGTCCCCTCACTAATAATATTATTTATACCTTTTTTAATTCATTACCTTTCTTAACTTAACATTTGAAATACTGCAAAAATACTATATATATATACATAGTATTCAAAATACATTCAAATAAAGTTTATGACTATTAACGGACCTCCAGTACATATGTGAAACCCTGAGGATTACATAAAAGAATGGATAAAAAGTCGTATGCACTCTGAGGACAACCAAAGCAGGAAGGCAAACCTACAAGTGCAGAATTCTAATTGGTTCTCCAGCATCTGGAAAATTTTCAGGTGTGCATCCCCCCACTTTTTGGTTAGGAATATGGCCCTGTGTTAAGTCATATCGAATGATGAATGAAATGAGTGAAATGATGCTCAAATGAGATCAGGGTCCATAGAACTCTGAGTAACCCGACATTCATCTTGGAAGTTAACTCACCCTTACTGATACTTGATCTCAGGACCTCTTGAACATGAGGCATGCACATACACACAAACACACACACACACTGCCATCTATTCTACAGAGGTGGTCATGTGGTATCTGTGAGATAGAGGAGCTATGTACACTTTTAGATTCAGATTTTATTCTACCATTTGCAACATTTCTACAAAGCAAAATTAAAGATACAAAATTAAAACACATTTATACATTACAAGGTAAACTATCGAGCAAAATAAAATTTTTGTTTGCCAGTTTGTGATCTGAAAGGTGATATTAACTAACTTGGTACTTGAATGGTACTTTTCATCTTTTTCTATCACCTAAGGTTTTCTCATAAATCACAAAATAAATTTTGAAAATACTGCAATTATATACAGTTTCCAATATATAAAAAGTATCGAATTTCTTAAAAATGGTATGTGTTATGCAAAATCTGTTATCATTTTCGAAATTGGTGCATTTGCTTCCATATATGTATTATAGTTTCATCATAACCAGGAAAGTGTTGGTGGACAATGTTATAATTAACACAAAATTTTAGAAAACTAATTTACAATAAATGTCAAAAAATTAATTGAATCTCTTTTTCAGTTTTTGTTCCTTTTTGTATACCTCATTAGAGCTCACAGTTCAAATCTTTCCTGAATGTTTCAAATGTTGGTTTTTGATCCTTTTCAGAGTTCTGTGAAAGCTGGTGAACTTTAGATTTCAATCACATCTGTCATATCTTCCTAGCCTAGCCTCTTACTGAGTATTTGAAGCATATTTTCCATATCAAATAACTTAACACATTTCTCAAAAGGTCTTATTGTTTTTTCCCTTTCACTCATTTAGAGTTGCCATTCTTTTCTTCTCTTTTTAACGTTGGTCACATAATTTCCTTCTGTATCTGAACTTATGCTATTTTCATTACTGTATCACATATCTGCTGAGCATTTCTATTTTTATCATCTCAAATATCTGCATTTGGTTCAGAGGAAAGAATACAAAAATTACTGTGCTCCTGAGTAACAGATAAGTCAAGGACAATATTATCTATATCATCAAAGTTTTGTGCTTAATTTATTCCAGGTTTAATGGGGCGCACGCAGGTATGTCATTAGCATGCCAATGTACCTCAGTATGGCACATACTATATAATCTGCTGACAAGGATATATGTGTTCACAGTTAAATAGTTGCTTCTGGAAATGGTCTTTGTGTTGTATTTTCTGGCCACTGGCTGATTTACAAATATAAGGCCTCTGCAGAAAGATTTGCAACATCTTGCAGATGTAGTGTACAGTAAACACTAAATTTCCATTCCTAACTCTTGGAATTTTTATAGAATATTGTTTGTAACAAGGGTACGTTAATAATTTTTTATTTAATTACCAAATTTTTCGGACTATAAGGCACTCCAGACCATAAGACGCTGTCATGATTTTGTTAGAAAAATTTTGAAATAAAAATAATAAAGGTGTTCATACAATTGGTTGTTTCCGGGCTGTTTTGCCGTGGTCTGTTGGAGTAAGAACCAACAGACCACGGCAAAACAGCCCGGAAACAACCAATTGTATTATGGACTCCGGCCGTGAAAGCTTACGTTCTCTCATAATAAAGGTGTTATTCTTTATTACTTGCATATTTGCTGTCTACTGTTCTATTTGATGGAACCTCAAAAGTTAGGGCAACTTTGTCAATGATTCCAATTTGACTGAGTTCAAATTGAAATTTCTCTTTGCATTATTAACAAATTTATGAAACACCAGAATTTTAGATTTGTACTCAGCTGGCATCTTTTGTGTCATTCTTGTACAAATGCACATGAAAAGTCCTCCTCTCTTCATAAATGAGGAGCACCAAGACAGAGATCCCCAAAAATGTTGTTGAGCTCCACTGATTGACTTCTCCTTTCAGCATTATTTCCAAAGGTTCATCAGGTTATACAAATGATAAACTAATGAATCTTCAAAAAGAAATAATATTCTAATAGATACCCAGCCATTGTGGCATTGTGAAAAATGAAATTTCTGATAATATTGCAAAACAGACAACAGCGATGCAACCCAAGCCATCACAAATCAGTCTTTATCTAGTGCATATTCAGCAATTAACTTTCATAAAACGAATTTCTTGTTAAAATTATGGTTTTCTTATGATAAAGGTAAGATATTCAAAATATCCAAAAGATAGCTAATGGTTTGTGAATGTTCAGCAACATAAGATTTTGAATTTTTTCTACCAGGTCTAAAGAGTTTTTTATGCTCAGAGTATGAGACCCATTGTAAATAATATAAACACTCCTACTTACCTTCTGGCAAAATGGCTGTCCAAAAAATTTCAGTCCTTTCCACAATTCCATACTCTGAGCATAAAAAACTCTTTAGACCTGGTAGAAAAAATTCAAAATCTTAAACTAAAACCTCATGACACTTTAGTATCCTTCGATGTCTGCTCCCTCTTCCCTAGCATTCCATTAGACAAGCTTTTGATTCAACTGAAAAAATGGCTAAATTCTATAAACCTAGATGCCAATGCAATAGAAGAATATTTGGCAATGACTGAAATATGTATACATCAAAATTATTTTGTTTTCGATGGAAAATATTATAAACAAATTTCAGGACCAGCTATGGGAAGCCCGCTATCACCATTTTTGGCCAATCTATACATGAGCTTTTTCGAAACACATATAACTAAAGCCTTCCCTCATATTTTTAAAACATGGTACAGATACGTATACGACATTTTTGTAATAGTACCCTACAAACAAATAGATGATGCTTTGAAACTACTCAACCTGCAAGAACCCAGCATACAATTCACAGTAGAAACTGAAGAGGACAGTACTCTACCTTTTTTGGACCTTAAAATCACGAAAAGCAATGAAAAACTAGAATTTGGTATCCATAGAAGAGCAACACACACAGATAATTACATCAAAGCAAATAGTTTCAACCCAATTCCACAGAAACATGCCACCATCAACAGTCTCACGCACAGATTAGTAAATCTACCCCTCAGCCAGCAAGAATATCAAAACGAATACCATCAAATCTTAAAAACTGCAATTAAAAATGGATATGGATAAAACCTTGTAGATAAAAAACTAAAATCATTCAAACTTCAAAAGAGATTAAAACAGATCACAGCTCTCACACCAATAAAACAAGAAATTAGATTTGCTAAATTTACTTACCACCCCTGGGCCACAAAAAAGTTCCAAAAAATATTCAAGGAATACAATATAACATTGGCACCAAAAAACAATTACATCATTAAAAACCTACTTCACAGTAATAATACGGATAAAATAAAACCAGAGGAAAAGTCAGGCATTTACAAGATTAAGTGTAAAGACTGTGAAAAAATTTACATGGGGAGGACAAAAAGAAACATAGGCACTAGAAAGAAAGAACACTTCAGGCACTTAAGATACAAAAATATTGATAAGTCTGCAATAGCAGCTCATTTCTGGTCTGAAAATCATGAAATTGAAGATAGCACCGAATTACTAAAATACGTACAAAAACATAGTGAACTCGTCATATGGGAGAGAATATACATAGAAAAACATAAAAGCCAACTAATGAACTTTGAAATCCCGCCAGAAGAGAATCCCACATTTAAATTCATCACTAAATCAACAGATGGCAGCACCAACTCCAGAATTACCCACACCGCTGGATCAAGCTTTAGTCGCATAAGAGCGGAAGATGCAAACGATGATTTGCGAAACATGTCCTCAAAATAGGTACGAAAGTGAAGCAGATGTGTAATAAATACGACTCATCTAAAAATTAATAAATATCTAGACATATTCAAACATATTTTGCTAGAGCTAGAAATAAGCTAGTCATATTGTAGTCCAGCCATACCTACATCGCATCAATCTCATTGACTTTAATATTTGTATTTGGTTCAGCAATCATGAATATCTGAAAATGTCCTCAAACTGTCCTATCACAAATCCTCAAAACACAAACTAAAATGTATAATTCTTGCAGCTTCAGAAAATCTACAACGTTTGCTTAACACTCCTCTTCTTTGGGCTGCAGCAGTATACCACATTGTAATTTATATCCAGCATTTGTAAAGAGAAAAAATTCAAAGTGGAACATAATATTAGGTAAACTGATAGAAATGAATCATTCTTCCACACTAGCCATGTGTAGCAGAATAAATTAAGAAGATAGATCACATTATTGCAAATCTTATCAGCAGAATGCTGACATGGTTAAAAATGTGGATAACACACAATGTAAGAGTATATAAAAGAGGTATTAGTATATTAGTCTATTATTATAAATGAAAAATACTCTACTAGAGATCACACAGAAAATGAATATCTACTAGCTAGATCAGGGTTGCCACTGGAGGAGACATCTTCCTATTTTGTTCTTCAGTTTGTCTATTGCCTATGTTATATGGAGTGTAACAAAATGGTGTGTCAAACCTTTGGGAAAACAGTTATTGCATATAGAGGATAAAAAATGTTATAAGACTAGAAATTGTTTATTTCAATGGTAGAGCTTCTTTTCTACAAATCTGCTGACATGATGAGATGTGTGATCATAATCCTACAACAGTACAGTGGTTTAACTGTACAGCAGTAAACATTTGCTTTTACATCTGATTAAATTGGTTGGAGATGATGCATTTCACCGTTGTTGTCATTGTGCTGCAATACGTTTGTTAGGCACTGGTACTCTGTTCATTCACAATGGAGTTCCCCCTTATTTCAGGCTTTCTGTTCGTTGATTTCTGAATAGCATGTTTCCTGCTAGATGGATAGGAAGAGGTGGACCAATTCCATGGCCTCCACACTCACCTGACTTAAATCCACTAGATTTTTGTTTGTGGTAACATTTTAAATCTCTGGTTTTTGCAACTCCAGTTGAGACTCTTTGTGCTCATATTACAGAAGGCTGTGTAATTCTCCGGGCCTAACTCAGCGCATTAGGGAGTCCATGTGATGGTGGGTTGACAGATGCTTTGCATCTAATGGAGGCTATTTCCAGCGTCTGCTGTGATTTCTGTTATCCCACAGCACATGTTGGAAATGGCCCCCATTAGATGTGTTGTTGTATGGAGTTCAGCTGTAGAAAAAGGGCTCTAAAAGGCAAATAAACAATTTCTGGACCTATGTTTATACAAGACTTTTTTATCCTCTATTCGCAAGAAATGTTTTCTCAAATTTTTGACATACTCTTTTGTTACACTCTGTATTACTATATTCCTAGGTATAGTAATATAATAAATATATAACCTGTGGCATTACAGCCCTAGTGGGCCAAGGTCTGCCAACCTGGCTGTTAGCCTCACGCCCACATATGCAAGGCAGAGGTGGGTGATCATCCAACTGATACGGGCAGGAGATGTGGTCAGCATCTCGGCACTCCCAGCCGGAAAGTTGGCTATTGCAACCAGGGTTTGCTACCTATCGTAGCTCCTCACTTTCCTCACTGGTCCTATACTGGGGATTTAAAATCCGCACTCTCCAGGGGTGGGATCAATCCCGGGCCACATTCCGTCACAGGGAAACAAAGTATGACGCCTTATCCCACTATGCCATGGCACAGGACAGGTATAGTAATATTTCAGCAAAGCATATGTGTCATATAACACAATGAGCCTTAAACTTTTAAATTAAAAACAAAAATATACATTTGTAGAATATTTGAATGAGCAAATAATAATGATGTGAATTTAAATTTATAGAAAGATGAAAAGTTGAAAGCTGAAACTCTACCATTTTTTATGTCTTCACTTCTTTCAAGAGCTAATTTCTCTATTGTCAGAAGTGACCGACTGGCTCCTGATAGTTTTGTCCAATGTGTGGTGCTTGTTTTTTGTGCCCTCTTCTGGTGGAGTGATAAACTTCCATAATAGATTAGGTGGCAACAATTTAAACTTCATTGAGCTGTGTTTGTGTTTTAGAATTAAAATCTTTCCCTAGGTATCCAGATATGTAGGTTTTGGGAGCATTATGTTTCATGTAATGTTATGATTGGTTGTACTGTGTATTTGATACATTTTATATGTTCTTTCAATCTGAGTTCTAAATTTGTCTCAATTTACTTATATACAATAAATGTGGTCACAATTTGGGCAACTCATTTAATAAATTCCTATATGAGTCAGTTGGAGAATTTTGTGTCATGCTGGCATATTGCCATGGTTAAGAGCAACTGGAAAGAGATCAGGAGATCTGTGGTTCATATCCCAGCTATGGCATCGAAAACCTTGCCCTACACATGGCTAGCGTGATAGAATGGTTAATTTCCATCAATTAACCTAATAGTGGTCTAAAGTATAAATCTGGGCTTAAGTAAATCACCACAAAAGGTCTGTATCTCGTTGTATATGAGAACTCTTAGTGATTTACTGGGAAAATACGAGAATTTACTGTCATGCTGGCATGTTGCCATTGTAGCTTAATGGTTAAGAACAATCGGATAGAAGATCCATGGTTCAAATCTCTGCCATGGCATTGCATTTTTCAGTCTGACTCTACCCTTTGGAAAGTCTTACTTTTTTATTCTGAGGTATCAAGTTCTCTTACTTGCTCAATTTATGTTACTGAGCTAAGCAGATAATAGAAATAATGTTTTTTAAAATATTACAAAATTTATGGTGAGTATATAGAATAAAAAGAAGTATTTCAGAAAGTGGAGTGGCATTGTTACTAAAATTAGGCAAATGAGTCAACCTTGTATATACTTTTCTCCACTTACAAGTCTTTTGATGAAGACTAGTTTCTGGGAACTTTTTCCCTATCGTCAGTTCTGTGGTTGACTGATGATGCATCCGGTGTCTGCAACTGGATTATGCTTAGTATTTTTTTTTTTTTTTTTTTTTTTAGTTTTATTTTGTTGTAAGTGATTTGTTTTGTAAACCATTCTTTATTACTATATAGACTATATGTTTTGTATTCTCTTTTTGTTAAGGGGTTGACCACAGGTTTGTGTGGAGTTGGATTGAAGCTGTTGTTTTTTATGTAGTTTTTAGAATGTGTTGGTCTTTTCTGGATAACAACATTGATTGTGCTTTGGCATTTGATTACTTTCAAAACTAGGAATGGCAATATACATTCATTTTCAGTCAAAACAAGAAAAATGTAAGTGATATAAATATTTCAACTTTCTATTCAGTTTTTCTATACATTTAAACTTCTAAAATTTATTGAAGAACTTTGTATGGGTGGAAATGTAAAATATAATTAATATATACAATAAAATAAAAAATATTTGGATTCTGCTTGTTACATGCATATTTAAAAGTGTGTATATATCATTCTTTCTATAAGAAAATATTCTATTTTATAATGTATATTGCAGGAGTATTAGTGGAAGAAATATTTGAATACATCCTTACACTGTTCCTTTTATAGTACAATCCTTTTTCATAAAATGTTTAAATTATGTCAGACCAAATTGTTTATTTCTGTTTGAGTTGAGTAATATCAAGAATTTAATAATTTTAATCTCAGAACTTACTCTATGCTAAATTAATATGAGGCTTATCAGGAGAAAATAGAATGTGATTTCTGCGGTAGACTTTCCAGAAGAAAGCATAATTCATCTGTATCTAATGCATAGCATTGAATGTGTATATTGCCATCATCATCATCACCACCACCACCATCATCATCGTCATCGTCATCGTCATCGTCATCGTAGGGCACTGATGACCTTGTTGTTGAGCACCCTTAAACACAAATATCATCATCTCATCGTCTTTGTCATCGTCATCGTCGTCTTCGCCTGCCTCAGTAGGATAAATGGTAGCATGTCTACCTCACATTCAAGAGATCCTGAGTTCGAATCTCGAGTTACTTGGTTAAGGTTTTTTCCAGGGTTTTCCCTTATCCTGAAAGACGAATGTAGGGTAATGCTAAGCTCTATGGACATTGGGCTCATCATGTATATGGTGGAAATTAAGATCTTGAACGTTTGTATTAGTCCACCATCATCCCCAGAACAGGCAGGGCTTCCTAGTTAAGTGCAGTATCATCATCATCAGCTGATTAGCGACTCATCATAGTTGGTTGTTGGGCTGCACTGTGGCTCAGCGGTTAGACTGCTTGGCTCTCACCAAAGCAGCCCGGTTCAATCCCAGGAGACCGCAAAGTGACATTTGTGGTGGACAACACGGCGCTGGGGCGGGTTTTCTCCGGGATCTCCGGTTTCCCCCGCCATCTCATTCCACCGGTGCTCCATCTTCATCTCATGTATCATCAGTGTCACCGCCTGCGGTGCCGTATGTAGTAAAAGCGGGCGTTAAACACTACACACACACACAGTTGGTTGTCGTCTGGATCTCTTGTAATTGGCTCCCTCTCTCGGAAGATTCTTTACATAAGTTCAGTAGACCATTCACTTATGGCACATCAAAATTTAGAATATGTGGAATAATGTTTTTTATAATTACAATTTTTTCTCATGTTGTAAGTTCAAGTTTTGTTGACAGTGGTTTTAGTAGTTTGATCTCCTCTCCAATGTGGTGGTTATCATTCCAGAAATGAAAAGCAACTGCCGATTTTTCTGTTTGTTTATATCTGATGTTCCTGCGGTGTTCTGTTAATCTAGTTTTTAAATTTCTTAAATTTTAGTCTTTATACATGAAATCAGCTTCACTGTTAACAACACTTTTATTTATAACTATTCAAAGAGTACATTATTAAAAAATGGTATAAGATATATAAAAAAGTTCATAGATATGATATAACTGAAATGTTATATAAAGATAGTAAAAAGATAGAACAATTTTTAAATAAGGTAAAGAATTTTTTTTGATAATTTACGTCCTCCAACATTAAGTCATACCGGACGATGAATGGGATGGGTGAAATGATGCTCAAATGAGTTCAGGGTCCATAGAGCTTAAAGTTACCCGACATTCATCCTTCAGGATAAGGGAAAACCCTGGAAAAGCCTTATCCAGGTAACTCACCCTGACCGAGATTCGAACTTGGGACTTCCTGAACGTGAGGCAGACACGCTACCACCACGCTACCGAGGCGGGCAAGGTAAAGAATAAATGGGTATGGACAGTAAATAGAGTCAAACAACAAAGTACAAATTAGAATAAACGAATTAATTCTATGTATATTATGAGTATGACTGGTAAAGAGCCAGGACTGTATATAACTTAGCATTAATAAATAATAAAAAATATATGTATATAGTTGAACCTGCTTTATGCATAACCCATTTATACTCAATTCGCCTTTATATGTAAGTATTTGCAGGTTTAGAAACAAGTTAATAGAACCTTTTTATAGGTTATATGTATTAAATTTCAATGAAATACAACTGAGTTATACGTAGTTAAATGCTCATATGGCATACATTATCATAAAAGAAACATGAAATGCATTTTGCTTATTGCTGCTGACAAATACGCAAGCCAAGCAGGCAACTTTCAGTCCCAGAAACAAAAGATAAAGACGTTAGCTCATATACGTCTTTTGGCACAGCAGTGTTCATAGAAAAAAATGAGAAGTAAAGGTAATTTTCGGTATCTGTTGTTTACTCTTGAACAGCGGTTTTGTCTTTCAATTCTCAGTTTCTTTTAGTTAACCATGGAGAAAAGAAAAAGGAAATGTTACATGTTAGATAGTAAAAATAATTCATAGGAGAGGTGGCACTTAATAGACACAAAGCCAAAACATTATTTGCTTCCGACTTAGGAATTCCATATACATGCTATGTATAGTCATCAGTGACTGAAAACCTCAGAATTAAACTTATCCAGATAACTCACCCTGACCTAGATTCGAACTTGGGACCTGTTGATCACAGGCTTTGTAGGCATTACATCAGTGAGAAAAGTTGTAGCGAAAAATTTCTAAGTTCATTAATATGTTTTGCAAAATGAATTGTATACATTTAATGTAAGAAAAGTGAAACAAGCTAAATTAACTGAATACTTTAAAACAGGACCAATTTCTAAATAATATTTGCTTCATACATATCTTTATTGCTTGTAAAGTTTTATACGAGCAGGCCCACTGTATTACTTAAAAAAGGATGCATTATGAAAACTCATTTGTAGATAATTCTGAGTAATCTTTCCTCTTCCCCTTGATATACGTATAAATCAAGTTCAACTGTAGGAGCACTGACATGTTGAAGGAAATTGTGTCACTGCATACAATTCCAACAAGACAAGGTACTTGACTATCGTCACAGTCTGCTCTGCAAAGAAACATAGTCCAATCACTGTTGTTAGCGGGCAGATCCGCTGCTGCACAATTTGTTGTGTTGCATCATCACACATTCACACACTCTTGCACATCATACTAAAGAAAATTACAGTTTTCCTCGTATTTGATGAAGATTTCACATTTCTATCTTGTTTTGTTGCTCTCCTGTGCCTGATCAAAAGTGCACCATCACTTTATGGATGCATTGTGCTTAAAATTATTTTCACATAGCAAAAGATGTATACAATATTTTCACTTCATAGTGACTAAACAATTTGATATATTAACTTCTTAAATCCTGTGTCTCTCAGAGAGAATAAGAGACAATTCTTTGAGTATGTTCCAGCATAGATATAAAAATTTAGCTGGAAAATTGACAATAAATTAAGTATGTGAACTGTAAACATGTTCAATTCTAAACCAACTTTGAGGAAACCATTCCTTTCAAATTTCATCATATTACCTGCATATCAGGTTTGGATAAAGAATTATGGTATATTTTCATTATTAGTGTATACTTAATTTTGTGTAATGAAAACATATTTTTTTAAACATGCTTCTTCTGCTAAAGATGTAATCAGATGTAAAAGTGAAAACATTCTTTTCAAAACTGAAAGAAAAAATATCCTTCTATTGTCACAGCTGCCAAAAATAAGATAAAATGAAATAATTGATGCAAAATAGCCATGCTTGACAAATATTTATTACATACATATTTAATTGTTTAACATTGCAAAACACTTATAGCACTATATACTCAAATTAATGAATAATTAAAATGAACAAAAATAAACAAATGTTATTAAATAAGTAGATACAAATACACTTCTTGTAACACAACTTCTTGTTGAAGTATACATTTTACTTTTAAAGCATCCTTTTTGTTCTACCCTCCATTACACTATATAAATAAAACAACTTTTTACCAGTATAATTTACAATTAATCTCAAAGCTAATTAAAGAAACATTAAACATTAACAAAATTAAAGAACTTAGAAAAAAGTTTAACTTGAATTGTATTCTGTTATAAACATTGCAAAATATAATATAATTTTAACAACATATTTTATGTTCCTATAAGTAAAAATTATATAGCAAAATAAAGGATGATATACAAAGCTGTTCATAATATTTTTATGGCTAAATATTCCAAACAATCACAATCATTTTGCAGATCTCAAAACAAATGAAAGTAACCTGTATACGTTGTGTACAGGTTAACTGCAGTGTATGCATGCACTCATATTATGCCTACTTAGTAGATATTGTTATGAAAATGTAACAATATAAAATAAATCATCAATATAAATGGAAAAAAATTACACTTTAAAATAAACCATCCTTATTTGCACTATTCATAAAAATTCTATTAAACAAATTAAGAGTATAATACAATAAAGCATTTGAAGGCAAAATTAGCCATGCTTGTAAGGGTTCCCAAAGGAATAAATAACATGCATGTAAATAAATAAGTACATAATGTATACATAGTACTCATAAATTTAAGATACTAAAATGGCATACAAATGCATGATTACAATTAATTGTGGTATAATATGGCAGTGTAAGTGAAGGTAACACAAATATACAGAATTAAAGCTATAGCTGCATTTTAGCGTGACCCAGAAGTAAAACAGAAAAAACATACAGAGTATACAGCTCTTCACATTTTAAGCATTATAACATATATATATTACAGTATTTATATGAAAATTGGCAGTGTTAGCGCTGGCTTCAGTATCACATACAAATACGTGATGCCAAAATGCTATATAAAATAATTATTTACTGAAATTTATACACACCAAAAAACTAAATTTACTGTTTTGCTTTAAAATATGTCTTATATTGATCTCATTAAACCAGTGTGTGTGTATGTGTGTGTGTGTGTGTGTGTGTGTGTGTGTGTGTGTGTGTGTGTGTGTGTGTGTGTGTGTGTGTGTGTGTGTGTGTGTGTGTGTGTGTGTGTGTGTGTGTGTGTGTGTGTGTGTGTGTGTGTGTGTGTGTGTGTGTGTGTGTGTGTGTGTGTGTGTGTGTGTGTGTGTGTGTGTGTGTGTGTGTGTGTGTGTATGTGAGTGTGAGAGTGTGTGCGTATATCTTACCTAAAGCCTTCTATTGGTAACGTAGATTGCATAGTTTAACCTTCCCATGCTCCTGTATGCAACCTGAGGCAGCAATAATTAGTTACATAGACTAACTTTCAAAAAGGCACATTCGACTAAGATGCATTCATTTAAATATTTAATATCTATTGCTTCAGCAATATGATTTATTAGGAATATATGAAACATCATTCTGCAGGATTTATGCTATATTTCTCTAGGCATTTGTATAATGATACAGAAATAATGTGCAATATAGCATCATAGCCAAATGAGACAAATGACATTCAAATGCTATAAGTAAAGGCTGGAGGGATGTGCACTTGCGTGCGATACAGGTTACCTGAATGCAGAGTATGAATGACGTCAGATGTGCAAACAACTACCACTAGAATCAAACATCAAAAACAATGTGAATTAGGACACCTCTTTTACCAGGTATTGAAAAGGTGAAAGCTAAATTCCAGAGTGTTCTGAACAAAAATAGTGGTTATAGTTTATATATTATTATATAAAAATCATTATATTTTTATTATATTAAAAAGTTTATTATATTAAAAATCATTAGTGGACAAAAAAGTGAGCTTAGCAAAAAAGAAGAAGCTACTAAAGGAAACCACAACTCTCTCAGCTACAGAAACTAATATGATTTTCAAAAAATTCACTTACCATCCATGGGCCTATGATAAATTCAAAAAAGTCTTCAAAAAACAAAATATTCAACTAGCACCAGTCAACCATTTCTCCTTAAAAAACCTAATTTGCTCAAACATCAAAGATGCCATTCCATCTAACAAAAAATCTGGTATATATCAAATTGAATGCAATGACTGTAGTCAAATTTATATTGGAAAAACAAAAAGAAATTTAGAAACAAGAGCAAAGGAACACTTTAGAAACATAAAGTATAAACAATTAGAAAAATCAGCAGTTGCCACACATTTTTGGGAAAAAAACCACAACATAAATCCAGAACCAAAACTACTGAAACATACATCAGGAAAACAAGAACTAACCACATGGGAACAAATCTTCATTTCAAAAAATAGGAACAAAGTATTGAATTTCGACATCCCCCAGAAAGATTTGTTCAGCAAGTTCCTTGAACCGCCACCAGAGGAGACCTGTGACAAAATATCGTCAGCTACACCAATGAGAACCAGTCGAGAGCCGGCCGATGATAGAGGCAAAGCCTCTGAAACATGTTCCGGAAAAATTTAAAAGTAAGTGTTGTCTAGTGTCTTTAATCGACTCTCTTTAAAGTTAATTTATCATAACACTGTTTTCAACACTTCCAAGAAAGGAATTGCTATGTGTGAAAGTTTGAAAATTAGTAAGAAGGAAAACACAGAATGGAGTTTTAGTTAATTGATGGAAATTAATCATTTCTCCACACTAGCCGTATATAGGCTAAGATATTTGATGGATAGAGTCAACATGAAAAATTCAATGCCATGGCCGGGATTTGAACCACGGATCTCCTGGTTTCCGTCCAGTCGCTCTTAACCTTTGAGCTACCATGGTCAACGTGCCGCCCTGACATTAAATTCTCCAGTTGACTTGTATGTTTACCCGGTAGACCACTAGGGGCTCTCGCATCCGAGACACACCGTTTGTGGAGACTTACTATTGTAAGTACTTAGTCCCAGGCTTCATCATTTAACTCTTATTATTTTAGTTAATTGATGGAAATTAATCATTTCTCCACACTAGCCGTATATAGGCTAAGATATTTGATGGATAGAGTCAACATGAAAAATTCAATGCCATGGCCGGGATTTGAACCACGGATCTCCTGGTTTCCGTCCAGTCGCTCTTAACCTTTGAGCTACCATGGTCAACGTGCCGCCCTGACATTAAATTCTCCAGTTGACTTGTATGTTTACCCGGTAGACCACTAGGGGCTCTCGCATCCGAGACACACCGTTTGTGGAGACTTACTATTGTAAGTACTTAGTCCCAGGCTTCATCATTTAACTCTTATTATTTTAGTTAATTGATGGAAATTAATCATTTCTCCACACTAGCCGTATATAGGCTAAGATATTTGATGGATAGAGTCAACATGAAAAATTCAATGCCATGGCCGGGATTTGAACCACGGATCTCCTGGTTTCCGTCCAGTCGCTCTTGTACATTGTAACTCAGTGTAATGCTCTCTGTGATGACATAGTTAATAAAGCATTTAAGTGCAATTCTAGAATGCATAGTTTATGATGCTTGTAAGTTGCGTTGCAGGGAGGCGGTTGTCATGGTTAGGTTGTATCTATCTACAGTTGTTTACATTACGAACAATAACAGTGCAGTCCATATGCAGTATAACTATAGAAAAACGCACATGCCTCCGACCTTTAGCTATAAGCATTATAATGGGACAAACAAAATAAAATCCATAATATATATGTGTTTTTAGATTAAGAAATCAACCTCTTTGGTAATGTATAACATTTTAAGAAATTTTCCTAGAATTTGTTTACCTAAAAGGTCTGAATAAACCAACACAAGCAACAGATCAGAGCTGGAAAGAAAGAAGATACAGAGATATTATGTTCAAACGTAGAATGTTAGTATAATGGGTGTTCAATTAAAATAATCACTGCAAGACTTTGCGCATAAGTTGAATATCACGGAAATTACATACTTATAAATTTAAAGAAGAATAGGCCTACCAGAGATATTCAAAAAGAGGAATAGGTTTTCCAACCAGGTTTTTCAGTTCCTAAGTGATGGATTTGCATTTTTTGATGAGTTGAATTTTATTTGGGTGGACAGAAGATTAGCCAATTAAAAGTATCCAGTATTGTGTAATTGCTGGTCTGCTCTCAAACACTTTATGTTTAAGATAACCTTACAAGAAATAGTCTGGTGCTATCAGATCTGGGGAACATCGCAGAGTTAAGACATCAAATCCGAGAGAGGAGATAGCTGCAGTACAGGCAGATATGCTATGGAAAGTTATGAAAGACTTTGAATGCCTAGTATAGCAATCTAAAATATATCATATTCAAAAAATGAGAAGTATTCTCAAATCTCCAAGAACTATACTTTAAGATTCTGTAACAAAAATATAAATAATTAAAGTATTTTTCACTTTAAAACCTGCTTATTGTTTCTGCCGCATCCTGTATAAGGCTCCATATGTTGAAATTAGCAAAATGCTAAAATGCAGATAACCGCAGTTGTAAATTTCATTTCTGTAGTATGATCTTTATTTATTCTATTTTCAGTGCTTGTAATGTGCATCTTAGAAAAAAATTCATCCAACTACATTGAAGCTCTCACCACAGACTAATAAGGTAAGAATAAATAAATTACCTATTACTAAATATGTTTAGAGGAATAAAATTAATAAATCACGTGCTTCTAGAAAAATTTTTAATAAATGAAAAGTTAGAAAACAACAGTTTTAGTTTTATATTTTTTTAAATGTAATTTCCATATTATTTGCAAATCAAGTTATAGGTTTATAAGAAACAAATGTTTGAACTGAATTTTAAAATTGTGTTCCAAAACTTGTAAAACTTAACCCCATAAAGTGTATTCTTTACAGTATTCTAAAAGGTCACTCTTGCTGTCCCGTTATAATGGAGATCATCATAGAAAATGTCAAAAATATTTAGCAAAAGAATTTAACTACTTGCCAAAGTAACATGCAGCTCTAAGGTTTGCCTATGCAAAATAAGTAAGCTATGCTGTTACAACCACCTTCAGCTGATGAAACATGTTCTGTGGAAAACAGTGTAAGTGAAGCAGTATGTCAATATCTTCTCGTTTAACTTTTATTTTAATTTGTGCTTCACTGTCTCTACGCTTCTTTCAATTTTTATACTATGCTGCTTTTCCTCCATAAATAATATCAAATTGCATAACTCAGTAAGGAAATACAATTTTGAATTGTAAGCTTCTCTTTTGTAAATTAGTGAAGTTGTGAATGTTCATTTATTCAATTTTGTTATGAATTTACTTCACTTATTCCTAACAAGATGCCAGTGGTCACCAACTCACATGGTTTTGTACTGGAGTAAGCAGGATGCACAGCAAGTGCCATGCCACTTCTGTGTGAAACAAAATTCTGACACTGGGGTTGTCAAAGTATTTTAGCAACAGAAAATAAGTCAGTGATGATCCTCTGACTCCAATATGCACATTTACTTGGTAAAAATGTTCATAGAATGTACTTAGTGTGCAGCAGAACAAGAAAACTCAGTTTACAGTGATATTATGTATCTTATGGAAGTGAAAACAACAGTGCTAACAAGGCAAAAAACCTACACTATTATTAGAATCCCTCAAAGAAAACTTAAAGGAAAATATTGAAAATAATTTACACGGCATCTGCTTTCAGATAACGAGACAGCTAAGAACATTATTCCATTGTATGACCTTGTTCTGTACTTATTGCACTGAATAATTATTTAGATGTGTTTTTATTAGAAATTTTGTACATATTATGTTTATTTGGAGGGGAAAAAACCTGAAGCTACTGGCAGTGAAACAATCCATATATGACAAATAAACTACAACACTTGGTAATCAACTTCATTTATCTGTTTTTAAAATTGTTGCATCCTCCATGACTGGTTATGTGATGTTTTCATCACAGCCCCAGCCTTTAAAATGACTAACTTTTTGGATCACTTCCATTAGGTAACAGATAGTTTGCTGTCATGCTGCCATCTACAGGGGATAAAACAAACTGATTGACCAAATCTATTGATGGTATTTCAAAATTCATCACACGATTTTTATTTTTCAAAATAAATATTTTCTCCCAAACCATTTAATCTATTGGTCCATTCAGTTGTTCTAATAATTTAACTTCTGAGTCTATTTCATGGTTAAATGAGAAAGATGATCTGCTCTGCTGACTTACCAATCTGTTTATATTTAATATTTCTGAAATGTTCCTTCACTCTGGTTTCCAATGTAAATCTTATCACATTAATAAATGCCAAATTTTTCATTGTCTGATATGCTATCTTTGTTAGAAAAATATAGTAGATTTATTATGTTGTCTTTATTTTGAGGAACCAATATTATACCAAATTCAGAGGATTTGACAATTTTAAAAACAGTTTAAGGGAAGTTGGTTACCAAGTGATGTGGTTAATTTATAACATTATGCTTTGTCCAAGAGGCACCCTTTTAATAAAGAACTTCAAAATAAAATAAAAAGATGATGAGTTTTTAAAGGAATATGCTACTCTAGGAGCCGTGTCTACGATTGTGTAATATTCATAACATAAGCACAGAAATAAAGTAAGAATCATTTGGAAGTTATACTATGGTAGAATATATATATATATATATTATCAAGAATTCATGTAGTTACAACATTTGAAATACTGGCGTCAGCTGTAGGAACAGTAGCAGACCAAACAATGGATAAAGGGAGACAAGAACCAAGCTGATGAATGAAGGATATGTCCTTGAAACATAATGTCATAATTAAATGTCATAATTTTGATGAATGTTGCAAATGTGTTACAAAGTTTGAACAAGGTTTTAACGATGTTATACTATGCTCCAATGTTACAATTATTTTTTATTTTTAAATTTATATTTTGAGATGTATCTTGTTTTTCAAAACAGATTTTCAATTATATTAAGTTATTTAATAGGTGTATTTTTAATATTGTAACCCAAAGTTGTTTAAATGAAGATACAAAAATAATTAAATTTATTGGTAGTCGATTAATGACACGAAACAACACTTACTTTTAGTGTCATTAATCAACTCCCAATAAATTTAATTTATACAACACTGTTTTCAACACTTCCAAGAAAGGATTTACAAAAATAATATTAATTTGTTTTGGTATTGCACATTATTTATGTGAGGAATATCAAAACTGAAAATATGTTTCATAAAAGAAATATGTTATTGACAATCTAAGAATAACATATTAAAACAATTAATTTAATAATGAATTTCTAGAAAATGAAAATGTATTTTACCTAAATGCAAGTTAATGCATGCTGCCACTGTATTGATCTACTTCTCTTAGAGCAGATTGTGCAATGCATGGAACTAATATACCATAACTCTCTCTGCCTTGCTCGATGTGTATTCAGTTGGTGAACTTTGACCTTTAATAAGCCCTAATTTTGGTTCCCTTTCCACAGTGAAGATTGAATATGTGATGTTTTTTAGCAAAATGGGGATACAATTGATTATATGTGAAAGGAAGGAACAAGGAAGCTGTGCTTACTTTCTATATCGGCAAACAGTCATTATCACTGGTGACTCAAATGAATTGAAAATGATCTTTCCAGTTAGGCGTTATCAAAGGCATAATATCAAGAGCGCTGTAATTTATTGTGCAGTGTTAGCATGCAATAATGGCTCAAAATGAAACAGGTGTTACACACCATAATTTGGCATTCAGAACATTTATCTAAGCATAGTTCAGTAGAGTATCAATAACAATTTATCTTTTGGGGGGAAAAATATTTTATAATCTTAAGCTAAGTGTTTGAGCTTTCTTGTGTTACTTCAAGTTATAAAACGCTTAATATGTTTTCAGTATTCATCAATATCACCATAAGAATTTTTGGCATTTAATTGCTATCATCATTGAAACATTGTTGGCACAAAAGTTGTTTATAAATTTTGAAACATTGGTTGAAATTCGTAAAGTGTTAAATGTTTGTGTAATGTAATATAAAAATGATCATGAATATAAGGAAAAAACAAGACACACAGTTAAAGATGAGAAATCAACATAACTGTGGGTTGGTTACTATAGTGACAGAATTAACTTCCAGCAAGGCTATTAAAAATGTTTCTCTCAGCGATCTAGATGTGTTTCAGAGAACATAGTGGATAATTGTATTTTCAGTTTATTAATTTTGTCTGTAAAGTAAATAGCTTTTATAACAATATAAATATTGTTATTTCACTAGTTAAGGAGAAACAGGACGTCAAACCGAGGCTGCGACCAAGAGATTTAGTGTTTGCCAACTGTGGCTAAGCTGGTGAACGAAGTTAAAGATCATTCTTAAATTGACCAACAAACTTGGCGCAGGGAAATATAGAAGTTAAATTATTACAAATTGGCATCACAACACAGTGAATAATATTGAAATATGAAATAAACTTATTATTTTAAATTGGCATCACAATGTGGTGCAAATTGTAATATAGAAGTATATTAAATTATTTCCAACATTATCTCTCAGAATCCTCATCAGTATTACATCATCAACATCATCATCATCATCATCGTCATCGTCGTCGTTGTAATCGTCGTCACCATCATTGTCATCATCATCATCATCATCATCGTCGTCGTCGTCGTAATCGTCGTCACCATCGTTGTCATCATCATCATCATCATCAAATTTGAAAACTAGTAATACACAGGAGCTTTCACATTTCATACTTGTGAGCATTTACCTTGGTAACGTTAATGTGATCAACTTAAATGTTCTTTTTAACAAACTGAGCAAGTTTTATATCTACTATATGAGCTGACAACTTACCTATATAGATAAGTTTTAAAAATATTATATTACGAACTTATCAATACTCACTTTAAATATAGTATAGAATGTTTTGGTTTGAGGTGTTACCAGTCTTAAAATTATGAATACGATATCTATCAAGCAGAAAATGGGTCAGTAAAGTATATATCACCGAACAGCAGACAAACCTACAAAGATACTTCCGTCAACTAATGAATCCTTATTATATTCTATACATGGCATTGTAAATGAATTAATCTTATCTTTTCTCAAGTCTAGAGAATATGTGGGTAAAGTTAGGAACTATCATTCTAATAAGTTCAAGGTTCAATCTTGGGACATCACATAGAGAGTAGACTGTTGAACCATGTATCTGGAGAGTACTTCAGTTGCAGCGTGTGCCAACATCTTTGATGAGTTGAATATAAAAGACATTAATGTGGTGAACACATTTAAAAATTGGTGCATTGCAAATTAACTTTAAATTATATAAAGTTGAAAACTCTGTCCTTAAATTTTAGTAATAACATGACAATTGCCTTTAAATTTTAATTATAGTTCCAATATTTTAAAATCTCATTATAAGAGCAAGTTCTTAAATATTGTTTCAGATCAAAATCTGCCATGACCATAATCAAATATATACATAAAAAATTAAACAAAGCTTGTTTTTCTGTCAGTTACCTGAAAGTGAGATGGATATAAAGAGTTTTCTTAGAATGTATTAGACTGCTTTATTGGAGATCTGCAACTGAAGTTAATAGATACTTTTAATCCAGAAGAGAGTGCTCAGAATAATATTTGCTATGAAGCCTAAAGATCCATTAATGCATATTTTTAGAGATTTTAATTTTTTTACTACAATTGATTTTTTTTTTTCATTTATATCCTGCCTTTATCTCTAACAGTATATCAACAGCCTTTTGTCTTTGGAGTGTATTGCCTATTGACAATGGTGTTATCTGTATATAGTGGTTTTGTCTTTGAGTTTTATATTATGGATCACACACACATTCACGCTCTCATTCACAGTTCAGACTCTGGGGAGCATAGGAAATAATCTTGTTTAGAGAAAAATTCCCTCTCTCCAGCTGGAAATCAAACTGAGGACCCCTTGTACAGTAGGCAGGTGCTCAGACCCTGTGACTGATTTATTAATATAATAATGCTGCTTAATTCTATCAAAATAATTCATATTTTCTATGTATCTCTCTATCTTTGTATCTATTTATCTATCTCTATTTAATGTGACATCATTTTATGGTGAGGCCATAGACAACAGATGGATGCGTGCTGCATGTGAACCATGCATACATTCAGTCTGTGGCCTCACCATAAAACGATGGCACTGTATCAGTCTATAACTATATCTTTCTCTCTCTCTCTCTCTCTCTCTCTCTCTCTCTCTCTCTCTCTCTCTCTCTCTCTCTCTCTCTCTCTCTCTCTCTCTCTCTCTCTCTCTCTCTATATATATATATATATATATATATATATATATATATTAATTCCATTTCCTAAAGAAAGGTTAAATTGACATCATTAAAGAAGATTAATTTTATATATCATAAGACTAGAGGGGATTATTATAGGACTTCCATCAATAAAGTTTTAACATAAACTCATATGTATGTGCAGTAATACTTTACAATCAATTGGTAGACAACATGAATTCTACAAATAGGCTAACCTATGTCAAATTATTCTGAAATTATTTAATTAATAAGTATCTTTACACATATTAGAATTGTAAACATTTACGTCAGATATTTTCATTTATAACATTATGTTTCCACTTTTCTAGCTACAATGGTATATCTATGCTATAGTTGATATCTTATTTAATTTTAGATTAAAGTATCAATTTAACATAACTTTGAACTTGCAGAAGTATAATGTTAAGAACATTTTCATTAAAATATGCAATTTTGCCTCATACTTTGTAAATATTTCAAATCCTTATAAGATTATAAATTTTTACCTTCAAAAGATAATGTTTAAAGTTTTATAATGAAGTGTACAACAATAAATATTTACCAATGATAATTATTTTTATCCTCCTCTTCACCCTCATATAAAATTAGAAGGAAGCAAATGGAAAATAAAGTTGAGAATTACTTTTATCTTGAAATATTCTTTTTGAGCAGTTGCTCCTAGCTTTATCCCTTCATTTTCATTTTACTTCTGACTGTTGACATCATCTTTGTATAGAAATTGTTGTAATTTTTATGTTTGATACTCTAATTTATTGCATCCTTTTGCCTGCAATCTGTCCATCCATTTGTTTGGTACGCTACAGTAATATTATATTCCTTGAATCTCCTTTCCCCAACATAATGTATGGATGGCTTGTTCAGTTGCAATTGTTTAGCAATTGATTAGGTTTGGTTAACAATGATGATATTTTCATGCAATGAAAGCAATAAATGAACATTTTGGAAGTTAGGAATTGTTCTTATGACATTCTATGTATGGAATATATGCATAATGCTACACATTGGTGACTCCAATGGGCACGATCAACAAGAAATACAACAGCATGTTGCAAGATAAAGACACTCAAAACAGAAATATAAAATTTCAACATTTGTTAAAATGCCTTAAGTTTGACTTCTACCAACTAGAAGTGCAATTTAATATTACATGTATTAACCCATTAACACCCAGCAGTCTATCGAGATTTAACTGTATTGGAACACCACAGTGAAGCGAAAAATTAATAACCCAGCAGTCTTAAGTTAATTAGGAGTCGATTAATAACACAAAACAACACTCACTTTTAAATTTTCCCGGAACCGGTTTCTGAGGTCTTCCCTCTATCTTCAGCCGGACATCGGAAGACCTCAGAAACCGGTTCCGGGAAAATTTAAAAGTGAGTGTTGTTTTGTGTTATTAATCGACTCCTAATTAACTTAATTTATACAACAACACTGTTTTCAACACTTCCATAAAAGGATTTACCCAGCAGTCTATTTATAGACTGCTACATATTATTTCTATGAAGACCAAACTTTGTATCTTCCGGAGTAATGTCAGGTCTAAGACTTGGAAGGTGACTAAAGCAATCATCTCCAGGCTCCAGATCTTTGTCAACTGCTGTTTAAGAAAGATCCTAAACATCTACTAGAAGGATGGGTGAAATTGAGATTGCCATACATATAAAATGGCGGAAATGGATCAGGCATACCCTGAGGAAGGAAAAGGAAGTCATTGAGAGAGAGAGCCACTTGATTGGAACCTGAAGGGTACGAGGAGGAGAGAGAGAGACCCAAGCAAACATGGGGCAGATCTGTACATCTGTAGGCAATGTAGGAGGGCAAGACCTGGAGTGAGGTGAAGAGGTTGTCTGTATTGATACCCTATGTTCCACGAGGGACAAGAGGAACTAATCATCATATATATATTACTTATCCACTTATTTTACATGAGTTCTCAAGTGTTATTTTCATTGAAGTTATCTGATTAGGTGAACACATTTTCATCTTAAAAATGTGCGTATTATGTAGTTTGGAGTAATTTTCAACAGTAAGGTGCTAAGGACTGCAGTGTGAAAGCACACTATTGCATTTTCCTTGTTATGTTTCCCTCCCATATTTCTATAATATCATGAACTGTTATTGCATCACATAAAGAATCTACAGCTGTAAACAATTCTAGTGCTGAACATATGAACTGAAAGTCAACGGATCTCTGTAAAGACCTAGTGATTTTGGGACATTGGGTGAATAGAAAGGCAAACAAAATATATTCTGACATACATTCTGTATGCTGAACTAATACATTACATATCTTTTTTATTTATTTCAATTTTTGAAAAAATAAAAAAAGTTGGGGGTTAATGGGTTAATACATAAGACACAAAATTCAGTCATTTAATATCTTAGAACATAAATATTAGAAAACATCCGGGATATGATTAATATTATGAAGAACAATGAGTCAGATACACTTTAGCAAAACAATGGTTCCTGAATATCTTAAAGAATTTTTTTTTTAATGATGCTATCAATTACTAGAATCATACGTGCTTTCACATGCCAGTAAATCTAAGAACATGGAGCTACTTGAAAACCATCGCTCTGGGCTTTCTTTGAACCTTTTGATCTTGAGATCAGTAAGTGAACCACCCAGACCGACATCATTTCAAAAAAAAAAAGTGAAGGTTAGAGATTTAGGAGGTTAGTTACTGGCATAAACTTGGGAGACTTGAAATTTGATCAGTTGCTAACAAACATTTATTATATGTAAGACAACACTTAAGATTTTGAAACATGTCACAATAAGCATAATTATATTTGTTTAAGCATCATTATACACAGAACTACATTTTTCAGTAAGAATTTAATTTACTTTGGCATTACTTTCACTAGGGATCCCAGACATCCCGGTTTTACCGGGACAGTCCCGGATTTTAGCCTTTTTTGTTCAATTGTCCCTGTAACCTGAAAAGTTCTACCCAGGATGCTAAATGTCCCTATTTTATTTTAGAGGTTTTGTATACAATACAATGTTTATTAGCCACAGGAATTCATACAGAATTATTAATACTGAATATTTTCGCATCCTAAATACACGAAATATCTCTAATTTCATTGCACTTGCATTCCTTGGAAAGGAGAAATATGTTTTTTCACATAATCAGGTAAATATCAAAAGGGAAATATTTCGCTATTTGATTGTTATGTTGGTACCAAATTGTATGTTTACTATCGGCGGAAGTTGCATTCTAGTTTCTACAGACGACGTGGATTGGCTTGATCTTTTTAGATTGCCCATCAGTTTTGGTTATACTTATTCTCAAAATACTTTCTTGCTCCTATCCAGAAACTCTTTGAATTATTTTACTTTAACATCTGTTATATAATTTGTAAGCAACTTGTTTCTGTAACACCCTTTTTAAGCATGCACTCCTTCTCTTTCTCTCATCTTCTGTCCCTTAATAGTTCAAAGCAAGGATTTCTAGATTCTCATGTTTCAAAGCTTGAGGCATAATTTAAACAAACAAATGAATACAGCATAAATCTATATCCAATTTTCAAGCATGTAGCTACAACTATGCTATTTAAAGTAATTTGCAATGCTTAAAATCCTAGAGTATATAGCAAATTGTTCAGAAAATTTGGTTTTTGAGATATACATTTAATAAGTAGATATATAGATAAGGAACATACAGTTAATATTCTGAAACAGACTATTCTATTGAAATGAACATTGAAAATATTAGTTTACCATCAGTTTCTGCTGTATCATCATTATCAAGCTCAATGTCATCCTGTTCATCTTCTCCAACTTCTTCATTCTCCTCAAATGGCCGATATATGTCTTGTGGTTGAACTCCATAGTAAGAATACAAAGCAGGATTCAGGCTGCAATTGATCAAAATTTGGACAAATTAAACTTAATACTCCAGATAGTATGCTTAACCTAGTCTTATCATAAGTTCTGTCTCCTTATCCCTCTTGAATGACGGAACTGCACAGCAGTTTGGGCAATTTGATCTTGCATCAGTATCCTTCCTTGAGATGTTTACCCATTTGGCTTTCAGTATTGCTCTTTATCTCATCATGGAATGGTCAGTGAAAGAGAAGGGCAATTTTCAATTTGTTAAAACCACTCGGAATCTCATTCAAATTTGTTTACAGGGCCATTAAAAGATTCAGCCATCTTTCTAGTGTTGATGACAAAGAAAGATCTGGCCAGCCGACTCCAGATGCGATTAAGAAAGTTTAGAAATGTATCAGAAGTCCTGTTAGGAAACAAAAAATCACAGGATATCTGCTCAACACCTATCTATCGGCCCGCCTCGGCAGCGTAGTGCTAGCATGTCTGCCTCACGTTCAAGAGGTCCCGAGTTCGAATCTCAGTCAGGGTGAGTTACCTGGATAAGGTTTTTCCGGGGTTTTCCCTTATTCTGAACGACGAATGACAGGTAACTCTAAGCTCTATGGACCCCGGGCTCATTTGAGCATCATATCACCCACTCCGTTCATCGTCCGATATGACTTAACGTTGGAGGACGTAAATTACAAAAAAATAAATAATAATAATAAAAAATAAAAAAATAAAAAAAAAAACAACACCTATCTGAAGAAGATTAGACTGGAAAGATGACGTAACCTCCTTAGATGGCACACTGAAAACCAATATCACAGAATCATTTTTTCACACACAATTTTCACATTTGAGGAGAAGTTCAACAAACAGAACGACAGTGTATGCGCGGAGCTGTGAAGAATCCCATCAGGTTGCCCCTGAGCCCTTTGAGGCCATCATCCAGCGCCAGTGATGGTTTGGTTGGGAGTTTCATACCAAGGGGCCAGCAAGGTCCATTCTTGCAAAAAGGAGGTAAAAACCAATGCAAATGTGTACCTAGAGGAAGTTCTAGAGAAAGTTGTGAAGCCTCTTAACCAGACAATTTTTACATATGAACACTGAATCTTCCATCAGGACAACTCTCTGGCTCACAAAGCTAGGAAGTGTCAGCACTGGCTCAAGGACAACATCCCAGAGTTCATCAGCCACATGGAGTGGCCATCATCCAATCCAGACCTGAATTCTCTGGATTGTAAACCTTGGGATATTTTGGAGACCAAGACCAGCTCTCCAAGGCATAATAATCTTCGAAGCCTAAAAAAATCCATGCAGCGAGCATTGGCGGATTCAGACATATATGTCATATGTGCTGCTATAGATGACTGGCCAAGGCATTTAAAGGCTAAAGGCTAAAGATGAACATTTTGAGTGAGCTGATAGTGTAAATTATTCATCAGAATTTCTTCTATTAAATAGTATATTGTAACTGTTCTCATTTAGCCCTGAAGTTATTCCTTTAATTTGTGTCAGAACTTATGATAAGATTAGGTATATTGTGACTTTGTGGGTTCGTGAAATGAAAAGTCCAATTACACCACTCAAAAATGTTCTTTATTTCCACCGACTTACAGTTAAACACTTGCCAATTACAAAGAATTACGTAATGCACACAATTACGATTCACCAGTTCGTCCGTTACAATTCCACTTTGCTCTCGCAATTACGTACAATCCACCGATGCACGTACACAGTCTTCTGGTCCTTACACTAGCATTGCACTCTTACGCTGATTGCCAAGAACTGACTGACTGACCCGACGTGTTGCTTATATAGGGTCAGCTGGCCAATCGAGAAGGTTCTGGATTAGATGAAATATCCCGTAAGTTCGAGAACTCAGGTGGAACGGAAAGGGACGGCACATGATGTTTTTCCAGCCAACCCTCGTTACCGCTATAAGACAAATGAGGGGGGCGTGGCGAACGCCGACCGTCTCCTGCTGCTGCTGCCGGTTCTATAGGGAGTTCCGACGTTTGGGTGACACAGCTCCCTCCTCAAAGCTGGTCGTCCCAAACAGCACCATCGTAGCATGCCAGGCGATCCAGGTGTACCACCAACATCTTCCCTCGGGGAACCTTCTGGATGCGGTAGACCACATCGTTAATCCTCTTCACCACCCGGTACGGTCCTTGCCATGGCTGCTGGAGCATTGGGTAGCGTCCCTTGGTCTGGGTAGGACGGTACAACCAGACCAGGTCACCTTGCTGGAATCCTTGGCTGTTGGCTTGCCTGTCATACCTGGTCTTCATGCGGTCGCTCGCCTTCTGGATGTTCTGGCGAGCCACCTCGTGCATGTCGTGGAGATGGTCCACCAAGTTCTCCACAAACTCGGTCACCGGCTGCTTCCCCTCCGGAGGGCTTCCAAAAGCCAGGTCACCAGGGAGGCGTAACTCTCGGCCAAACATTAAGCTGGCTGGCGTCATTCCAGTTGTGTCATGTGTAGACGAGCGGTAGGCCAGCAAGAACAGTGGCACCTTGACATCCCAGTCTCGCTGATGGCTGGCCACGACCTTCCTCAGGTGTTCCTCTAAGGTCTTGATGCACCTTTCGACCATGCCATCCTACTGGGGATGTAGAGGCGTCGTGCGGGTCTTGTTCACCCCAAGCCTTTGTAGCGCCTCCTTCATTAGGTTGGACTCAAAGTTGGTACCCTGGTCACTGTGTAGCTCCAACGGCACACCAAATCGACTGAACACTTGCTCCACGAGGCAGTCTGTGATTGTCTTTGCCTCTTGGCTCGGGATGGCATACACCTCCGGCCACTTGGTGAAGTAGTCCACGACCACCATTAGGTACTTGTTGCCTCGGTCGGAAACTGGAAACGGTCCAGCAATGTCCACGGCGATCCGTTCGAATGGCTCTCCGACGTTGTACTGCTGCATGCGACCCCGGCTCCTAGTCTGGGGGCCGCGACTCGCCGCGCACACGTGGCACTGACGGCACCATCTCTCAGCATCTGCTCGGAGTCTCAGCCAGTAGTAGCGCTGCCGTAGTTTGTCAATCGTTCGGTTCGCTCCCAGGTGTCCTCCTGAAGTACCGGCGTGCACTTCCTCCAAGACATCCGGGACCTTACTCCGGGGGAAGTACCAACTGTTCTCTCTGCGTCTTCCCATCGGGTGATTCCCATACCCGGAACAGCACGCCCTCTCTGGTCTTCAACGAGTCCCATTGGGCCCAGTACGACTTGTAGGTGGCGCTCCTCGGTGCGATGTCCTCCCAGGTTGGCCTCGTCCCTGCCTCCACTTCCCTCAAGAGTGGCTCCAAGTCTGCGTCCGCCAGCTGCTCCCTCCTCAGGCCTGCGCTATCCCAGCCATCCGCAGGCACTGCCGTGACTACTCGGACTGCTGCGGCACGCTCCTTCTCCTCCACTCTTGTGCACTGGCCGCACTCTTCTGGACAGGGTCTTCGGGTCATGGCGTCAGCGTTACCGTGGCTCTTCCCTCTACGATATTCCGAGGTGAAGTCGTACTCCTGCAGCCTCTGGACCCAACCTGCTCTCTGGCCTTTCTGGTCGCGCCGTCACCATCACCTCGCTCCTCGCGGGGACAACCACGTCTTCGTTCAAGAGGACCCTGCAGATTCCAAGGCGCTCTTCGGGTTGACGGAGAATAACCTCTTCTCCGTTGAGCCGCAGGACCTTCCTGCCGACGTCGACTATCGCCTCGTGGCTCCTGAGGGCATCCAGTCCCAGAATCACCTGCTCAGCCACCTTCGCGACGAACACCCACAGACGCACGGCACTCCGCCTGTGACCTTGCCTTCAGCTGGCTGCGGTACGCTGCGGCTAAGCGGTGGTTCCCAAACCGATTCTCCAGGGCCTCCCAGATGTCCTTGGGCGCCGCCGTTGTCTGTACCGCGTTCAGGACTTCCGCGGCCCGTCCCTGGAGGCTGGCTATTAACTGTGTGGCCTCCTCCTCCGGTGACCATCTGTTGTGCTTGGCCACTGTATCGAACTGGCGGCGGAAGACCTCAAATGTTGACGCGCCGTCATATTTCGGAGGTTTGACGCGTGCCGATGTTGTGTCGCGTCCCGGTGCGTCGGTTTTCAAATCCTTCAACCTCCTGCCGACGACGTCCTCCACAATGGCGTTCAGGGAGTTGACGCTGCTGTCGGCCTTTTCCTCTAAATCATTAAGGCGGTCGTCTACTTGACCCATCCGCTTGCCCGGCTTCGCGACGTCATCCCTCACGCCGGCCAACTGTTCCTCAAATTTGGCGGCGAGGACCTCGTTCGCAACCTTCATTTCTTGCATCTTTTCCGTGAGGTTATAGTTAGCCGTCTTCATTTCTTCCAGCTTTTCGGCCAGGTTGTTATTTGCCCCCTCCGTCTTCGCAGCGAGGTTGTCATTCGCCGTCATTTCCGAGGTCATTTCGGCCTTCATTTCCATCATCTTCTCCAAAATCTTTTCCAGTGCCGCGTCCATGGCTGTAATGTTGGGTGATGTTGTGGTCCCGCCTCCTGACACCAGTGTGACTTTGTGGGTTCGTGAAATGAAAAGTCCAATTACACCACTCAAAAATGTTCTTTATTTCCACCGACTTACAGTTAAACACTTGCCAATTACACAGAATTATGTAATGCACACAATTACAATTCACCAGGTTGTCCGTTACAATTCCACTTTGCTCTCGCAATTACGTACAATCCTCCGATGCACGTACACAGACTTCTCGTCCGTACACTAGCACTGCACTCTTACGCTGATTGCCAAGAACTGACTGACCCGACGTGTTGCTTATATAGGGTCAGCTGGCCAATCGAGAAGGTTCTGGATTAGATGAAATATCCCGTAAGTTCGAGAACTCAGGTGGAACGGAAAGGGACGGCACAGTGATGTCTTTCCAGCCAACCCTTGTTACCGCTATAATACAAATGAAGGGGGCGTGGCGAACGCCGACCGTCTCCTGCTGCTGCCGGTTCTATAGGGAGTTCTGACGTTTGGGTGACAATATTATTATCTTACAACCACTGCCACCATCGCTGCCGCTCTCAGATAATTTTAAACCCACATCCATTTAAATGTCTGATTAAAAACTCTTGAAGAGTAGCAGAGAAATTTTCTACCATGCATATATCTTCAGTTACGATTGATTGACTTGAATTTGAACTACTACCACATGCACCATGTTCACCAGACTTGGCTCCCAATGACTTTTTCCTCTTTCCAAATCTGAGGAAAGGGTTTCCTGTATGGAAATTTACCTTGCTAGAGGACATTCTGACAATTCTTGCAGTGGCTGCAGAAATTAATGTGGCTAAATATGTTATTGGTAAGGCATAGAAGAGCTTCATTGAAACAACAGAGTAAAGTTGTAAATAGAAAACTTCCATCAGAAAAAAAAACCATGTAAATGGTGAATTGTGTTTTTTAACAGTGCAGAGCTATTTCTCAGGGCCATACGTAAAACTGGAGGATAGCAAATGGTGCAAATGTAAGTAAAATACAAAAATTACTTAGGAAAGAGGGTTTAAGAATACAACAATTTCTTAGACCCCAAGATTAACACATCTGCTCACAGGACAGCTTGAATGAGATTTGTGCAGAAACAGTTTTGGGAGCTGTTGCTTCCATTTTCAACCTTGAAGATCCATTCAACTACAAATAGTGTTATGGATAGTTTGAAGGAGTTTCCATGTAGTTTTCAATTTTGTTCATAAAGTAAAACCTCGTTAACCTGGACATCCAGATAACCCGGACCAGTTTTGAAAAACAAAATTATGTAGCTTAGCGTGGTAAATGAAGATATGTTTTACAGATGACAAATTGTTATTCTCAGAGGTACATTACTCAAATTCTCTTGCTAGCAGGCAAATTCATTGCACTCACCCCAGCGGCTTGGGACCAAGTTGGAAGAGAAACTTTGATAAAATCATGGAAAAAGTTGTCCTGGTGTGTGTGACTTGCCAGAAAACAAGATTGAAGAAGAAGAAGAAAAAATAAGTGTGAAAGAGTATTTTATAGGCGTTTTTAAAAATATTGATGGCTGCTTTAATGTTGATGATGACATTGACAATTGAGAGAGCGTAAGCTTTCATGGCCGGAGTCAGTGTAGATCTAAGATGTTCTGTGAACTTCTCCGAGGAGACTACAACCGTGTCATTGAAGATGTCCAGCACAGTTGTGGACAAAACTTCTGGAAATTAAATCTCCAGCAGACCACAGCATAACAACCCAGAACTAACTTCCAGTTATACATTGACAGTTGGTTGCAAATCGACAATGACGGAGGTTATAAACTGATTACAGAGGAAAACATAATTGCATCATACAGTGTTCGTGAAAATTAAAATAAATAGTAATCAGATTCAGACACTGTTGATAAACCAGCTGAGGTCATGACCCATGCACAAGCAGCAGCCAACATAGAGAAATTGATGTTTTATTTTGAGAGTCAAGCCGAAACATTGCCGAATTAACTTCTAATGTTAAAGTGGATGCGAGATGGCATACACTAAACTGAGGCAGCAGAAGCTCACTGCCTCTTTTACTACCATCTAGTTTGTACCTATATTCTGTACAGTGCAAATACATAGGGCTATTACGTACATATAGTGTAAGTGCTTTTTTTATGAAATTGTGGCAATAGTAATTTATAAACTCCGTTAAAAATATTTCATGACATTTTTTCATCATTCTCTGGATAATCAGATCTTTGTTAACTCAGATCGGCTCAGGTCCCAGTTGATCTGGGAAAACAATGTTCTACTGTAGTTACAACTTAGAATATCCTTGTGTGTAATGGGAAGTAAAGATTTGAACATTCTGTAGAAACTATCGCCCTAAACCCAACTACTGCAGTAATTCAAATGTTCAAACTTTTTTCTCTCTGATTGTTTTAAGAAGTAATTTGGGGTAGACTAAAGATTTCACTTACCATACATGTACTGCAGGAGCATGCTCTCATAGGATTTTACCTACATGGTTAGCTGCATGTATCTCACACAAGTTAAAATTCTCAATTAGCCTGTTTTAAAAAGCTAAGAACTGTCAAATTCCTTTATTTACTTATGTTGAAAGAACCTGTGTAATTTACAAACTCTGTTTTTTCACAATGACCTTTTCTTGCAATAGCACATACTAAAGATCTTCCATCATGTAGAGTACAGAGGAGCATTGTTCCTAATCCTCTAGATGTACTTACAGAGCCTGACCATATTTAAAGTCCGTAATTCCTTTGAGAGCAGATCGTTTCTTACCAAGCATGATGGCTCAGGTGGTTTTGTCTATGGGCTGCGTTCGGGTTTGATTCCTGTGGCCAACTGGTCACCAGGCAAATGCTGGGTAGGTTAATACATCTCCGAGTATCCTGTCCCTCCATTTTATCTCCATTATCATTTCACATCATCTCTCATCGGGTGGTCTTTTTCAGGGTAGAAGTGTCAGCGGATGTCTCGGCATTGCATAGCAGGATGATATGCTTTTATGCATAATTGGAGGAATTTAGTAACAGTGATGTCAAAATTATAGTTTTTTCAATTGATATGCTCTTGGTAAAACTTCTTCCTCTGGTAGGCTGGTCTCCGGTCTCCAGGACGGCCTAGTGGACCATGCAGGATCAAAGTGGGTGGGATGCTGGTTGTACTGCCCTGCTGGGAAGTTTCAGGGAACCTGCCCTCTGCACTGTCATGGCTCCTTGGGATGGCTGCCCTCTATCTCTCTCACCTCATCCTTCCTCCCGAGGGTGCCCCACTTGGGGCATAAGTACAATAGACCAAGTTTGGACATACATGTTGAATCCCCTCCGTAACAGCAGTCCAGATCATTTTTGTTTTCTTTATTCTCATAGGCCATGACACTTGTACAACTATAAATTGTTGGAAAAGCATTACTAAAATACTGTAAAGCCTTTTTGATAATAATTACTATAAGAAAGTATGACAATATGTGAAACACACTGAATAACTAACTGGAATACATGGAATAGCTTGTAAGAAGGATACAGTTTCATTTGGTTTCACCAGCTAGTTTCAAGAAGAACTGGAATACATGGAATAGTTTGTAAGAAGGATACAAGAAGAATCAAATTAACTAATTTGGAAATTTAAGTTAAATCATGAAATAGTTTGAATAAATATGACAATTATTTTGAGTAGTTTCCTTCACTTAATTAAAACCAGTAATAATTCATGAAAATACTTTGCAATGAAGCACATTACTAAAGGTAGAGGGATATGCACTTGCATGCAATGCAGGTTAGCTGGACGCAAAAGTATGAATGAATCAGATGTATAGCATGGCCATCAAATATGTAAAAAACTGCTACGAAACAAACATTGAAAACAACGTAACGTGGTACTCTGTTGACTAGTGAAACATTGCCTTGTAAGTGTCCAAGCCCCTTCAAGACTTCCAGTATTTTGTAATATGTGTCCAGAGATTCCTCTGCCATCAAAGCCAATAATTACAATTTGGGTGTACTTGGATAGAGGCCTTCATGTATTATGTGGTGCATTACAATGAAACTGTAAATGTTATTAACAATCTATGTTATGCAGATTTATCTGCTATTGTAACTGCTAAGTCTCTTATGTCGCATGAACTATCTGAAAAATCTTCAGTTTATATCCAACAATTTTGCAGTTTTGCCCATAGCTATTAAATTAGAAAAATTGGTTTTGAAAATGTCCAAGTGCATAAGCATAATAGAAGACTTAGCTAATTCACTTAATAGGAACTCTTAATAGGAACCAGGTATCGAAAAAGTGAAAAAAAAAAAACAGAAAAGTGAAAACAGAACGTTCTAAACAAAAATAGTGGTTATCAAGCTATGTGTGTAAGTTTGAAAACTAGTAAGAAAGAGAACACTCCAGACAACAGAGTGGAATTCTTTACATTTGCAACTCTGACATTGTGGTATATCGAAAGAAGTATTCACTGTGTAAAAACTGCTTCAATGATGGGCGTTCAAATTTCACATTTAATAGTTTATGAATGTACATTGTAACCCAGTGACGATATTACAGTATGTAATAAGTGTTACAGTATGTTACAGTATGTAACAGTATGTATAAGTGTTTTAAGTGCATTTCCAGAATGCATAGTTTATGATGCTTGTAAGTCATGCTGCAGTGAGGCAGTTGTCATGGTCAGACTATACCTACCTGCAGTTGTTTACATTTACAGCGATAACAGTACATCCATGTGCATTATAACTTTGGAAAAATGCACATGCCTCTGGCCTTCACATATCACAGAGAGATGATAAGAATCAAAATGGCTTCATGAACATTCTATTGTTAAATAAGATGTCAGATTATTGGGGAGATAGCTTTATAATTGAGTGATACTTGCCCTTGATGGCTCTCGCTGTTAGTATGGTGGTCAGCTTCCCAAAGAGAAAGAACAGTGAGTACATCCTCAGGGTCAAATCCAAGTTCTCGTTTCAGACGAGATCTGCTGTTGGTTAGCTCATCAGTAGGCAGTACGTATGTCATCATAGGATGGAAGCTGCAAAAATAGTCTTTAACTTAATATCTCTGAAGTGCAGAATCATATAAATATCATGATTAAAGACATGCACATTAAAGCTGTAGTTCAGAGTGCTAGAAGAAATTTGTGTTGTCTTAGATGCTTCTAATAAGGAAAATAACATTAACAAACTACTATATACAGTTTTATCTTTTATGAAAATGCATATTCTATATATTTTTAAAAGAGTATTAAACATTAATTTATAATATACATTTTATATATTCTATTAATACTTTTACAAGTTGAAACTTATGGCCAGCTATTTTGCAGAGTGCACAAAATATTTACCTGCGTTTTGTTGGAGCAGGATAAGTAATCTGTTGATTGCTTTTCCTTTCATTTGCTCCTCCATAATAGCGATACTGGTTCACAGCAGCTGCGAAATAATTTATAATCAAAGAATTATTTTCCATTTTATTCATTTTACTTAAGGTTGCAAATGAAGAGGATAAAAGGTAAACATTTTGCTTTACATTCATTGATATTTGTACTTAAAGAATCAAAATCTGATATTTTTATGCCCAAAAGTCCCCTTTCTGAAGCATCTTAAAGTAATAACTACTTCAAAATGCCCCAAATCTGACATTAGGTAATGTCATTGCTGTTGCAGTATTTGCTATGTGGAATTCTGTTAGAAAATTAGATTTTTGTACCATGAACTCAGCATACTGAAAATTGTGTGAGCTGCCTTTCCATAAATATAATCTGGTAGTAAACCCATTAGAGATCAGTGTACTAGCCTCCCCAGTCCAATTGTTGCATTCTTGCTTTTGCTGGACCCGGTAAGCGAGCTTCAGGTGATGTTCTCCTTAGCACCCCTACAACAATTGTAATAGTAATTGGCAGGGATGTTGTGCAGGTTTCGGATGCTTGCCGCTGTAGAGCAACAAAAAGTTGTCTCTTCTTAGCTGGGTCTATCCATTGTGGGTAACTGCTTAGACACTATCCACAAATATGTCAAATCTTGGAGATTTCACTAATTTTTCAGTAGCCAGTCACACTTATGGAGCCCTCTACAACTTGCCTCTCATCTTGGCTTCTAGGTTGTGGCAAATCTCCTGTACTGCGATGTCCTTCATTCTCTTACTTTTCTTTGCCCATTGGCCCAGGTACTCTTCCAGTGTAGTCTATAATGTCCTCCTGTTTCGTTTTGCCTGCCGATCTAACCATGCTTTTTGCTTATCTAGATACTCTTTCTCATATTAATCTTCCCTTCCACATTAGATTTTATTTCTTTTAATGTCATTGCAATGTTACCTATCAAGTCTTGTTTCAGTCTCAGATTTTACAGACATTGTCAAAACTGGGTTCAGACTTCATTTTTGCAATTTGTTAATTTCAGTTACCAGTTCCAACATTGCAGCTTTCATTTCCATTTTCATCTTCTCCATTCTGGATTCCAATTTCTTTATTCCATATTTTATGGTCTTCATTTTACTTACTGATTGTTGTAGTATATCCTCCATCAGTGTGACTTACAGTTACTTAACAGTTTTCACTGTTATTAATTCTTCTTTTCCTTGTACCTAGCGGTGTAATGAATCACTTCTTTATTCCACTACGCTCAATGTATTATAGACACAGGGCTCCTCTTCTGTCTTGTAGATGCTTACTAGTTGTTGAAAACACAGTTTCTGTTTTCTCTTTCCCTCAAACACACTAATATTCACTAACACTTGCATAGTGTCACCCGAACATCGGAATTCCCGATAGAACCAGCTTGCAGGTATGGCCAGACGGGAAGCATTCAGGCCACGCCTACCCATTTATCTGGTGTCACTAACTGAGGGGATGATTAGAAGAGGGGCACGAGCCCTGTACTGTCTCTTTCCCCTCCCCTGACGTCTGGAACCTTCAGGATGATTTTCCGAACTGCGAATCTTCCAGGAAACAGCGATTTTCCTATATAAGGCTGCAGTGGACGAGTCAGTGCAGTTCTTGGTGAGCAGCTGTGAAGAGCGCCGCGCTAGTGAACGGACTGGCAGACAGTGTACGTGTATCAGAGGAGTTGTACGTAATTGTGAGTGTAGAGGCACCTGTGACAGTCGAACTGGCGAATTGTAATTGTGTGCGCTACGTAATTCTGTGTAATCGGCAAGTGTTCCAACTGTAATTCGATGGAAATAAAGAATATTTTGAGTTTGTGCAATTGGACTTTTAATTTCACGAACCCACAAAGTCACAACTGATGTCAGGAAGTGGGATATTACCACCATGGACACGGCATTGGAAAAGATTTTGGAGAAGATGATGGAAATGAAGGCCGAACTGACCTCGGAAATGAAAGCGGCAAATAATATAGCCTGGCCGCGGAACTGACAGAAATGAAGACGGCGAATGGCAACCTCGCTGTGAAGACAGAAACGGCAAACAACAACTTGGCCACGACAATGACTGCAATGAAGGCTCAATTAACCACAGAAATGAGAGCAGCGTACGACAGTCTGGCCACGGAAATGAAGGTGGCGAGCGAGTATCTCGCCGCTAAATTTGAGGAACAGTTGGCAGGCGTGAGGGATGACGTCGCGAAGCTGGGCAAGCGGATGGGTCAAGTAGACGAGCGCCATAATGATTTAGAGGAAACGGCCGACAATAACGCCAAGTCCTTGAACGCCATGGTGAAAGACGTCAAAGACCTTGCGAACTGCGCAAACAACCTGGAGGGAAAGGTCGACAGCAGCGTCAAGTCCCTGAACGCCATGGTGGAGGACGTCGTCGGCAGGAGGTTGGAGGATTTGAAGGCCGACGCGCCGGGGCGCGACACAAAATCGGCGTACGTCAAACCACCGAAATATGACGGCGCGTCAACGTTCGAGGTCTTCCGCCGCCAGTTCGACACGGTGGCCAGGCATAACAAGTGGTCACCGGAGGAAGAGGCCACACAGCTAATGCCAGCCTCCAGGGACGGGCCGCAGAAGTCCTAAACGCGGTGCAGACAACGGCGGCGCCCAAGGACATCTGGGAGGCCCTGGAGAACCGGTTCGGGAACCACCGCCTAGCCGCAGCCTACTGCAGTCACCTGAAGGCAAGGTCGCAACAGCCAGGGGACACGCTGCAGGAGTTCGCCCTGGCGATTGAGCAGCTGGCTAGCAAGGCCTTGGTTGACCTTCCACCGGAGTTCGTATCCCGGGAAGCCGCCTACGCCTTTGTCGACGGGGTACGAGACACCGAATTACGTCAGCGCCTAATGCTCGGTGACTACACAACCATCCACGAGGCGCTGACGGCAGCATTGAGGATGGAGGCGGCCAAGGTGACGGCTACACCGACGTCGAGAACGAGGAGTGTCGGCTACGCTGGAGGCAGAAGGCCAGACGAGGGACGCCGGCGAAGACCTAGTGGCCTTTGTTAGGGATGCGGACAGCCGGGACACCTAGAGAGAGACTGCTGACACCAGGAAGAGCAGCCGGAAGAACGAGTAAGGCCCGGCGTGGCGAGGAGCACGTCGGCGCCGTCCACGCCATCTCCTCGAGTGACACTGCGCGCCGTCAGCCGGCGGATGGATGACAGCCTCATCGCGGATGGTTAGGTGAGAGGGAAACCGTACCGCCTGCCTGTGGACACCGGGGCAGCCGTGACCATTATCAGACCCGATATAGCCAAGGGTTTGCCATCCAGGAAGCCGAGCCGACCATACCAGCTGATGACGGCATCGGGCGACACCTTGCCTGTGGAGAAGGAGGCTCTGCTGAAGCTTACCTTGGGATGGAGTGCCGTGCGTCTGTGGGTGTTCGTCGCGAAGATGGCTGAGGAGGTGATTCTGGGACTGGATGCCCTCAGGAGAAACGAGTCGACGGTAGACGTCGGCAGGAAGGTCCTGCGGCTCAACGGAGAAGAGGTTATACTCCGTCAATCCGAAGAGCGTCTTGGAATCTGCAGGGTCGTCTTGAACGAAAACGTGGTTGTCCCCGCGAGGAGCGAGCTGGTGGTGACGACGCGACTGGAAGGCCAGAGAACCAGGAACATGATGCTGGACCAGAAGACGGCTGTGCATGGACTATGTGTAGCCAGGGCATTGCTGCCGCGCCGAGAGGAGGTGCCAGTGAGACTGCTAAATCCAACGGACACCAATCACGACGTCCAGGCCGGGACGGGGTTGGAAACGTGCGAGCCCGTGGTGAGCGTAACAGCAATCGACAAGACACAGGAGCCGGTGCCGACGCAAAACCTGGGGCCCCGGCTAGAAGGGTTACTGGAGAGTGTTGCCGACCACCTGACCGCAGAGCAGCTGGAGAAAGTTCGACAACTGAGACGATACCAGCGCGTCTTCAGCCAAGGTAGCAGTGACTACGGCCGCACGGACAAAGTGCTTCACCGCATCGACACCGGGGACGCCCGGCCCATTCGGCAACCACCTAGACGCGTTCCGCTGGCGAAGGAAGGAGCGGTACGAAATATGCTGGAGGACATGAGATCCAGAGGAGTGATTGAAGAGTCTGACAGCCCTTGGTGTTCCCCTGTAGTCTTGGTGACAAAGAACGGTGAGCTGCGCTTCTGCGTGGACTACAGGAAGTTGAACGCTGTCGTCCGGAAGGACTGTTTCCCCTTACCCCGGATTGACAACACCCTGGACACGCTAGCTGGGGCACAGTGGTTCTCGACCCTGGACCTGAAGTCGGGCTACTGGCAGGTAGCTCTAGACCCGAGATACAAGGAGAAGACCGCATTCTCGACAGGCCAAGGGCTTTGGCAGTTCACAGCTATGCCCTTTGGCCTCTGCAACGCACCAGCTACCTTCCAACACCTCATGGAGTCAGTTATGTGAGGACTGACTTACGACGCCTGCCTGCTCTACCTGGACGACATCATCGTCGGTAAGACTTTTGAAGACCATCTAAAAAATCTGAGTAAGGTGCTACATAGATTGCAGGTGACCAACTTGAAGCTGAGCGCGAAGAAGTACCAGCTCTTCCGCAAGGAAGTTAACTACTTGGGCCACACAGTCTCAGCAACCGGAGTGGCCACAGACCCGGAGAGGACAGGCTGTGAGAGATTGGCCTCGCCCAAAGGATAAGAAAGAGTTGCGCAGTTTCCTGGGGCTGTGCAGTTATTACCGACGCGTCATAAAGGGGTTCTCCAACATCGCCAAACCCCTCACCCGCCTGATAGAGGAACACCGGCCTTATGGGTGGACGGAGGACGCCGAAGCCGCTTTCCAGCACCTGATGAAGACCCTGTGCAGTGCTCCAATTTTGGGTTTTCCTCAAAAAGGTGGCGCCTTCATTGTGGACACCGACGCCAGCGACCATTGCATTGGAAGCGTCCTATCGCAGATCCAGGTCGGCCATGAGCGGGTGATTGCCGACTACAGCAAGACGCTATCCAAGGCAGAGAAGAACTACTACGTCACCCGACGAGAGTAACTGGCGGTAGTAAAGACCTTGGAGCACTTCCACAAGTACCTGTACGGTCAGTCTCTCCACCTGAGGACTCACCATTCCGCCCTAACCTGGCTATTGAGATTTAAGAACCTGGGAGGCCAGAAAGCACTCTTGGGTCCAGAGGCTGCAGGAGTATGACTTCACCTCGAAACATCGCAGAGGGAAGAGCCACGGTAGCGCAGACGCTATGTCCCGAAGACCCTGTACAGAAGAGCGCGGCCAGTGCACAAGAGTGGAAGAGAAGGAGCGTGTCGCAGCAGTCCGAGTAGTCACGGCAGTGCCTGCGGACTGTTGGGATAGCGCAGGCCTGAGGAGGGAGCAGCTGGTGGACGCAGACTTGGGGCCACTCTTAAGGGAAGTGGAGGCAGGGACAAGACCGACCTGGGAGGACATCGCACCAAGTAGCGCCACCTACAAGTGGTACTGGGCCCAATGGGACTCGTTGAAGATCAGAGAGGGCGTGCTGTTTCGAGTATGGGAATCGCCCGATGGGAAGACGCAGAGAGAACAGTTGGTACTCCCCCGGAGTAAGGTCCCGGAAGTTTTGAAGGAAGTGCACGCCGGTACTTCAGGAGGACACCTGGGAGCGAACCGAACGATTGACAAACTACGGCAGCGCTAATACTGGCTGAGGCTCCGAGCAGACGCTGAGAGATGGTGCCGTCAATGTCACGTGTGCGCAGCGAGTCTCGGCCTCCAGACTAGGAGCGGGGGTTGCATGCGGCAGTACAACGTCGGAGCGCCATTCGAACGGATCGCTCTCGACATAGCTGGACCATTCCCAGTGTCCGACCGTGGCAACAAGTACGTGATGGTGGTCGTGGACTACTTCACCAAGTGGCCGGAGGTGTATGCCATCCCGAACCAAGAGGCAAAGACAATCACAGACTGCCTCGTGGAGCAAGTGTTCTGCCGATTTGGGGTGCCGTTAGAGCTGCACAGTGACCAGGGCACCAATTTTGAGTCCAGCCTGATGAAAGAGGCACTAGGCTTGGGGTGTACAAGACCCGCAGTACGCCTCTACATCCCCAGTGGGATGGCATGGTCGAAAGGTACATCAAGACCTTAGAGGAACACCTGAGGAAGGTCGTGGCCAGCCATCAGCGAGACTGGGATGTCAAGGTGCCACTGTTCCTGCTGGCCTACCCCTTGTCTACACACGACACCACGGGGATGACGCCAGCCAGCTTAATGTTCGGCCGAGAGTTACGCCTTCCTTGTTACCTGGCTTTTGGAAGCCCTCCGGAAGCGAAACAGCCAGCGACCGAGTATGTAGAGAACCTAGTGGACCATCTCCACGACATGCACGAGATGGCTTGCCAGAACATCCAGAAGGCGAGCGACCGCATGAAGACCCGGTATGACAGGCAAGCCAACAGCAAAGGGTTCCAGCAAGGTGACCTGGTCTGGTTGTACCGCCCTACCCGGACCAAGGGTCGCAGCCCGAAGCTTCAGCAGTCATGGCAAGGACCGTATCGCTTGGTGAAGAGGAGTAACGATGTGGTCTACCGCATCCAGAAGGTTCCCCGAGGAAAGATGTTGGTGGTACACCTGGATCGCCTGGCACGCTACGATGGTGCTGTTCGGAACGACCAGGTTTGAGGAGGGAGCAGTGTCACCCGAACATCGGAATTCCTGGTAGAACCGGCCGGCAGTAGGGCCATACAGGAAGCATTTAGGCCACGCCTACCCATTTATCTCGTGTCACTAACTGAGGGGATGATTAGAAGAGGGGCACGAGCCCTGTACCGTCTCTTTCCCTTCCCCTGAGGTCTGGAACCTTCGGGATGATTTTCCGAACCGCGAATCTTCCAGAAACAGCAATCTTCCTATATATGGCTGCAGTGGACAAGTCAGTGCATTTCTTGGCGAGCAGCTGTGAAGAGCGCCGTGCTAGTGAACGGACTGGAAGACTGTGTACGTGTATCAGAGGAGTTGTACTTAATTATGAGTGTAGAGTGGACCTGTGACAGACGAACTGGCGAATTGTAATTATGTGCGCCACGTAATTCTGTGTAATCGGCTGGTGTTCCAACTTTAATTCGGTGGAAATAAAGAACATTTTGAGTGTGTGCAATTGGACTTTTAATTTCACGAACCCACAAAGTCATAATAGTATTACAGCAACCACCCCATTCATTCACTAGCTAAGTTTAACAACAAATCCCTTGGACTATGGATTGCATTAGTATTCACTCTACTTGTTAATATATGTTAATGTATGTATGTTTTATAGTTAATTGATGTAAATTAATCATTTCTCCACACTAGCCATTTATAGGCTGAGGTTTTTGATGGATAGAGTCAACATGAAAAATTCAGTGCCATGGCCGGGATTTGAACCACGGATCACCTGGTTTCCGTCCAGTCGCTCTAACCCATTGAGCTACCATGGTCAATGTGCAAGTGTGGAGAAATGATTAATTTCCATCAATTAACTATAATAATAAAGTTAATGATGAAGCCTGGGACTCAAGTACTTATGATAGTAAGTCACCACAAATGGTGTATCTCGGATACGAGAGTTCCAAGTGGTCTACTGGGGAAACATATGAGTCAAATGGAGAATTTAATGTCAGGATGGCACGTTGACCATGGTAGCTCAATGGTTTAGAGCAACTGGACAGAAACCAGGAGATCCGTGGTTCAGATCCCGGTCATGGCATTGAATTTTTAATGTTGACTCTATCCGTATGTATGTTAGTTTATTATCCCATAGACAAGTTGTACAACATGTTTCGAGCTTGTCTTTGGGCTTTAGCTATTGAATTATCCAATGAGGTTCTTAAAGAGGCATACTAGGAGAAGCATGCCTGCTCAAGCAGGAAATATATATATAAAAGGGAAATATATGACCAGGTAAGTTAACCCTTCCATGGCTTTTCCAAATTTCTGTGCAATAGCATGCTCAGCTTTCTGAAAAGTTTGTGCTAGGGGGAGGGAACATCCAGAAATAATTGTGCTTCTGGATTTTAGTCCTGCACCATGGCATAGTGGGCTAGAGCATTGTGCTTTGGTTCCCTGCCATGGAAGGTGTGGATTTTATGTCCCAGGTATAGGACTGGCACCCACTCAGCATTGTGAGAAAATTAAGGAGGTATGCTAGGTAGCGAACCCTGATCTAGAAAGCAAACTTTCCAGCTGGGGTTGCTGTGATGCTGATGACATCTCCATGTATCAGTTGGATGATCACCCACCTCTACCTTGCATATGAGGGCGTGAGGCCGGCAGTCGGGTTAGCAGACTGTGGCTCGTTTGCAGGTTGTTATGCAATTAGTTAGTTCTGGATTTTAAGTCTTTTAGAAGTTCCTCTCTCTCCTCTTTAACCAGCCAGTCAGCTAGTACTAGCTCATGGCACCTATTCCCAGTGGTTAACCAGAATAATTGGGAATATGCTGTATAACAATACAGTTGTGTTCCAGAAATTTTATTAAATGTGTGTTTAGTTAAAATTGACAAGTTTAATGGATTCTTGATAGGTTTATTCATAACTCACAATCTTTCATGCTGTAAAATGATAGTGAACATTTGTAATGTATGTAGTTCAAATAAAATATATTTGAAAACTAACATACATGGATAAAATTGCTAATAGTCCTTTTTGGAGAAAGAGAAAAAAAGTACATGTTCATTCATGCAGTTCATTATCTTTTTTCTTTTCTGTTTCTTTTCGTAGCTTATTGTTGATATCAGCTTATCATCTTAGTCTGTTGCAATTTTTGTGATACACTCCTCATTATTCATTCTCTTAACTTATTCAATTTAATTTTCATTGTTATATGCACTAGTTTACTCATTTTCCAACACAAACTTTCACTTTGTAATACAGCTCTGGACTTGTTACTCTAGATTAAGATTAATTAAGAAACACTGTAGTGTAGGGGCACTGTAGTTTAAGTTTAAACAGCATTCAGTTAGCAATGGCCGTATAGCATTAAAGTTTTACAGTTTATTTGTTTCGTGCGGAAAGCATGCAGATAACTAAGGAGCTATTTCCCAAATTTACAATGCAGTATTTCTCCCTCAGAAATTAAGTCTAAACCATAAGCTCTGTCATTAATAAAGGAAAGGAAACAAAAACAATTAAAGTAACGTAGAGCTTTTAGTTTTATGTAGGAAAATATAGTGCACCTGGATCACCATAGAGCTCAGATTTAAGAAGTGCATTTTCCACATGCTTATCAAGAGCTGCCTTTCCCACGCCATACTGATATCCTTTCTCATATTGCGAAACAGTTTTGCCTTCTTGTTGATGAGCCATATTTTCCTTTTGATACTGCATATGTTGACCAGTAGAATAGTGGGGATTATGGGCAGAGGGTTTAGTTATTCCTATTCCTTGGTGATGCTGCTGGTGAATGCCTTTGGTTCTAGATGTAAGAGGAATTGCAGTTGGAAGCTCCTCCCGCCTTCCGCCAACTGAAACATACAAATAATTATGGCATTTATTAGCTGATTTTTCACTGATTAAGAATAATTAAGGACTGACAGATTAACTCTTCCTATGTGAAATTAAACACATTTAGATCACTGAAAAGTACATAAGTAATTGGTTTGTATTCACTTTATTGAGTCTTGTACCAGTTTTTCTGGGACATGTTTTGCTTCCATAGCTGAAATATGTTTTAGAAACACTGGTAAGTGAAGCAAGAAAATGTTTGTTTTGTTGACTTCTTAACTAAGTTTTAGCAAACATGCAGCTTGTCAGATAGAAATGCCATCATTTATCTTCATATTAACATATGAGAACTGCCTGAAAGGACCGATGGGTTATTTTGAGCCATGGAATTCTTTATCTGATTAAGTTATTATTCTAGAATTAAAATTATTTTAGGATTCCAATAGCTGCCATGTGGCAGTGGAGAAAGAGACTTTGCCTTAGCACACGCAATGGTCAGACAGAAGAAACATTAATTAACTTCAGAAACTATTTGTAGTTGGTGGAACCAGAGAGAGAGCAGACAACAGATGCCAGTTGGAAAGAGATTGAAAATGGAGGCGAATGTCTTTGAAACTAGTCTCTCATAAATATAAACAAGTAAGTGATGAGTATTAATAAACCAACTACAAATAGTTTCTGAGATCAATTTTGACGTCACTGTTACTAAATTCCTCCAAACTCATATATTAATTAACTTATTGATATTTGTATTTCTAACACATGGGAACAGTTTTGAACAGAATAACTCTGTTAAGGCAATGTACATATGAAATGAGACAATGCTGAAAATATTCAGCAGAGTTTAAATTTCTTTTATCGTCATGTTTCTGCCTTGAAGTGTTTCTTAGAAAGTCGGGATTGAGAATAAACAAGAAAAACCTAGTATACCTTTTTGCATTAAACGTAATAGTTTACTGAACAAATTTCCTTAACATACAAATAAGAGAACATTTTTTAGGACATCTACTTTCTCTGTATGCCGTATTAGATTAGTAAGTACAAAACTGAAATATTTTTCAAAACTAACAAATTCAGAACATGCATTTTAACTTGAAGTATATTTACTGTAGGTTTAACACATTACATTTCTAAAAGCTTAGAATGTTCAGCTTTGCATTGCCATAAGAAAGAGGGCAGTAACTGTTTCCTGTTTTTCTTTAACTGTTCCCCCTTTTTCTTTTCTGTTTTTGTTCAAAATATTCAAGCAGAGCACACAATTCTCTTGCTTGTCTGCATAGTGCAGATCTCTATCCTAATATTGAATATCTTTTTTTTTGGGGTAGCAAGCTTTTGTGTGTGTGTGTGTGTGTGTGTGTGTGTGTGTGTGTGTGTGTGTGTGTGTGTGTGTGTGTGTGTGTGTGTGTGTGCGTGCGTGCCTGTGTGTGCGTGCGTGCGTGTGCGTGCGTGCGTGCGTGCGTGTGTGTGTGGGTGCGTGGGTGCGTGGGTGCGTGCGTGGGTGCGTGCGTGCGTGCGTGCGTGTGCGTGCGTGCGCATGTGTGTGTAAAATTTACATCCTCCAACGTCAAGTCATATCGGATGATGAATGAAATGGGTGAAATGATGCTCAAATGAGCCCGGGGTCCATAAAGCTTAGAGTTACCCGACATTTGTCATTAAGGATAAGGAAAAACCCCGGAAGAAAACCTTATCCAGGTAACTCATCCTGATCGAGATTCAAACCTGGGACCTTTTGAACATGAGGCAGACACGCTACCATCTACACTACCGAGGTGGGCAGCAGGTTCTTGGTCTACCTCTTTTTTGAGTGGTAGTTTGGGACATTGTGTCCTTATGCTAATAATAACACTAAAACACTGGTGACCTTTAAAATATTAATATGATAATGAAATGACTAAATAATGGACGAAGGAACTAGTTTTTATAAGTTCAAAATTATAACCAAACAATTAGGTGCACTTAGATAACAAACAGTAAAGAGAATGAAACACGTGATATCTGTGCTTTACTTGACAACACAGTGACATTTTCAGCAGAACTCATACGTGGGGGTGAAGGGAGAATGTTGGCTGAACTTTTGTGGTGTGGCCTTAAAGAGGTGTGGTCACTGTCATTGCCATAGAAACTCTCCCTCCCTTAATCTTCAAAGGAACTGTCAGGATCCTAAAGTAACTTAAATTCCACCGTATGAGTACATTCAGAATGACATTTATTTCCTTGTCAATAATTGTTGCATGTTTAATTAAAAAATTTTATGTGTGCACTCACATGGTTTTCGCTCTTCATGTTTTCTCTTCATGTTAATTTGCAGAAATTGTCTCATTATATAATTCCTTATAGGTACAATAGGAATAGGAGATTACTGTAGGCTTAAGCATTGTCAAATCACGTAAGCATATTATTAGCCTACACACAGCTAGTTTCCATAAATTAAAGTAATAGTGGTAATGTCATGTCGGCATGTTGGTCATAGTAACTCAGTGGTTTAACTATGAAGCCTGGGACTTAAGTACTTACAGCATAGTAAGTCACCACAAACAGTGTGTGTCTCATAGCGTATGAGAACCCCTAGTGGTCTACCGGGAAATATATGAGTCAGTTGGAGAATTTGTTGTCATGCCGGCATGTTGGTAGTGGTAGCGCAAGGGTTTAGAGCAGTCGGACAGAGGTCGGAAGATCTGTGGTTCAAATCCCAGCCATGGCATTGAATTTTTCAGTCTGACTCTATCTGTCCAAATTATGTAAGCATTGGTTACTATGTGACAGCTTTCACATTTCATTCTCTTTTTATGTCCAAGATATAAAAGAATTAAATGAATTCCCATTTGGAAAAAAAAAATAGTGTTTGAAAAATCAAACAAATAGGAAGGAGAATCTTGGAGATGGTTAACTCCGAAAAAAATTGTATTTGACAAAAACTGTATGTAACCGAGCAGGTTGGCTCAGTTGTTTTCATCTGTGGCCTGCATTCGGGAGGTCTGGGTTCAATTCCCATGGCCGGCCTACATGACCCATGGTTTTTTGGAGGGTTTTCCAGGTTACCAGATAAATGATGGGTAGGTTAATTACATCCCCCAAATTTCTTGTCCCTTTATTTCATCTCCATTATCATTTCACATCATGTCTCATTTGGTGATCCCTTTCAGAGTAGAAGGGTCGGCGGAAGTCTTGGTGTTGTATGGCAGGATGATATGCTCTTGGTAAACACTTCCTCCTCTGGAAGGACTGTCTCCAGTATCTGAACCTGGTCTGGTGGGGCTGTTTCTGGACCACAGTAGGGTGGGATGCCGGTTGCTCTGGCCTGCCGGGTAGTTTCTAACTGGTCAATTGTAGGGACCCTGCCCTTTGCATCGTCGTGGGTCCTCGGGACAGCCACTCTCTGACTCCTCTCACCTCATTCTTCTTCCCAGGGATACCCACTTAGGGGCATAGGTACAATAAACCAAGTTTGGACGTTTGTGCCAAATCATGTCTATAGCACACTCCAATCGAACTATGTGTTTTAATAAGGGCTGCATTTTTATGCATTAGACAGACAGATTATTAAGTACTAAAAAGAATACATCCTTGGCCACCCCTGAGCTGAGCCCTGACCCTTTTACCATTAGGGCAGCCCTTCAATCATTTACATGCTTGTTCCTCTCTCTATTAAATTTGACTTCCTCACCTTCCTTTCTATTTGCCCAATTTTTGTCCTTCTTCATCTTTGTTTACCTCTTGTTTAAAATTATTATTAGGATCACTTCACTTTGCTGTGTTCTTAGACTCATTTTTCCGAGATTACTCTTTTTTACTCCTGTCCTTTCCCTATTACAGTTATTAAACTTCATTTGTCACTTTTACAATTTTTTCTTCTTACTGCCTCTGTCCTCCTCTCAATCTCTCAAGACTTCTCTTTATTCTCACTTCTCCTTCTGCAGTTCACCTAGCTGTTATTTAATTCTGGTCACCTTTGGCGATACATCCCTACCTGATAGTTTTCATTTCACTTGACACTTGTCCTATTGCATCTACTTCTTGTCCTCTATCCTTGGCTTTTTCTTACACTTCCTCCATGCTATTTTTGTTAAATATTTCCCATCTAGGAGCATCACTTATATTCTTTTTTTTATCACTGACTAACAATTCTAAATGTCCTACCTCTCCTCCATTAACACCTTAGCACTATTTGCACTCACACATGTTGCCGATTGTCGCTCTAGTTATTCTTTCTGGATGGTGAAGCCACTGATTGATACTACCATTTTTTCTGCCCCAAATGTATTACTGCAATACTATTTTAGTTTGTTACCCTGACACTTCTGTTTTCTGCTGAGATATGCATTTCTGTCTCATGCCTTGTGTCATTTGGTCGTTGCTCTGCTGTCTTACTGTCGTGTAGGTCCCATTTTTCCTCTTCCACTTTCCATTAATCCATAGTTTGAAGTTTCTTATGAATGCATTATATCCTTGTTTCCTCGCCTTACTTCTTTCTTTATAAATCTCTTTCATTGCTCTCTTTGTTCATGTGATAAGTCTTTATTAATATAAATAGATGTTCATCCTAATCGTTTTGCTTATTTTGGTATTTTTGTTATCAGTTCTGTACCAATGAATTTTGCTTAGATGTTGCTTTTGCCAATAGTTTCCCAATTCTCAATACATCCTATAGTTCAAAGCCTCTCATATTCATTCCTGATCTCTGTGTTAATTCCTCTGTCTCTTGAAATGCTCTAATTCTTCTTTGATCTTCCACCTTGGAAGTTATTAAACTGTATTTCCTCATGTTGGCTATTTTTTTATTCTACTTTCCATTTTTATCATCTTCGTTTTTATTTCATCCAGCTCTTTAGTTTTAATCTGTAGCACTATGACCTTTCACTTCCTCTATTCTTGTTTCAATCTCATAACCAAGCCATTTTCTCTTGTCAGTTTCAAGATTGCCATTTCACTTAGTTCCTGTTTCTGCACTTTCACTGGAGCATCTGTGCCACATGCCTGTTCTCCACCATTGCCAGCTTAGTACTCTATTTTTTGCAATAAGATTTTGTCTATCTCTTGCAGTTCACCAATTACACAAAAGCCATTCAGAATGAGGAGGATTTCTGAAGACATTCCACATTCCCAGAAAATTCAAGATATTCATTTCATTTGGCATGAAAATATTCTAAACAAATGGTACATTAATAAAAGTATAAAATAGAAGTATTTAGAAACGGTGGAGCTTCATCAATAAAACCTTTTTAAACCACTTGTCAAGCTGTAAAAATAATTTAGCTCCACTTACATTTAAAATTAGGACATGTTTTGGAGAACACGCATCCTCATCTTCAGCTGATGTTCGACTGGTTCTTCAGGTGACCCTCTCCCTCTCCTGGCACTGTTCAATGAGTTGAATAGCTCATCCACTATTGGTATTTCAAAGTTCATAGTTCCCAAACTGTAAATTCTCAATACTTTTTTGCCGGTACCAAAAGTTTGACGTCAGATCTACTCAGAATGAATTAGTTATATGAAACTAATTGCATTTTGATCAATATTGAAAGGTATTTCACCAGGTATTCAAAATGTAAATACTAATACTACAATTGTTTTGAGAACAAAAGTAAATCAGAAATTCAAGGTGACAAGACCTTAGTCGTGTCTTGCAAGAGCTGACAAAGCATCATATTCTGCTTTTGTGTTTAAGACTGCATTGAAGAAAGCTTCATAGAGTTCTACAATGTCTCAAGTGATAAAATTGGTGCAAGTTTAGAAATCCTTCTAAGATTTTGCAGGAGTGGAACATAGATAAAAACTAGTTCTGGGATGATACTACTTTTTCTTGATACTGATACTGCTTTTCAAGCATTGATGCTCAATGCCCAGCTGTGCCATGGTCAAGCGATTAGACCACTTGGCTCTCACCAAAGCTTTCCAGGTTCGATCATAGGCAACAACCCAAAGTGAGATTTGTGGTGGACAATATGGAGCTGGGGTCGGTTTTCTCTAGGTCCTCCAGTTTCTGCCACCAGCATTGCACCAATTGCTCCAACATCATCTTTCCTGTGAGTTCATCTCGCCCTCATTCTGTCATCCACTTCCCTCACTCTCATACCAGGCATTGGGCTGATCACCCATCCTGGATTCTCTCTCTCACTGATCCAGAGGCTCTGTTCCTCAACCCGCATAACGGTTAAGAGGAACAAGAATACCTTGACACCACGTAGTGGTATAAGAGGGCAGTTAAAGAAGAAGATACTCAATACCCATATTATAAAAAAGCTGAGACATTAGCTTGTTATATTCTTTTTTATAGTTTTCTGTGTATAAATGCATCTAGTCAACATTATTTTTGCTCGTCATTTTGAGATGTTATGTCATCATCTTCTGAAAGGGATGGGAAATTCGTACATTGCTTTTTCAATAGAGTTTGTGTAAACTTCACTCAATATACAAATTTAGATAACATGCTTCTTTAAATTTGTTGTACTGATTGCACTGTTATTATTAGTACTGTTAGTTCAAATTCACTCATGTTTTATTCATTATCACTGTCGTACATTAGTAAAACAAAATATTTCTGGAAATTAATTGTTCAGTATACCTGTAAGGTACAGCCGTGACCCTACTGTACTTTGCATAATAGAATATAACAGATGGAAGCAAGGAACAAATATATGCATGCACTGTATTACCTCGCATCATAGGTTTTGATTTGTTTTTGTTGGATACATAAATTTGGATCACTGGAGTAGGTAAATGAAATAGCTGAAATATTAACATCAGAACTAAAGAACATATGAGAAACATTAAAAATGGTGAAACAGAAAAATCAGCAGTGGCTTTTCATTTTTTGAATACTAGACATGACATCAATTTGGAAACATCTCTAATAAAATACGTTAATCACCCCATAGACCTTTCCGTATGGGAAAAAATTTTCATTAACAAAAATCGTCATAGAGTCATGAATTTTGAAACTCCACCACCGGACATCTTTGACAAGTACATCACGCCATCTATTGACAATACGGAGAAAGAAGAAACCACTACAACTTGCACTAGTCGAGTATCAGCTGAGGATAAGAGCAAGAGCTCTTGAAACATGTCCTGTGAATAAACAGGTGAGTGAAGCAATGTGTCAATATATTCTCGATTCAATTTTGTACTAGTTTGTGCTTCACTGTCCCTACGCTTCTTTCAAGTTTATACTTTGAGTGATTAGGCCTACAAGTCTGAGAAGCATTCAAATCTCGATAGTGCTATTTTCATATTGTCAACCAAGATGGAGGACCAACGAACCAACATGTTTTCATCGTTTAACACGGTATCGGAAGGTATGAAAAAAGATATCAAACTGTTTCTAAAGCTGAATCAAAAGAAAAGAAATACTTTTGCGGACATACGTTTTCTAAAAAAATGCTTGAAATTCAATATAACACCCATTTTCGTCAGAAAAATTGTTAAACACAAGAATAATAGCAAACAACAGAAAGCAGCAGAAAAACGTGTAATTAAATTGGAAATAAACCACCACTACAATTCGTTACATTCCACAGAACTAAAAATATACGAACTACACTTAAAAATTTCGAAATGCATGAACCCGGCCATGTGGTCTAACTTAGAAAATAATATGCTGTCAATGCTTAATTTGAAAATGCGTAAGAAAACAGCCATTTTAAAACAAAAATTCATGAATCTTCAAAAGAAGCAAGAACAAAATCCACAAAATAAGCAAGATTTATTACTCCCATGTCAAAAACCTAACAATGTAACGAATCTATCCACATACAACTTCACGGAGAAAGAAACAGATTTTCTAAACAAAGGCCTAAAAACATGTGTAGATTACACAAAAAACATTGAAAACTATATCGCGGACATTGAAATAGCGATATATAATTTGCCCGATAACAAAAAATCTACGATCAGAACACAATGCTTAGAAACTCTAGATCATATTCAAAATGCAAATTCAAAAAGATATTCATATAAAAAATTAATAAAAAATTTAAATGAAAAACCGGTAATCTACACAAAAGCAGACAAGGGTAACAAAATAGTAATATTGGACGAAGAAGACTATCGCAAAAAAATGGACAACCTTTTAAACGGAAAAGAATTTGTTAAACTAGAAAACAATCCATTAAAGAAAGCATGCAAATCTGTGGAATTAGCAATTAAAAACAGTAAAATCATGACTAAAAGAGATAAACTGAACAACAAAATAGACAGTCCAAAAACACCATACATATATGGTTTACCCAAAATACATAAACCTGAAATTACCCTCAGACCAATAATTAATAACATTGATGCACCCACTTACCAACTATCAAAATGGCTGGTTCAAATCTTCAGATCCTTCACAAAATTTGAAAATTTAAGTATCAAAAACTCGTTTGAATTGTTAAATCTCCTGAAGGACACAAAGATCAACTCTACAGATGCTTTAGTTTCCTTTGACGTCATTTCTTTATATCCAAGTATACCTACCAATGAACTTATTCCACTTCTCAAAAAATGGCTGGAATCAATACAATTAACACCTGAAGAAATAGAAGAACTTTCACAACTTACAGAAATTTGTATCAATCAAAATTTTTTCAGCTTTAATGGACAAATCTATAAACAAAAAACGGGCCTAGCTATGGGCAACCCATTGTCTCCCTTCTTGGCAGATTTATTCATGAGTGCTTTTGAAACACATATCACAAAAGCTTTTCCAAATTATTTCAAAGTGTGGTATCGCTATGTTGACGACATTTTTGCAATAGTACCTAAAAAACTCATACAAGATGGTCTTAAACTTTTGAATATACAAAATCCAGCTATAAAATTTACATTGGAAACAGAAGAGGATGGTGTGCTCCCCTTTTTGGACATCAAGATCAAAAAAATGAACAACAAACTCACTTTTGGTATCTACAGGAAACCGACACACACAGATAATTACATTAAGAACAACATTTTCAACCCAAAACAACACCAACATGCCATTTTCAACAGTTTAATCTTTCGGATGATCAACTTTCCACTAAACAGAGAAGATTATCAAGAAGAATACCTACACATAAAAAAAGTAGCTATATCCAACGGTTTCAACCCAAATTTAGTAGACAAAACTGTTAACAGACTCAACAAAGCTAAGAAAATAAAAGAAACCACCACCCTAGAACCTACAGGAGAAAAAGAGAAAAAACTTTTTAAAAAATTCACCTTCCACCCATCAGCCTATAACAAATTCCAAAAAATCTTCTCAAAACACAACATAACTCTTGCACCTCAAAATAGGTTTAATATCAGAAATTTGTTAAAAGGCCCTCCCAAAAATTCAATCACTACCAAAGAAAAACCAGGAATCTATGAGATCAAATGTGAAACTTGCCCTAAAATTTATATAGGAAAAACAAAAAGAAATATTAACATCAGAACTAAAGAACATATGAGAAACATTAAAAATGGTGAAACAGAAAAATCAGCAGTGGCTTTTCATTTTTTGAATACTAGACATGACATCAATTTGGAAACATCTCTAATAAAATACGTTAATCACCCCATAGACCTTTCCGTATGGGAAAAAATCTTCATTAACAAAAATCGTCATAGAGTCATGAATTTTGAAACTCCACCACCGGACATCTTTGACAAGTACATCACGCCATCTATTGACAATACGGAGAAAGAAGAAACCACTACAACTTGCACTAGTCGAGTATCAGCTGAGGATAAGAGCAAGAGCTCTTGAAACATGTCCTGTGAATAAACAGGTGAGTGAAGCAATGTGTCAATATATTCTCGATTCAATTTTGTACTAGCTGAAAATATATCTCCAATTCAGGCTATTGCAGAATTGTGATTCAGTGCATGAGCTAAATCAGCTTCATTCACAACTTGGTTAATGCTGTGTGTTACATTAGTACCTCTACTACTTCCCCCATTGTTTTGCATATCTCCATTTAGACAGAAGAGTATGTAATGTTGCATTCATTCATTTATAGGAAATGCAGTCAAATTCTTTCAAGAATTATGGTTCAGCAATTCTTTGGTGACATGTGCGAGGCAATAAGATGAATTCTCAACTTCTTTTAATCCTTATCTAGCTAAAGTTGAAGTGCAACAACTTCTAATAATGCAAAACTTAAACACTTGAAAGTATCAAAATGGAATGAAAGTTCATCTCAAAGTATTAGACATAGTTTGCTAGCAGTGAGTATAGAGAGTATTGAGGTATTGACAGTATCAGGTCCCATTCCTAATAAAAACAAAGTGATAAGCCAAATGCAATGGTTGCTTATAAGGGACACCTTTGATCTCGAATGCTTGGAACTGCATGAAAATGTGCTTAAGATAACAAGTGATCATTAAAACAACAGTGATCTGTGTCATTTCCATGCAAAACTCTTCTCTCGTCTGCTAGCGCTATTAGACAGTGGCATGTTGTAGCTGCTTTAACCACTGCTTGAGTTGCTGAACGTATGCAACAGAAGTCAAAGTGAGTACACCACCCAAAAAGTCAATGCCCAGTGTATTAGAGGATACTGGATAGTAGAGAACTTTTATGAAGAATATTACAAACATGGCTTGAGCTCCTATAACAAACTAATAGGCATTATAAGAAGCAGAGGATTTTTGGCACTGTTTATTGAAAATTTAATTATATACTAACGTTGTTGAATTATGAATTTCCCTCCTAAGGTGTTGACATGTTGTTTCTTTGTTTCTCTCTATTAAAATTTCACTTGAGGTACAATTCAACGTTTTGCATGAAAATGACACAGACTACTGTTTTGTTTATGATTTATTGTTATTCTAATCATATTTTTGTGCAGTTCTGAGCATTTGAGGTCAAAGGATTTCCTTGTCAGTAACAGCAACTGAACAAAGGGGAAAACAGCTGATTGTAACAGAGTTTTTCCCTCATGCAATCTTCATTCACTACTACACATACCAGTTGAATCGAGGTTTTTACTGCTCAAAAACAACAAAACAAGTACATTTGTTTATATCTGAGTGGACAGCGGTCCCTCCGGATGCTTACTGAAAAGTGATTTAGGTTGCCACAGACCATACAGGATGGAACTTTCACTCGAGGGCCATCACAGCTGTAATCAAATATTTCAATGACATACCAAGATTTTAATGCAACAGTTGATAAAGAATATTTCTCACTGGAACTACAACACCATAAATTGTGAGACAGCCTTATTGAGTGCATGGGTGACACAAATTGTGTATGATTGTTGGTGGTTTGTGAGATACACTTTGTTCACATTGACTCCTTGTTTAAAATTCTGGAATCATAGTTAATATAAATGCTTGAAATAATGAAAGCTATCTTACTACTACAAATATACAGAACCTAAGAGTTGCTCAAAAGAGTAAGCAATTGAATGGAAATTTTAAGTTTCAGTATTCTCAAAAGGCTATGTTGAAAGAACTGATACGTGCAGACATTAACTGCCAAATTGTCTGAATGGAATCCAGATTTGAAGATTTTTTCTCAGCTGAAGTTTGCAGAATTAGTGAATGAGGAAAAGGTCATGGAACACACCAATGAATTTTCTCACACAAAAATGTCCAAACTGTGGTGTTCCAATACAGTTAAATCTCGATATAGGTTTTTAATGTTGTAATTGTTTTTTGGTGCCAATGTTATATTGTATTTCTTGCATATTTTTTGGAACTTTTTTGTGGCCCAGGGGTGGTAATTAAATTTAGCAAATCTAATTTCTTGTTTTATTGGTGTGAGAGCTGTGATCTGTTTTAATCTCTTTTGAAGTTTGAATGGTTTTATTTTTCTCTACAAGGTTTTTTCCATATCCGTTTTTAATTGCAGTTTTTAAGATTTGATGGTATTCTTTTTGATATTCTTGCTGGCTGAGGGGTAGGTTAACTAATCTGTGTGTGAGACTGTTGATGGTGGCATGTTTGTGTGGAATTGGGTTGAAACTATTTGCTTTGATGTAATTATCTGTGTGTGTTGCTTTTCTATAAATACCAAATTCCAGTTTTTCATTGTTTTTTGTGATTTTAAGATCCAAAAAAGATAGAGTACAGTGCTCTTCTGTTTCTACTGTGAATTGTATGCTGGGTTCTTGAAGGTTGAGTAGTTTCAAAGCATCATCTATTTGTTTGTAGTGCACTATTGCAAAGATGTCGTCTACGTATCTGTACTATGTACAGATGTACTATGTACTATGTACTTCTGTATCTGTACCTCTCTAAACAATCTTTTAACGCTGAAGAAATAGATATGCTAAACCAAGGCCTGAAAACGTGTGTATCATACTCCAACAACCTTGATGAGTTCATTGCAGACATTGAATTAGCAGTAGAAGGCTTGGAGACTATGGATAAAGTATAATTAGGAAAAAATCTACTTCTATATTGGAAAATTTAGCAAATAAAAAACCAGGAAAACAATTGAAATAAATTAAGATAATTAAATCTTTAAGAAAAAAGGATGTAATCTTATCAAGGGCTGATAAAGGGAACGAAATAGTAATTTTAGACACAGATACATACAAGGAAAAAATTTTAGATGTACTACAACAAAAAGAATTCAAAGAAATATATTCAAATCTACTCAACCAATGCATAAAAGATGTACACAAAACCATCAATAATATTAAAATTTTAACAACTGCAGAACAAAAAACTATCAAACCGGACAACCCTACCCTTACAAGATTATATGGATTACCTAAAATACATAAACCCAATATACCCATGAGACCCATTGTAAATAATATTAACACTCCTACCTACCTTCTGGCAAAATGGCTATCCAAAAATTTTCAGTCCTTTCCACAATTCAATACTCTAAGCATAAAAAAAATCTTTAGACCTGGTAGAAAAAATTCAAAATCTTAAACTAAACCCTCAAGACACTTTAGTATCCTTTGATGTCCGCTCCCTCTTCCCTAGCATCCCAATAGACAAACTTTTGGTTCAACTTAAGAAATGGTTTTAAAGGAAAGTTACTGAAAATTTACTGAAGGCATATATTGATAGCTGATAAAGTGTTACACATTTATAGCTGGTTTGATAGCTGAACTGGTTAAAAATTAATATGGATTAATGTCCCATAGAATATGTAGCCTTTTTCTGCAATGTTCTTTGTTACTATTATTTCTTGAGTTATAGTGAATGTTTGTATCTTTGTATGTTTCATATATGTTATTCATGTACGGTAATTCATTCCTACTATGAAAATGTAATATAAGTATTGTTAAGGGCTGTTTGCCATCATTTTATATACTTTTGTACTGTTCCCTAGCATGAGCTATGGCTCTGGGAATCTTTTCAGATAGCAATAAATAAATAAATAAATGGCTAACTTCTATTAACCTAGATGCCAATACAATAGAAGAATATTTGGTAATGACTGAAATATGTATACACCAAAATTATTTTGTCTTCGATGGAAAATATTGTAAACAAATTTCAGGACTGGCTATGGGAAACCCGCTATCACCATTTTTGGCCAATTTATACATGAGCTTTTTCGAAACACATATAACTAAAGCCTTCCCTCATATTTTTAAAACATGGTACAGATACGTAGACGACATCTTTGCAATAGTGCACTACAAACAAATAGATGATGCTTTGAAACTACTCAACCTTCAAGAACCCAGCATACAATTCACAGTAGAAACTAAAGAGTACTGTACTCTACCTTTTTTGGACCTTAAAATCACAAAAAACAATGAAAAACTGGAATTTGGTATTTATAGAAAAGCAACACACACAGATAATTACATCAAAGCAAATAGTTTCAACCCAGTTCCACACAAACATGCCACCATCAACAGTCTCACACACAGATTAGTAAATCTACCCCTCAGCCAGCAAGAAAATCAAAAAGAATACCATCAAATCTTAAAAACTGCAATTAAAAATGGATATGGAAAAAACCTTGTAGATAAAAAAATAAAACCATTCAAACTTCAAAAGAGATTAAAACAGATCACAGCTCTCACACCAATAAAACAAGAAATTAGATTTGCTCAATTTACTTACCACCCCTGGGCCACAAAAAAGTTCCAAAAAATATGCAAGAAATACAATATAACATTGGCACCAAAAACAATTACAACATTAAAAAACTACTTAACAGTAATAATACTGATAAGATAAAACCAGAAGAAAAGTCAGGCATTTACAAGATTAAGTGTAAAGACTGTGAAAAAATTTATATAGGGAGGACAAAACGAAACATAGGCACTAGAAAGAAAGAACACTTCAGGCACTTAAGATATAAAAATATTGATAAGTCCGCAATAGCAACTCATTTCTGGTCTGAAAATCATGAAATTGAAGATAGCACAGAATTACTAAAATACGTACAAAAACATAGTGAACTCGTCATATGGGAGAGAATATACATAGAAAAACATAAAAACCAACTAATGAACTTTGAAATCCCACCAGAAGATAACCCCACATTTAAATGTATCACAAAATCAACAGATGGCAGCAGCAACTCCAGAACTACCCACAACACTGGATCAAGCTTTAGTCGCATAAGAGCCGATGATGCAAACGATGGTTTGCAAAACATGTCCTCAAATTAGGTATGTAAGTGAAGCTGATGAGTAATAAACATGACTACTAAAATTAGGCAAGTGAGTCAACCTTGTATATACTTTTCTCCACTTTACAACTGAACAACTATAACACAAATTTCATCAAAAAACTGATCTATAGACACAAAAGAAACAAATACTTAAAGCTAGAAAACCCAAACACCAGATATGGAAAATTTACATTTCATCCAAAATACTTCAAACAATTTGAAAAGATATTTAAGAGCTTCAACATAAAATTAGCCCCTCAAAACAAACACAACATCCGCAACTTACTAAACCACCCTCTAAAAAGTAGCACACCGAAAACCCAATTATCAGGCATTTACCAAATGAGTTGCCAGGATTGTGACAAGATATACATTGGTAAGACCAAAAGGAATCTAGGAACAAGAATGAAAGAACACTTCAGAAATATTAAATTCAAACAAATGGACAAGTCGGCCGTATCACATCACTTTTGGTCTGAGAATCACAACATAAAACAAGAAATAGAACTGATCAAACAGGCAAAGAAACCTCTGGAACTACAGATTTGGGAAAACATATTTATTACGAAAAAACAGGACCTCTTGATGAATTTTGAAATTCCCGCGGTAGATGACGTCATCAAACTTACCAGGACTTTAGATGGCAGCACAACACCAAGCCAGATGCAGACACCGGATGCATCATCAGTCTACCACAGAGCTGACGATAGGGGAGAAGTCCCCAGAAACTAGTCTTCATAAAAAACTTGTAAGTGGAGAAAAGTATATACAAGGTTGACTCACTTGCCTAATTTTAGTAACAATGGCACTCCACTTTCTGAAATACTTCTTTTTATTCTATATAATAAACATGACTCTTCTATAATTTAATAATTATTTCGCTTCACTGTGGTGTTCCAATACAGTTAAATTTCGATAATAAGACATTTTTGTGATTATTTCAATTCATACCAGCTTAAGTTCTTCATTATTAATGTGCAATATTATTATCACCACAGGATGTTCTGATGTATTTGGTTGTAAAAGATTTAGACTCAGTGCATGAGCTGGTGACTAAGCTAATGTGTTCATAGCTTCCTGTTATAAGAACAGTTAATGAGAAAATCATGAATATATTCAAGAGGATTAAAATCTGCTTAAGAAACTGGGTGATGAATAGCATTTGTTTAACAAGAGAATTTTAGCTGAAGAAAAGTTTTGGTAAAATGTGCTCTGATCGTGCCTTAAATAAGGTCATTAACATGTTTGAAAGAAAGAAGAAATGATGGATGGTTGTGCTGTGTAACACAATTTAGGTGTGTCATTATACACAATATACCTTATTCTTTGTTTATATTGTCAATTTTAAACATAATTTTAGGTACACTATTGTATAAAATGTGAAAGTGTCTATCTCCTTATTTTATTTCCTGCAGTAGGGCATTTAAGTCCTGTACCATAGTGTAGTGGTCTAGACCACTCAGCATTATGAGGAAATTAAGGAGCTATGATAGGTAGCAAAGCCTGGTCTAGAAAACCAACATTTCTGCTGGAGGTGCATGATGCTGACCACATCATGTCCTTGTATTGGTTGAATGATCGTCCACCTCTGCCTTGTGTCTATGGGCATGAGGCCAGCAGTCGGGCTGGCGAGCTTTGGCCCGCTCTGTTGCAGCTGTTATGCCATGGGTTTCATTGTTAGTAGGGCACTTAAACTTTTGCATTCCCATTTCTTTTTCGTCTTATACCATTGCCATCCACTAAATGTTTATGTTTATGTAACTTCTACACACTATTCTTGCAAAATCTTATTTTTCTATCTCTTCACCATCAGACTCATCCTCCTCTCTCCGTACCACCCGTCTCATTTACCACTTCCCTGTATGCCATCAGTCTCATTTTGCACTCCATGTACCACCAGTCTGATGCTGCACTGGTCCAAATATTAGGAACCAGTACCTGTACCATTGGCTGAGATAGTTTCTTGGCATCTTCAATGTAGGTACAAAAAACCCATGTGATAGGTCAAATGTTTAAAAAGAAGTTGTAAATGATGGTCTTGGAATTATATACGCTTTACATATCATTAGAAACAGCTGAATGGCAACCACTTCAAAAAGTAAATTATTGTGTAACTTAAACCAGTAACAATGCATGTATCAGAAATGGCAGATGCCACATAAATACTTAGTTCAAATATGTTGTTTGGTTTAAAGAGATCTGCTCTCTTTGTGTATTAAGCTTTTGTTTCTTATGGTGCTTCTTTTCAAAGGAAAAGCTTCATAGAATATCTGTCTATTGTTATCTGAAAGGTTCCCTTAGCCAAAGCTCATGCTAGGAAACAGGACAAAAATATAAAAATGACGGCCGACAAACAGCCCTTAACAATATTTATAGACAAAAATATATAAAATGATGGCCGACAAACAGCCCTTAACAATATTTATAAATACACTCTTATAATAGGAATTAATTACTATACATAAATAACATATATAAAACAAACATTCACTATAACTCAACAGAGGTAATAAGAGCAGAGAACACTGAAAAAAGCTACATATTATATAAGACATTAACACATATTCATTTCTAACCAGGCCAGCTATAAATGAGTGACAGTTTTTCAGCTATTTACCTTCAGTAAATTTTCAAGTTTCCTTTTAAAACCTTTATGTTTCTGCAGCTTTTCATTCCAGTGGCAATGCATTGTGTAAGTTGATAATATGCGAGGTTAAGCTGTTCAGGCTATAAGTAGAAGTGTTCACAGTTGGTTTTATTTATTCTCAAAAAATTCTAATATGTACATTTCATTTTTAATGCAAATATTTTAAGTATTATGTTTTAATCAGAATCATTAAAAGCATTAGAAGTAATGAATAGCATTCTACGAAAAGGCTAGTTTGGGGTGTTTGAAAAAGTTCCATCTTTGCAATTGGAATGCTAAGTTTGGTAACTATCCAAAATTTGTTACTAAAATTAGGCAAATGAGTCAACCTTGTATGTACTTTTCTCCACTTACAAGTTTTTTGATGAAGACTAGTTTCTGGGAACTTCTTCCCTATCGTTAGTTCTGTGGTTGACTCAGCCTCACTGTGCTTGAGTCAACCACAGAACTGACGATAGGGAAGAAGTTCCCAGAAACTAGTCTTCATAAAAAACTTGTAAGTGGAGAAAAGTATATACAAGGTTGACTCATTTGCCTAATTTTAATAACAATGGCACTTCACTTTCTGAAATACTTCTTTTTATTCTATATCCAAAATTTATTCTCAGGTTATGCTGTTATAGCAGACACACAGATCTCTTTTCTAAAAATGATTTTCTTTTTATTTATCTTCTCTGCCAGCTAGATATGTGGAGGTGAAGGCAGAAGGATAAAGTGTTTGGTATAGAGAAGCTTAGAAACTATTTACTGAGCATAATTGCCCCTCAACCTGATTTTCTTTGGTTGCTAACATTCCATAAAAATGTTAATTTATAAAGCTATATGTTACTACTTATGGATTAATGCAGCATAAATGTTGTTTAAAATTTAAATTTAAATAACATGACATTAAGTAAAAATATTTCAGTTATGTAAAACAGCAGCCACAAATGCTTTACTGGTGAACAAGAAAGTTTGTCCTTAATGCCTAACATCAAAAAGGACCTAACACTCGTAACACATATAACAAGTTAATAATTGACCAAGCTGTCTGCCTTTTTTTTTTTTTTTAAATTTACATCCTCCCAAACGTTAAGTCATATCGTAAGGTAAATGAAATGATGCTCAAATGAGCCTAGAGTCTATAGAACTTAAAGCTACCCAACATTCATCTTTCACTATAAGGGAAAACTCCAGAAGAAACCTTATCCAGATAAATCAACCTGATTGAGATTCTAAGCAGTTTAAAAGCAAAGAAAATGTTTTATTAAGAAATAGGTAATTAAGAAATTTAAGTACAGTACTTGTCAAAAACACTTTTTAAACCAATTCTTTAACTGTAAAAACACTTAAGCTCCACTAACTTTTTAAATTAGGACATGTTTCAAGGACACTGCGTCCCCATCCTCAGCTGATGTTCTACTGGTTCTTCAGATGACCTGAAGGTGACCTGAAGAACCAGTAGAACATCTGAGGATGGGGACGCGGTGTCCTTGAAACATGTCCTAATTTAAAAAGTTAGTGGAGCTTAAGTGTTTTTAAGTTCGAGAATTGGTTTAAAAAGAGTTTTTGATTGATGAAGCTCCACTGTTTATAAATACTTCTATTTATAGTTTTATTACAGTACTTGTGCTTATTATTTATTAGAATATTTTTGTTTTGCTCAACATTAAATACCTACTTGATATAAAATAGGCTTTTTTTCTGTGAATATGTTTCTGGGATCAGTTTAATGCAGTATTTGTGCTACACAGTACTAGATTTTGCTGTTTACGTGAGACACAACTGCTTACATACTGTGCTATAACATTTAGTACAGCATTTAGGGTTCTCATACTACAAATTAGTTCTGTCATTTATAAAAATCCACTAATAAACATTTGGCAGGTTAACAAAGTTATTTCTTCATCGTTCTTTGCATAAATTAACAAGCTGGCTAAACTGGCAATTCATTGAAACATTTGCTGCTGTACTTAAGTTAAAAACATGTTTAATCCTGTCAATAGCTACTAACTTTCAACACCACTCTGAGAATAACATTGGTACAAAGGTCATTCAAAGAATAAGATAACACATTACCTAGTTTAGTGATCCAAACTGTGAATGAAAAATCAATTGATTAAGCAAATTGATACTTACCATGCCCTTAAAACAACTTCTAGGTGCCTTTGCATTGAATGCATGTTTTACTTAAAGTTTCAGTTTTTCCCCTCTCATGTATGTGGGTGTTTAACACCGCAGTTTGTAATGGGAAATTTGAAGAACTGAAAGCAATATGAAGAAAATTTGAAGGTGAAGTAAGCAGAGAAGTACCAGAATGTAATCAGAGAATGATATACTTTGAGAAAAGCGACGACTGGGAAAGAAAAATAATGCAATAAGAATTGGAGCTGAGAAAGAAACTAGTATGAGACCAAACTGAAGAGAGCTTTCAGAAGAATTTGGGTATAAAACTTGGTGGATGGAAAATAATTATCATCTTTAGAGTTGGTAGAAAAGGACTAAACCTAATACCAATGATTGTCAAACTTGTCATAATGAAATTCAAATGGACACTTCCTCTCAAATAAAAAATATTAAAAAGGAAAAAATATTTGTAAAACAAGTTCATGGAAAGTCAGATAGAGGAACAAGAAACATCTTAACACAGAAGATGAATGCTTTCATCAGAGGATAAGATTTGTGGATTAAGGAAGCATTATATATGTCAGTTAAACATGAGACGTATGTCCAAAGCAGAGCTACAGACATGTGAGTATCAGAAAGTAAGGAAGTACTGGAAGTAAATGGAGTGAGTGGAGCACAGAATATAATTGGCATACGTCACCATTCAAACAGATTGTGCCAAAGAAACACCTGAATGAGCTTTGGAGCAGCTATGAGAATTGATGTGTGAAGGGATGTTCTTTAGAATGTTCTTCCAGGCCATCTTTCTGTGCATGCAGAGTTGTCACCTTGCCTAGGTTTTGAACCGTTGGTATACTACTCCTATTCTGGGATGGCTCTACCTTTCGGTGGTTACCTTGGCATTAATCAACTGCCAGTGTTAGTTAGGTATGGTTGTTAGTTGGAATGCGGTAGGTGTTGGCACTAAAGGTCTTTAGGAGTTGTTCGGAAGAAGTCCGCTGCTACCACTTGTAGTGCTTCTGTGGAATCGATGTGAGGTCTCGGGTCGATGGATTGGTTTGGTTCTTGAACAGGTGCATCCCAATCTACCTCTTTTACCCAGTTTGGGCTTACCAGAGCTTACATTGTGAGATCCAAATGAAATGGTATGTTTCTGGTTAAAGATGTCCAGAACATTCTGCCTATGGTGGCCCGAATTGATGTAGGACCTCTTGGTCCAACACAATGAGGTTCAGTTCTCTACTGATAAGGCGGTAGACCCCTCACCCCTTGTGGTTTCTCGAGTGGCTATGCAAGAGACCATGACTGGCATTAAGTCCTCCTGCAATGCAGACTGTGGGTGTAGTCGTAGTAGAGTGGTGTAATCAGCTTCATAGAAGTGATGGTCTAGTGGGTCATATTCTGCTATCGGATAGAAGTACCATGTGAGGTAGCATGCATGAAGGAGTAAACTTCAGCTGCTTTCTCCACAGCACTTATACTCTCAGCTACAATTTAATTTTCTGTGGACGTAATCCATAGAAATATTTGAAAACAAATATTGGGCTTGTCAAGTGCTTCATCTACAGGTGTGGCAAAAGCAAAATTAGGAAGTGGCACTAGAGGGAAAATTGTGGAAAGAGTGATAATGTTTTATGTCAGTGTTTGGTAATACAGGAAAGCCTTAGTAGCTCTCAGGAATATATAGGAAACAATGGTTAAGAATTATTTTGGGTATAATTATGTCAAGGGCTAGGGAATCGTTGCAAAGTGGTTTTGAGAACGAAATCAAGTTAAGATTGGAGGATATTGATAGATGAGGAATATTTGCTGATTTCAATTTGAACTTTTGATTGGAAACATACAGGGAAATGGCAGTAGTTTGGAGTAGAGAATACTATGTTAATATATGGGAAAAAGCATCCAGAAAGGGCTTTTTAGGGGCTAGATCAGAATTACCCAACTCAGTGGTGTAGATGGTGGCGTGTCTGCCTTACATTCAAGAGGTCCCAAGTTCTTATCTCAGTCAGGGTGATTTATTGAATAAGGTTTTTTTCAGGAGTTAGGATGAATGTTATCTCTGTGGACCGTAGACTCATTTGAGCATCATTTCACCTATTTCATTCATTGTCCGATATGACTTAACGTTGGAGGATTTAAATTTAAAAAAAAAAATTGTGACAGACCAAGTTGAAGTCCTTCTTCTTAATTTCAAACACATTTACAGAGTTTCTTAACCTTTGATCTTTGTTGAAGATGAGATGCATAAGAAGTCAAGCTTGACTTTGAGTTCATAATATTTTCGGCACGTTGTGGATAATTTTCAATGTGTTTGGCAGGGATAGTACACATAACATGTCTGTTATCAACAAAACTATTTATGGTTGTCGTGTTTCAATAATGATTGACTATATGATTGCGAGTGATTAAGCAAAGAATGTTAGCATTTGTTTTAAGGCCATTATACTACTAATGAAGATGTAACCCTTGATGATATCACAGATTATATGAAGTGTAGGAGGAGTTTCCTGGGATACCTTTATTAAAACAGTATCTGGACCGTCTTCCATGTGTAAATGTTTTTGTAATGTGTTTGACAATGTGTGTTGAGGAGTGCAATATGAAGAGCTTTCTGATAAGAAAATCATAACAGAGCTAGAAAATAAGCTATTGCTAATTGTTCGTAATGAATATGATTGTATAGATTATGAAACATATTTGAAAGTCCTTTGAAATTGTATTTCATTAAGTATTTTGCATACATGTATCTAAACTTATATCTCCAATAAATAAAGAAAGAGATAACTATAGCATTCAGAAAGAATTGGTCATTCACAATGAAGTTAAAATTAGTAGTGTATTTGAATGCAGATTTCTGGTCACTGCTGAGGATGTCACAGAGAGTAAGTACCTTCCGTGTTGTTACAAACAAACCTAAGTACCCTATTGGAAACCAGATTTAAGAAGCTGTTATCAGAGATACAAGGATGTTAATTTAAAGAAAGCAACTGGGAATTGCTCACCTCGGTAGCGTAGATGGTAGCGTGTCTGCCTCATGTTGAAGAGGTCCCGAGTTCAAATCTTGGTCAGGGTGAGTTACCTGGATAAGGTTTTTTCCAGGTTTTCCCATATCCCAATTGACGAATGTCAGATAGCTCTAAGCTCCATGGACCCCGGACACATTTGAGCATCATTTCACCCATTTCATTCACTGTCCGATATGACTTAATGTTGGAGGACGTAAAAACCTGGGAATTACTAGCAGCCAGTGATATTTGACTGAAGATAAAGGAATAAAATCCACTTTGCTGTAGCTTCTATATTCCTTTCAAGTTAGTACAGAAGCAAAGTAGGTTTTATATCTATGTTTACAATTTGATTGACGAGAAATGTGTTCTGTATGCTATCCTTGCAAAACACATTGAAAATTATTCACAACATGTCGAAAAGACAAATATGACTTCTTGTGCATCTCATCTCCAAAAAAGATCAAAGGTTTAAGAATTTCTCTAAATGTGTTTGAACTTAATGAATATTATAACTTGCTCTTGCTACATGTTACTCATCTTAGCTATCGTGACATTGTTGACTTCCTTCTACTGAGTGATACTTGTGCCATTATTCTAATAATTTAATAACTTAATAATTATTAATAATTTAATAAATTTAATAATTTTTTAATTTAATAATAATTAAATTATTTATTTGATCCTTTAAGTATCAAATATAATTGGCTAAGTCATTTTACATAAAACTTAGAAATAGACACATAATAGTAATAGTCATGTATAGTAACTTCAAATTAAGTACCTATAACTACAACTTTGGGGTAGTATTAAAATATTCCTGCATATTATAAAAGGGTTTTCCTTTAGTCTTCAACTTACATAAGTCTTAAAATGTTTCAGATTTTGAGTTTTTACTCTCTCTCTGTAGAAGTTTGTTGTATACAGGGTGAGTCAAGAAAACACTGACAATGCTTGCTATGTTACGCAGGGCTGCACACTGATCATTTGTTAAGAAGGACCCCATGTCCGGAAATTCCCTGTTTGGATGCTGTAGAACGTCAAAGTTGGAGAACTGATGTCCTAAGTGCATGTTTGAGCGAAATCACCAACACACGTTTAGTATCAACCCATGGGCTGGAATAATTGCTGACCATATAGTTGGTCTGTATCTATTCCCAAACAGACTAACAGGACTGATCTACCTCGCATTTCTTACAGATATTTTGCCTATCTTATTGGAGGACGTTCCACTACACATTCGGCAGGTAATGTAGCTGCAACACAACAAAGCTCAAGCACCTTTTAAGAGAAATGTGCGGAATCATCTCAACGTTACATACCCGTTAAGTTGTGCTCAAAGAATTTAAGATTAGAATACCTATCATAGGTTATGAATCAAATTACACTTGGATTCAAAAAGATAAACAGTTCATACATACCAAACCAAAGCTAAACTATTTCAGTTTGAGCGTTAATGAAGAAATTAATTTTAAAGTTAAAAATAAACACTTTATTTCTACCAAGTCACATATGGCTCTAATGTTTCATTAACTGAAAACAAATGCCCGAGATAGAATATTGAACAATTGGCTGTAGGGGTGGAAGCTATTTGCTATACATTTACATAGTTATCTAAGTTCTTGTGTGTGGTGAAAGAAACTAAAAGAACCTAAAAGCATCACTAGATGTTACTGAAAGAAAGGTTGTCAAATACCGAGCAGAATGGGTCAAGCGGTTTCGTTTGTGGCCCCCATTCGGGAGGTCCGGGTTTGATTCCCGCGGCTAACCTACCTGACCCATGGGTTTTTTCATCTCTCATCTGGTGGTCTCTTTGAGGGTAGAAGTGTCGGCGGGTGTCTCAGCGCTGCATGGCAGGATGATGTGCTCCTGTTAAACACTTCCTCCTCTGATACGACAGTCTCCGGGACCACGGTGTGTGAGAGGTCTGCCAGGGAGTTTCCAACTGGTAAAGTGGAGGACCCAGCCCTCTGCACTGCCATGACTCCTTGGGTCAGCCGCCCTCTGTCGCCTCTCGCCTCATCGTTCCTCCCAAGGATACCCCACTTGAGGACATAGGCACATTAGACCAAATCTAGTCCTAAGGCTGCATCCCCTCCGTAGCATAATCTAATCCAATCCAAGGATGTTTAATTTAATTAAATTAGAATTGGCATAGTGGCCATTCTTATTAGATTTACCAATATTAACCAAACTCTAAATATTATCGATCATATTCATAATCTTTAATATCTCATTGGGGGACGAGACGATAATTGACGAATTAAGTTAATATGCAAAAATGGACAATTGTTCTGGATTTACTACATCTTAGCAAAAACCGAAAACAACATATTTAAGACAGTATTATGTGGGTGCAAATGAAACTCAATGTTACGTATGAGGTTTAGCAACATTTCCATTAAATTTGTGAGCGATAAATTAAAACCAAACTGATATTGTGCCAGTAAATTTGATGGGGAAGCTCATGCTCTGGGCTGTTTTATGCTAATGAAAAGGGAACCGTTATGTATGCATATTACGTAAGCGAACTCTTTATAGCCCCTTGTCAGCAAATGGTCCAGTTACCCAACCTACAGTAAGCACTTCAGTCGCAACAAATCGATGCCAACTTCAGGGTATACGCATTTTGTTTTGGATTTATCATCTACAAGAAGATAATTTTATGAAGTTCGTACATGATTGATATTAAAGAGCAATCGGTGAAGTAGAACTGATTGAATATCCGAGCTTGAACTAGTACTACACGGCAAAGTTCTGAGGCGTATTGACCTTCACTGACGAGCGCTGCATTGGTTTTTTTTTTTTTTTTTTTTTTTTTTTTTTTTTTTTTTTTTTTTTTTTGTAATTTACGTCCTCCATCATTTAGTCATATCGGACGATGAATGAAATGGGTGAAATGCTGCTCAATGCGTCCGGGGTCCATGGAGCTTAGAGTTACCCGATATTCGTCTTTCAGGATAAGGGAAAACCCCAGAAAAACCTTATCCAAGTAACTCACCTGGACTGAGACTCGAACTCGGGAACGTGAGGCAGACACGCTACCGAGGCGGGGGAGCGCTGCATTCGCTTGTTATTTGTGTACTAGAAGAGCGAAATATTAGTAACCTGACATACAGTAAATGATGAAATACAAATTGAGCTCTTGGTAGCTGTGTTTCTGATATCAAAGGTTAGCCAATCAGGGGAAGGGTATCCATTATCGGACACTTAACCTTTTTGGAAATGAGTACAGTCAATTACAAAAATTACTTTTGAACACATGTTTGGTATGTGTTTAATTGTACCAAATGTGTTATCCACAGCAAGTACTGAGAGGAGAGAAATTTAAACATTTATAAATCTCACAGTTCCCCCAATTTGAAAACAAGGAACTCTATATCGGGCACTTCGCTATTTTAATGCATCTTTGTATTACTTTTTAAGAAAAATGTCACGTTTATAATAAAGGGGATCCCCTTCAAAACTTGGCACAGGTTTCATGGGTCCAAATCTTGCATTTGCGTCACTGAATCCAGTCTTCATGACATTTTCACCACAAATTATGCAGTCCGGTTCCCGCCCCCCCCCCCCCCCCATATTCAAAGCTCAGTGCTTTTCTCACTCTTTGTGCGTGAAATCGTTAAAAGTGTTGCTGTTCAGGGGGTAGATGCCATAACAAAAAAATACTGACTTAAAAGCTCCATTCTGCACACCTTGGTGCTAATTTCTGAATTTATTATCGTCATCATCATCGTCATTATTGCAGTGTCGTAACATGGCTATCTAACATTTTAATTTCGTTGTTCAATTCATTATCCTCTGTTCCGGAAAAGAGCTGTTATATACACCAGTGGCAGGGTTCACTTTTATTTAATTTCAGTCCGTCTGCTAATGTGCTTTTAGGGACACAGAACTACTCACTTGCTTCCCTAATGCTTAGTTCCCACCTATTTCTTCATCAATCGCTAACTTCATGTTTTCCTCCCTTTGTTCCTCCACAAATTTATCTCGAACAAACGAAATAAAATAATTGACAAGAAAGCTACGAATGTTTGTCTCATAGGTACCGTGGTCCGAATTCTTGTCCGAATGTGCGTTACACGTAAAACATTTAACTAAAATCAATGCCTTCATCCATATTTTTAGATTAATATAGGTAAATAATTTGCAACTGTTAAAAGTATATTTGGTATCAGGCTCACAAAATTATCTTCGTGCAGCAGGAAGCAACCTCTCCTTTACGTGATCAATTGTCTGCTAGAAGCTCCAACACTACCTCAGCTAAATTTGCTGAATCATCGTACCAAAAACCAGAAACTGATATTGCTCGATACCGGGTGACAAATGCAACTTGTCACAATATTTAATCCAATGTATGGGATCTGTCGCGCCTGCCGGTGCTGTCTCGCTGTGTAAGTGCGAAAGGCTTGCGTAAACAATAGTTGTTCACATATTTTCTGATACGCTTCCACGCTGATATCCGCCAGTTAGCTTTGCTTGGGAAACATCTACGCAGCTTCTTTAGCGTGAGAACGCTGATTTTACATTAGATCACCATTTTGCTTAAGCCAGCAACAAAGGACAGTCAGAGTAGTCAGTTTAGAGAATCAAGACTTGGGGAGTCAGACATGATCACGTATCTCCGAGGTAAGCCCGCATGGGACTTTAACTGCTATTATTATGTTCACCCCAAATCTCTTAAAGGGTTCGGGAGAGCTTTGTACTTCTACTCAACATCTAGAATAAAGTAAATGGGTTTAGTATGGACTTAGGTGTTGTCTCTCCCTCCTTTGCTCTACCATCTACCTTCCTTATCCCTTTAGTTATACTTCTAGTTACGGGGTAGATTGTGAACCCTAACTTCTAAGCTTTACAATTTACTCATATGTAACAAAATGCTCCGGGTAAACACATCTTCCTCCGGTATGACGATCTCGGGTCTCCGGGCCGACCTGGTGGGCCGTTTCCGGACCACGGTGGGTGGGATACCGGTTTTTCTGGCCTGCTGGGGAGTTTCCAACTGGTAAAGTGTAAGGGTCCTGCCCTCTGTACTGTCGTGTCTCCTTGGGATAGCCACCCTCTCGCTCCTCTCACCTCATCCTTCCTCACGGGATGCCCCACTTAGGGGTATACGTACAATAGATCAAGACTGGTCGCAGTGCCAAATCCCCTCCTTACGATTTTGTCCAATCTTGTAGTATCCTACTTCTGAATAATGTCATGCGCTTTACATATCTTTAAATTGAACTCCTGTAATATTTTGCATGTAATTATAAGACATCACACCATATAGTGTCAGAAGAAACGGAAAACAATATATTTTTTAAAATTACGGCTGGTTTTATATTGGTCAGAGAGAACACAAATAAAATTCATTTCAGTGGCATAATTGTAATGAACCGCTCTGTTCTATAATTATATCAACTTGATATCATTCTCAGAGATAGAAAAACAAATTCTTTAAAATATGATAAGTATATGTTTCCTACTTTGGGCTGTAAATTTGTCTTTGTTTCAATTCCGAAACACATTATAATGATATAGATGTACTGAAAGTGAAGTTGTAAACGTAAATGAGAATTATGTATAGATTTTAGTGAGAAAGAATAAAAATTGCGTGATTATATTACTAAAGTCCTGTGTGACCTATCTTGTATGAACGAGGAGCGCCATCTTTCAGACAAAGATAAGCAGTACGTAACTATAGAAATATTTTTAATTTTTTTTTAGGGAATATCCTGTATACAGATTTTTATTAGGAAGGAATTTTGTATAACGGTTAAAATGAAAAACCATGAAATTTTGCACAAAAATATTCGAAATAAAAATATTGGTATCTTTAAAACATACAGTTTATATCGAGTAACATTTTTGCGGTATCAGTGGAACTGCGTCTTTTTTTAACGCTGTTGTTATTCGGTTTTTTTTTCTCTCATGTCATAGAAAGCCTCTATCGGTTTCCTCTCTCCTTTGTTCTGCAAAAGAAATGTCGAGGTTTACCTTTCCTCAGTTACCTGGAGATCACTTGGTCTGAAGGGTGTTTCCATTAGGGCAATACCTATTTTATATAAAGGAAGTGGATACGTGGCGTCAACCCTGCAGGGTGGACTACCAGACGACCTCGGTACCCGTCCCTCAACTCCATCTAGCGATCAGTCCAGCCAGACGTACCCAATACCCGTCGGTGTCGGCAACCACTAATCTGCTGAGTCCAACCCAATCCGAACAACTGCCGTTTGGGAAGGGCTCGAATGTTCGGCCCGACTTAGAAGTACCACGAGGGGTCCGCAGCGCTGGCACCAGGGCAGCTGAAGGAGTCGGAACCCTTCCCCTACGGGGCCTTTTTTCTACGACATGTGTAATCAAACTATTTTTGCTAACGTTTATGTCGATTAAATAAATTATTTGTTGACGAAGCAGTCAGTTGGTAGCATCATATAACCGCTGCTGGTGTACCCGAATTTCGTCCCGTAGGGGTTCTAAATCTACTGGCATGTCTCTGTCACTGCTATGCACACTTAAAAACACCGGTCTGAGCCAGGTTTGGATCACTAGGCCAGCCAACCAATTAAGCCATACAGACCGACATTTTCTTGAGTTAAATGAAATAGTTACATAAATACACGTACAAATAAACGACAGTGGGTGTAGAAAGCGATATGAATGTAAACCGTCAAGTTTTTTTAAGAGTACTATTGCTATTCACTTGCTTCTCGTAGTGTCACGGAAAGTATATCAAATTGTAAGGCACAAAGGGACCAGGTTTTAAACATTTGAGCATGCTATAGTACATTTTGTAAACGAAAATGGGTAAGGAAAATCAGCTGAGTGGAATACATAATATTTCCCCTCTTGGAATATCCACCGGAAAGTGGTTCTCTTTCTCTGCCACGTTGTATCGTCCTGCGCCGTGGCTAGAGCGTTGTGCTTTGGTTGTCTGTCACGGACTTTAAGTCCCGGGTACTGTCTGCCTGTCTCAAGAAGGCAAGCGGGGAATGAAAGGAAGAGGGGCTTGAACTATTTATCTGCTCTGATAATGGGTATATTTACTACAAAATGAATGTAGGACCCATGCTGCCAGAACTAATGCTCGTTTCAGTAACTGCATGACAACACTGTGTATTTTACATGAACCTAGCATCCAGGAGAGCATAAACACAGCAAAAGTGATTACAATGTAGGACCGGTGCCCACTTAGCGTCGTGAGGAAATTGAGGAGCTACGCTAGGTAGCTACTTACTGATGCTCCTCCCCGTATTGGTTGGATCTGCCTTGCCTATGTGGTCGTGGGGTCGGCAGTCTCGTTGCAGCATGAGTCACGTACCATGTGGTATCGTACTTCAACCAGAAGTTCAATAACGGACATTTTCCGAAAATACATGTTTGAGAATCTGTATGCTAAGAAATACTTTCTCTTCCTCGAAGAGACATGTAGTAGATCGTAGTAGTAGTATTACTTATCACTCTAAAATGTCATCGGAAATGGTACCAGGTGAAAGAACAAAGACTGAAGATTACAGAGGTATTAGTTTATTGTGTGCTGTTGTAGTAAGTACTCGTGGAAGTGTGAGAGGTACAATTGACAATGTTTACACTCTGAAACAAATTATAGAAAAGAAGAAGAGGGTAAACTTTAAAGTCGCACTTACTATTTATTGACTATTTTAAAGCTTTCGGCAAAGTATCACGAAGGATACAGTGAGAGGTTTTAAAAAGTAGAGGCATACAACTACAACTAATTGAAGTTCTAAAAAGGATGTATACTGATACTAAATGAGAAAGAAGCAGTGATAGTTAATAGTGGTATAAGACAAGGTTGCCCTTTATCAACTGCACTTTTTAATTTGTATATTGACGAAATACTAAAAATTTGGTCAAATAAAGTTAATGGAGGGATTAATGTTTCAGGAGTTAAACTGAAAACTATATTATACACAGATGATCCGATACTAAGGACCACAAATTAAGATGGCCTGCAGAAAAAGCTACACTGTTTAAATAATATTGCTATTGAATATGGAATGAAAATATCAGTAAAGAAATCCAGAACTATGGCTAAAGAGGAATGAACCCAGTTAGACAATATAATATCACGTTTCAAGTAATTAGGATGTAATGTCTCGTACTAGAGATAAACTGATGTAATAGAGAAAATAAATAAAGTTAACTATATAGGATGTTAATGGACTACACCAAAATATTTTCAGAGTAAGTGGAGATATCTTAAACAAGTAATTTGAAATAGTAGACTGTAACAGCTATTTCATATTTTTTCATATATTTGGGAATTTGTTCTGGGTTGTTCTAGAAAATGTGATTTGTATAAAATAGAATGTAAAACTGGGTAGGCCACAGAATGACAACTTACGTAACAGTGTTCCTATTGGTTGTTATAATAATGTGATTACGTAATGTTGTGACGTGGACCAATGGGATAAAAGTAATTTAGTTTTTTTTTAGAAACTTCGTGTGTAGAGATTCGAGAATGTGCAAATGGTTTTGGCGTTACTCTGCATGAGATCATCGAAGTGTAAGGACGTGTTATCTGTAATGCCGATCTATAAGTCTGCAGAATCTTAAAGTGCAAGGATGCTTTATAAAAGGACATAATCTACTAAGTTTAACATTGACATAAGATATATTAACAGTTTTTGTAGAACAAATTCCAAGATTTTAAAGGAACAGAAAAAGTTATTATTTTCTAAAAATTATTCTCGCTCCGATACTACGGCCAGAGATAAGACTCGTTGCTCCAGAGCGCCGAGGCATACATTTACAAGAATTCTTCAAGATGATCACCAAAGGTGAGAATAATTAACCATCTTCCATCCTTCGCGCCTTTTGCACCAAAATGATGGCCACAACACCGTCGTCGTCTACAGTTATCCAATTTTACACCAAGACTTATGTACAAATGTACAAGTTACGTCTATAAGTGTGCTAATACACGAAAATGGAGAGACGTGTCGCAATGGTTAAGACATCAGCTTTCAAGTGAAAGTCTCTTTCACTTTTTCCTCTTTTTTGTTTATTTTTGTTTGTTTGCTTCGTTGTTTTTTTAATATTTTGTCTAAGATTTTATATCTTAATGCATTTTACGGAGTAATTTCACCTTGTCAGTGATACTAACAAAGGCAAATCCTGCTTATTACTTTCACATACTGTACGTCTAAATGGGAGAACAAACGTAAATGCAACTCTTTACGTCAGGTTTAGAGGCGGTCTGTGTGTGTGTCGAATAACTTCATATGCTACAGTTAGGCCCTCTTCTGAGGTAATATGTGTTTTATACATCAGAGACTTTAGGTGACCTCAGGAGAAACACCACTAGAGTAGGCAATCGCTGTCCAATGCCGCACTGGCAGATGATTAGTTATGTTTAGCGTATCTCAACAGTGACGTCTACAATCGCTGACATTAACACTGGCACATTAAAGGACTCCAACTCTGTTATACGGATCGGAAACCTGGACATTAACAAAAACAAATAATACTAGAATACAGACAACAGAAATGAATGGGGGAAAATCATGTTTAAAGGAATACCTAAAATAGCCACAAACTACAAGCCTAATGGTACAAGAAACCAGGGAATACCGAAGAAAAGATGTGCAGACCAAATTGAAGCCGGAAGAAATTGAAAAGTCCAAAGCCGTGAAGTAGAAGAAGAAGAATATAGAAAAGCATCTTTAGAAAAATATTAATTGTCTGTGAATAACATTATTGAAAAACGAACTAGTCCAATATCTTCCAAACATATCAGATGAAACATTTTCAACAAAATCTTTCCAGCCTAAACTACTCTTTACGTGGAATAGTTTTTTATGTCCTCTTACTTTCTAAAATTAGCTCTAGTGTTTTTCACAAAAGTGCTGTATTTTTAAGATGTTCACATAACAAATCAAAAGTATAACTTGAATATTGTGGGAATAGCTGGTCACCGTTCTTCATGCACAAGGAATTGTACGTGATTTCGTAACATTTTTAAAGTTTCGGTGGGGTAAAAATCCACAATTTATAATCAAAAGCTTTTTGTCTGGGATCAGCCATTTCCGACTTTATGTGTATTTCCACGTTTGTCATGGCAACCTGAAGGCCAACACATAGCGACTCATTTTCCTCTGTCCCCCTTGTATCTGCAAGCTGTTGTTGCAAACATTTATCTCCATTTACACTAAATAGTTGGAAAATAAGTCTGATAGTGACTAGTGTGAATGTAATATTTTAAATAGTGTTTAATGTCCATTCTTACAGCTTAGTGCATCACGTGTTGGAATGTGATGAAATTTGGCATTTGCAGAAGGCGAGCGGGGTCTAAGGTATGAGAGGGGGAGTTTCGAAGCAACGTTAATGTCCCAGCACAAGAGCGTGTGCTTTCTAACAGGTCTAATCCTAGTTGCTATCTTTCTCAGAAAACACTCAGACAGATTCCTTACAGCCGCATTCTCGTAAGAGACCATAGTAGATCTCATCGTGAGCTTCCCCCCTTACCCTTCAGAACTCCCTCAGATGTATGTAGATCATACAGTTATCTGACATCATGTTATACTAGTGTACACAAACTTGATGGCAACGGTAGAAAATGTTTACTTATCACATTCCCACACGTAGCCTTTATCTAGACCAGGCGTTGGAGGGAAGGCACTATACGTGTGAATTCTTGCTCTCTCGTCTCCACTGCTCTCACAGCTATTACAAAGACTTAACTAAACCGGTTGGTTCTAGTTATAATCGTATGGTGCCTTATGAGTGCAGTGGTAGCTTGCATGTGCAACATGAATGTCTAATCGGGGCTGTGAGAACAAGTATTTTTTATTATTTTTGTGTTTTGATACATTACGAGCTTCACCGTTGTGCAGCTCAAGAAAACTTTATTTAGATTTGTACACATCACGTCCTCCAACGTTAAGTCATATGAGACGATGAATGAAAGGGGGAAATGATGCTCATAGAGCTTAGAGTTACCCGACATTCGTATTTCAGGATAAGGGAAAACCCCAGAAAAAATGCTATGCAGGTAAGTCTCCCTGACCGAGATTCGTACTCGGGACCTCTTGAACGTGAGGTAGATACGCTACCATCTACACTACCGAGGTGGGCACGTTTCCCAAGCTGCACCTTTTGCAAGCAAAAACATCAATACCAATCTTGTAAGTTAAGGGGGCATCATTATGACTATGTCACTATTTAACAATGTACATTGTTAACAATTTCAATGCATTTTTCAGAAAAACTGTGACGTTTATTTTTGAGAAAAGAGTATAGAAACATGACAGAAAAGGGGAAATAATTAGCACTGCATAACTACTGTTGTATAGCAAACAAAGGTATTAAAACATGTTAATTGCTTTTGTCAGTTTAAGATTTGGGTAAGTTAAGTAATGTGACGAGAGAACGCTTTCTCACACAGTACCAATATGAACCGTCGTGTTTCATCCACATTCTCTAGTGTCAGCCTCTTTTGGCTTTCCTAACTAATTCTTCAATTTAAAAGTGTACACCATTTTGGCACGCGTCACCTGCCAGGTAGAAGGAAAGAGGTAGGGGTAAAGCCTTTCACACTTCGGGTGCTCATCTTGCAGACCCTGTTAAAAACCTCGGTCAAGGTTCAAATTTGTTGACAAAGTAAAGCTATTTGCTGCGAATATGCTTCAAATGTGTGTGTAGTGTTTAACGCCCTCTTTTACTACATACGCACCGCCCGATGGAACGAGATGGCGGCCCTAGTTCCGTGTTGTCTATCACAAATCTCACTTTCGCCTGGAATCGAACCCGGCGCGCGTTGGTGAGCTGAACAGCTGAACTTAATGTCCCCCAGTGGTTGTTAGATGTGGTCCAGCATTTACAAACGTTAAATATATCTTTACAAGGAAGAGAAGAACTTGTTTCTGATTTGGTCCAGACTGTATTTAGCTTTCAGAGCAAGTTAAAGCTTTTTGCTCACTTCAAATGTTTGAAGAAAACTACTGAAAGCCTTTCTGACGTTCAGGAGGAAACTGAAGATTACTTGAGTAACATGTCGGGTCTTGCTGAAGAAATTAATGACAGATTTAATGATCTGAGATCACTCAAACCTTCATCTTCATTCGTGGAAAATGCTTTTGCTGTTGTGGGCGACGTCATCACCAATAACAAAGGATACAACCGCCGTAGAGTTGAAGCTACTAGAACTGCAAGAGGACGAAGGACTAAAAGGGCTGAAAAGAAATGGCGTTTCTATCATAAAAATTTGGAACAATGCTCCAGAAGGAAAATGCCCACTAACAAAAGAGTGTGCTAAGGTACTTATTTCAATCTTTGGGACTTCTCATGTGTGAATCGCTTTACTCAACGCTTAAATTCATTAAGTCTAAATATGGATCTGAACTAATAGATGGAAACTTGTGTGAACTTCATGGTAACTCAACAATAATATCCTGCGTAGTGCAAGTATAAAGTAAAATGTGTCTGTATTTTATAAATATCTCTTACAATGTGGTTCGCTTTGAATTAGCTTCCCAAAATTAAGATTAGTGTCCAACCCTGGTTTAGTGTATTACGAAAGCTTAGCAATGCATATGAAACTGACAAACGCAAACGGAAGTGTCTCGAAAATATTACGAAAAGATTTGAGAACAGGATGTGTGGGTTTTCTTTGTCCCGTTGCGATCGTTAGCCGAGACTACACAGTTCCTCGAATTCCCAGGGCACTCGACAAGATAATAATAAATGTTAACAGGGTCGTATGGGGCGGTAACTGCGTCGAGGTGTTTCACTGGAACTGCTGGTTTATTGATTTATAGGACCGTGCAACTTGTTGCATGCGCAGAGCTTTGGAAATGACATTACCGACAGCAGGAAGTGGGCGGCGTTTTGCAGAACCTCGTACCGTTTTACGTAACTTGATGAAATCTTGCATTTAGGCGGAAATATGCTACTGACATCGTCTTCTGCTAAAGGATAACTCTCTGCTGAGTTCCTTAGTTTCCGCATGGGTAATTTCATCTCAACACGTTACACAAACACGTTTTCTGTTCATGAAAACCTGCAACGTTATATAAATAGCAATTTTCTTTTTTATGCATGAACAGTTGGATACACACATCAAGTTGACAGCTTCTAAATGGAAAACAATTCCATCTTAAATAAGATATCAACATACGGTTGACAAGAGAATTGTACCCAGAGGAAGGGGCTAGAATAAGATTGCTCACAGCAACTGTGTCCACCTGTCATGAAAATCGCGCTAAATCTCCAAACTGAATATATTTTTATTAAAATATTTTATATACTTAACTTTAAAAGGCAATAAGTTTTTAAAATATATTTATAACAGTGAGATTAATAAGAGGAGTTTATGAATTAACTTGGTGGAACAGTTTCCAGTAAAAGAAGAAAAGATATTCAGTCGGTTGTGACTAAAATGTTAAAAACTGAACGTACATTTTACTTCTGCAAACAGGAACACTGTTTATTTGCCACTAAACTAATTTCAGTTGCACAATTACAATTCTACAGCTCTTAGCAGATTTTCTTGCTTAAAGTGTGGAAGCGTATCGGTAAATATGTGTAACTACGGAGTTGTTTACGCAATCCTATCGCAATTACACAGCTGGTCAGATGCAATATGTCTTCTGGAGACCAACAATGTGATTCAATATTGTAACAAGAGGAAAGAAGAGGGAATCAAAATCCCTTTGTGTTAAGCGACAAAACGAGCGGCTATAATGATAATTTACATTTATGTATAATTATTTGGCTAATCCTTCATATCAGACCACAGCTCCCAAGTGCTTTAGTTGTGTTTCGTCACTTACTGTACGTCAGTCACTAATAATTTGCTCTTCTAATAAACAAGACAACAAGTGAATGCAGCGCTATGGCACGGAAGTTTAATACGCTTCAAAGCTTTGTCATGTAGTAGGTACTTCCGTCACTGATGTACTTGTAGGAATGATTTTACTCGATAAATGTGACAAAACGTTTCTTTTAAGTTCTGTGGTACTTCGTTCTACCTTATTCGTTACTGTCATGACATCGTGTAGATTGAAAGCAGCCAGTATACGAGAAAAAGGAAATAAACAAAGGTTATTGGGTAAACGAATAAAATTTAGTTTAGGATTATCTCGATGTTTACTTAATTCCTTTTCCTGCATTAAGCAAACGAGGAAGATGAACCGCTTGTTGTTTGCGTAAACTTGGATTCGTTTTAGTCTAGTACGTTACTCCGGATATGCCTACTAATACCACAATCAGGGTTAATTTTCAACAGCATAGAAAGAGCCTATCAGAGATGAGGCTAGTGTAATAGTTACACAGTGGTATTTCTTGCTGTTAACATCCATCTCCAAAAACAGAATCTGTAATCAAGAAATAGCCCAGCAACTAACCTCAGGTTATCACACAATTGTAATCTACATCGTATTTCCCCTGTTAATCAAATATAAAATGGTTATTTTCTAATGTATGTTATGTAACTACCAACAGTAGTCTCTTAAGGGTATATACCTCCTTCACAACTCCTAGCTATCTAGAGCTACCAGAGGACTACGGTTTCCAGGTTTGCTACGAGGACCCTAACTACAGGATTTAAATGTCCCTTAAGGCATCTACTTGTTTTCTATCTAAAGCTGAAGAGCATATGGCCGACACTTACCCCTGATGTTGCTGCTGCTAAAAAAAAAAAAAAAAAAAAAAAAAATCAGATAACGCTCTAGAGCAGTGCTGTCCAATTTTCTCTTGTGCTCGGTCACATTTAACTCATACATAATGACGTGCGGGCGCATCATCCACTGTTCTTCTTCTTCTTCTTACTACTACTGCTAACATTATCGGTGAATTACGGTGACTTTCAAATGTTTCGGTCTCTGAACGCTATCAGGCCAGCACCAATCGGAGTCCTGCCGTGTTGTCATATTACATTCCACAGCGCCAGCTGAATCCATCTGTAATAAATATCTACTATTTGCTCTAAGACAGAAATTTGCAACCGTAAAAAAAAAAAAAAAAAAAAAAAACCATAATTTTAGCTCGGCCTTCATAATACAATTAAATAAAACACCAATATAACGTGACGTAAGCACTGTAATGACCATATATTTGAATACATCCTTGTCGTATGCTCAAGTAGCGAAAACGCAAAGTGCCAGAGGCCACGTTCACACATCACCAGGGTAGTAGGAACGGCATTAACGGTGAAGTGCACACTCGAAGCCATTTCCTTAATCCTTTCACGTTAAACTGATTCCCTGCATCTATATCATGTTCATAATTATTACCAGTGATTTCTGAATCTTTAAATTATTACAAAATTGTTCCCTAGGGGTATTTTGTGTCTTGTTCAACTTAACCCTGTTTATCGTCACACCGAACTTCTCTTCAGAAAAGTACTCGCATGTCACAGGAAAATATATCAGACATCTTGCAAGTTTATCCAGACTTACCCCTAAGAAGCGGCAGTTAGAAAATGTACTGTACCTTTCTTGGAACTACCTTTAACATTTTGTCTGTACGTCCTTAATTGTGGCATGTGAGTCGTAACGGCTCAGGTTATGTATAGAAATTGGTTTATCATTAGGACTTTGCTATGTTGCACTTATTAAGAACACTTCTACGATATTCGTCATTCAAATGTCCATGATCTTGTAATTTCCAGTAGAAGTCCTGGTTACATAAGTAACACAATTCAAATTATTTGAGAGCTTCTTGTCGCTCTTTTTCTGTATTAATGGTTGTTATTAATGGGTTTCTATACTTACAATTTCCAGAGACATCGAATTTTCCATTAACACTTAGGCGGCATAATCATATGGCTGAGTAGGAATGCCATGTTCCAGATGTTCAACAGAGGATGATGGTCCCATATAAACAAAAAGCTTATTGGCCAATTAATTTGGTGTGGAACTGTATAAGAAGTCTGAGCATTAGATGCACATGTGAATGTGGTGCGTGAATGGATTATAATCGACAAAAATTACGTGAGGTTATCTTAGCATTCTCTGTATATTTTTAAATTTCACGATTGGTTTATCTGTTTTGCGGACTTAATGGCCGTATCAATAGCAAGCTCAACACAGTTTAGGACATGTTCCATCAAAAGGTCAAAACAATATTTGCATATCACGATTGGTTTATCGGAACTTGTCAATCAGTGCCCTCACTTAGCTGAATAAGGTCACTGTTATCTGTTGAGACAGACCGAGCTGTGATGTACATCGAAGTCCAAATACATTGGAGTTACACAAACGTTGATATATTTGTTAACGCTTTTGGAAATGATGTCGATGAAAACCCATCCAGTTCTTTATATTTGGCGCCTCATTGTGGATTTTGTCAGTGAATTTGGCGAGGTTGGTGCATATAAAGCATTTCTCATCACTGTCATTGTATGAATTTCTGTACGATTTGTTCGCTTCTATACCAGATGGTAGGAAGGATAGGAACTGAATCGAAGTGGTTCGTATAGTCATTTTCTATAATTAGACTGACATCGTAACTAAGGATTCACAGCAATAAAGCAAAACTAGATCCTATCACGTGACTTACTCCACGTAGAGAAGATATTCTCGGATTGGCTAAAGTTAGATATGAATATAACGTATACAATAATTGGAGTCACATACCATCGTCTATATCAGTTGCTTCCTTTAAGTTGGCACTCTTACTTCTCTGACGCCAGTTTCTAAAACATTGTTTCACAGATAGCGTCTGGACGTGCTTCTACAAACACAACTTCAGACATTCAGTCAAACTTTAACGCTCTTAAGGATAGGTAACTCTCCCTGAATGGCTAACATTATCCTTAGACTGTTTGTTGATGACAGGATTGTAAATCCATGCAAGAGACAACCTTCAGGAATCATTGGCAATAACACGCATCAGTTTATTACAAATAAAACCGACGTAGAAAATCCGTGCACCCCAAACTACCTTTCACAGGAAAAATTGTTGTTTTTATTGTCACAAAATAGTTTTTATTAACCTGTGTTATAAGATAGCTTCATGATAAATAAAATGTGTTTGTTGGATTTTCTTGAATCTGCTCCTCACTAGACTTCCAGACCGTAACAGACAGAAGTACATTAAAACACCAATTTATGTAAAATATGTAGACTTGATTATTTACCAATTATTCCTTTTTCGGTTTGGATTTTAAAGTATACATATCTTGTATTTCTCACCTGCTAAATAGCTGTTCGTTTCTTTTTAGTTGTATTTTTTGTTTTGTTTTCCTGCTGGCCATGCAAACATCACATAGCTACCATGCTCTTTAAAAATCAAATTCTTACTTTGTGTCTTTCAATGAAAGCGAATTGAACATTAACGAGACATATACAGGATGTAACAGCAAGTTATGTCAAATCTTCGGCATGTGGAGGATAAAAAATGTTATATGAACATAGGTCTGGAAATTGTTTCCATGGTAGAGCTCCCTGTTTACACGATGAGATGTGTAATACTCAGCTGTCCTGTGGTCATAACCCCACAAAGAACAGTGGCTTAATTGTACAGTGTTCACTTTTACATCTGGTTAATTTGGGTGATGGTGATGTATGTCATCATTGTTGCCATTGTGCTGCAGTATCAGGTGTCCTGGTAGATGGATAGGAAGAGGTAGACCAATCCCGTGGCCTCCACACTTGCCTGACTTAAACGCACTAGTTTTATTTGTGGGGGCATTTAAAATCTCTTGTTTATGCAACTCCAGTAGAGACGGTTGGTGCTGGTGTATGCACGAAATGGCCCCCATTAGCTGTGTTCTGTAGAGAAACGACTCTAAACAATTTTTGAACCTATGTCATATAACATTTTCAGAAATCAAAACCAAGACCAACGTGTGCATTTAAAGGGTATTTTGGTGTGCTTCCTTGGAAGACAAAGTATATGTGACAAATAACCTATAAAGTCGTTAAAACGTAACCTTTACCATTTCCAATATTTTCTTGGTTATCCGTGGCGAAGGTGCCGCTTCCCCAAGAATTTCAAGAGAAAAACAAGAAAATTCATATCAAACAATATTTCATTTGCTGTGTATACATTTTCAAAATTGTATCGCGAACATGCGCGGTAGTGCTGCGGGCAATTTGACAGTTGCTTAGATTTGAGTGACCAGTTCCGCGAGCTTATTCTGTATTTACGCATTCGTAGGTTTCTGGAAGTAATCACAACTCTTCGATAGTTGGGAAGTAGTCACATGAAGTCTCTGTAGCGTGTGAAGAAACGTTTTTGTTTGTTTTATGTGGCGTTTTTAAATACAACTGTAAGTATATTTCAATAGCAATAGCAATAGTATTTTACGTAGATTGGTATTTAGTGGTGACAAATAGGAAGTACAAGAATGTGTGAATTTCATACTTTCTTCATTTTAGGCAAATAGTTCAACGTCTGAGTTAAGAGGGGGAAGAAGGAATATGTCTGCTTGCAATGCAAGAAGGGCTTACGTATGGCTGTACAATAGAAAGAGTAGCCTTAGTTCTTTGAGTCATTATTCTCTCTTATTGGAGCTTCTCTCGCTTTGAAAATCACGCCTCGCCATTGTTGCTTATTCATTTTAACTTCCAAACAGTTTTACCTTTTTAAGCAAGAATGTGTCTCACTGAATTTCAGCAGGAAAATAGGAATTTAGGTACAGTTTGTAAAAGTTATATACAAATAAACTGAACTGTGTAGAGAAAAAGTCATGTGAATGTATCAAGTTCTCTTTTTTAAGTTCAATTAAATATTTTAGCATTTTAACTCAAAACATAACTGATTTCAGTGAGTAAAATATGAATTCAGTAGTGATGCATGCATTATACCTTTTGCTTTATTTTAACTTTAAAATAGTCTTGTGTTTTTTGAGTAAGTTTTCTTTGGGATCTCTCATCATCCGCACATTTTTTCAATGTAGCTTTGGAGCAAATCATAGCACAATTGTTGATAGCAATGAGTTTTAATGCAGACTACACGTTCAGATGATTTGCATTTCTCAGAGAAAATGTTGAATTGCTTAAACTGATTGAAGAGATCTGTTATTTTGTTTAAAAGCACGCCATCAGAATTAAAGTATAGGTAGAACCAGACTGAAAAATTCAATGCAATGCCATGGATCTACCGGTCTCCGTTCGGTTGCTCTTAGCCATTGAGCTATCCTGGCAAACGTGTCATAGATTAATGTGTTTTGTCAAAAGATTTCTATGTTTTAAATGAGTTATAACAAACTCAGTAACAATATGCCGAGTTTTTTTTTTTTTTGTCGAAAATAAGGAAAACAAAATTAAGACATTACAAGTGTCTCAAAATTAATCAAAAGATGTCCAGTTCAGAAAATAGTAATTAAGAGGGAAATCATTTAGTATTATGGAGTCGGCATACTAATTAATGATGTTTGTTTTAATTTTCCCTTCAGAAATATAGTTATTTTGCTCCATTTATGTGTCCTTTAATATTTTAGGCCACAGTTGTGGCTTTGACTCTGCAACCTTTGCCCATTGTTAATGATGTTTCTGTATTATTTCAGCTATTGTATTATTCTAGTGAGGTCCGAGTTCGAATCTCGGTCAGGGTAAGTTACCTGGATACGGTTTTTTCCGGGGTTTTCCCTTATCCTTCAAGATGAATGTCGGGTAACTTAAGCTCCACGGACCCTGGACTCATTTGAGCATCATTTCACCCAATTCATTCACCATCCGATGAGTCAGCAGCTTGCCATGTTTGTGTGTTCAGTTTAGCAACAACAATCGAAATGAATATATTACGTTTCTGTAACGAACTGACGTTTTATCCAATATAATAACTATTTAGAGACATCATGTGATTGTTCCATATACGAAGTCCCTTACAAATGGTATGCAGCAAAGTGAGCATTTACCGCTGCATTACGTATCAACTATTACCAAGCACTGGACAATAGCTAGTCAGTGCATAGTTGGAATTTGAACCTCGGAACTCTCGGTCTCCGTCCGGTTGCTGTAACCACTGGGCTACCATGACAACGTGCTAGCACGACATTAAGTTCTCAAGCTGACTTGCATTTTTCTGGGTAAACCGCTAGAAGTTCTCATATACATATGTGGCAAATACCTAACAGCGACTTACAACGTGTAAGTAATTTAGGTCCCGGGATTTGTAGTTGAGATCACTTGTTCAGATCCCGGCTATAGCATTGACTTTCCAAAACTTGCCCTACACATAGTTAGTGTGAAAGAACAATTAATTTCCAATAGTACATGCTAAGTTACATTTCACGACAGTCCCCCCCCCCCCAAAAAAAAAGGCAAAGGAACAAGGAACTCTTCGAGGAAGTTGGAAAAAAATTCAAACGTAGATTATACAAGTAAAAGAAAACGTGCAGTCTGGAGAAAATTAAGGCGTGGTTATTTCGGGTGCCAACGTAATATAACTGTAAATTTAAGTAGGCATTTGAAATATTGAGTCAAATTGATCCTGCTAGTTGCACGACTATGTTTTCCTGCGTTTGAGTCCAGTTTAACACAACTGACGCTGTTCGGACAGTTGCAGGTTTTTTCTTCTCTTCAGACAGAAAGTCGTATAAAATATGTATGCTTTAATTAGCACGGCACCTCCCTGCCTTTGTAGCTAAGAGCGCTCGTTGACTCTTGCCAAATATTTGAGAAATCATCTCGCAAATAGTTGAAGCTCATTTTCATTTTTACGTTCTTTCTTTCATTTGTAGATTTAAGCTCAACCGCTGTCCATGATAGTATGGATATACGTTTACTTGTAGCAAATACAGATTTATTTGTTTTGTGACAACTTTGATTTGATTTTCTGATTAAGTTTCTATGCTTGTTTTTAAACTAAATTCGACTGCAAATTTGTTTCCAAAGAGGGCGAAATTTTGCAGTTTTCTTTAATTACTAATATTGGTCTTAAGAGCGTGTTTTGGAGGAGTTCCATATTTTCGGATGTAACATTATAAATCATTAAGAATCCATGTTGGTATCTGCAGCAGTAAGGGCAAATTTCTACTCTTATATCACCGCGGTTGTAAACTAAATAACAAACCCCCACATTGCAAGGAAATTTGTGATTTAGAACCGTGAATCATGGAAGTTGCACTCAGAGTTCGTTTAGAAATCCATTCTGCAAATTAGTTTTCAGTTTTTGAAACAGAAATACCGGGAAAGTGTCATCAGCTAGGACGTTTATACTTATTTGGCATAGACATAGTTACTGTCAAACGTTTGTATAGATAGAGCAATATTTGTTAGTAACGTCACAAGGAAGTTGGATGGCGTTGCAACAACTGTAGGGTTGGTCGTGGGGATAGACTCTTTCGTCCAAATATTGTTGATACCAACATGCAGAATTACATAGGGCAACACGGTTACTATAGAATTTACGTGTTGCAACCCTCAAAAATCACTGCAATCACATGTGTAAGTTTTAGTTGTGAAGGAATCTATTTTTCCAGTGGTACAAATCTGCTGACACATTCTTCGGTTTCGCACCTTTTGTTTTACTTAGTTTGTCTATGAGTGACTCAGTTATGTTGAAGTCCCCATTGTTTCATCGGGGTTGGACCGAAAAATAAGAGAAATATTTCTTAGAAGGGACATCGAAAGAGAATGTTATGATGCTGGCATACATGCACAACCACGTCGCCCGATGAAATGCAGCTAAATCCTAATTTTTCAATAAGAATAAGAGAACTTTGTTTCTGAAAACAAAATATTCATGAAGAACAGTGGGTCCAACAGGAAGATATAGAAACAAAACGTTTTCATAAGAATGAGTTATTTTAAACACTGATGCCAAGAGAACCCGCTTCAAAGTGATTAAATAAGTTCACTTTGACTTAACGCACTTGAGCTTCAGTTTTCTGTGCCTATAATAAAATTGTAAAATATAGAACAGCGTGATGAAGCAATATAAAGAAGTAGCGGACGGCGTGGGAGCTCGAAGCTCTGCCTGGGCGTGCCACCCACAGCAGCGAGCGTCACACCCACGTTCGCAAGTCACAGGTGGGCGGGAAGGAAGGAAATGTGAGCACCTTCGCACCCCCAGCCGGAAATTTGCAATAAGCCAATATGTTTACCCAATTCTTCAGGCTTTGGATATTAATTTCATGTTTGCAAAGATAGGAAGTTTATGAAGTGATTATAGCTATAATAGAGCTGAGAAAAGAAGTAAATCTTCATTTGGTAGACATGCTGCTTATCTACCGGACATTTTCTACTTTACTACTACGGCCATGTAAGAAATGAGAGATTTGAATGTATCTACTTGTTGCGCAATAGTAACCTTCTGAGACCTTAGATTCAAGTTTCCAACTTCTTCGTTTCTATCTTCATTTTCCCATTTCACGCCTTAAAAGATTCTACTACCTTATTGAATTTATTCTCATTGGTTTAGTTGACATATTTATCAACTATCATCGTAGCTATATCAAAGAATACGGGTCCTTTCCTCAGTTAGTATCTCAGAATTCCTGGCTCTCTTCGGTTTATTTCCGTATTTACCAACTCCGGCTGCTAAAATTTAGAACCCCCAAAGTTGTTTGTAGAGAACATTTCTTAAATGCTTACTCATCCAGGGTTTGTCTCTCTCTTTGTGTACCTCATTTACGTGTCAGTATATTTCCTGTTATCCAGTTGGTTAGACAATACCCACATTTGCCTCGAACGTGCTCGAAGAAGTTTCACCATTAGCGCATGGTTATTCCATAGATACTTCAAACGTCTCGATTCTAACACAACATGGAGGTGCAACAGGGTTGAAGTCGGGATCTTGAGGGATGGCAAGAAAGTTCTGATAGCAAGTTCCAGGAAATCACCATTATCTCAAGGTGAGTGCGTAGCGTTGATTACTTCAGTTTTCCAGATTTGAGAGACAACTGTTTTACTTTTCTTTTTTGGCCATGAAGAACAAATTTACTATTGTTGTTCAATATATTTGGGAAATACGGACCATAAACAACACAGTATTTTATTTAAGGATTGGAAACACAGGTCACAAAATTAGCAGTTACTTTAATAACTGGCTAATTGTGAACATAATACATTGCTATGCCTTATTTCATATTGGCAGCAATTTGCCCTAAACTGCATTCCGCCGTCACTTTGACAACAAAAAATGCCAGGATGTGACTTTGAACATTTAGGGGCGAGGGTATCTACTATGGCAACCTCCACAAAGTAAAGACCGACTTCCATCCCCAAGGGGTGCCCGGTGTCTCCAGGGCTCTTTCCATAGAGCAAGACCTAGAGGCTAACAAGCCCCATCCCCCCCCCCCCATCTGGTCCGAAAACACAAGACGTGTGGAGGTGGATTCGCCAGTTACGCGCGCCAGCCCCAAAGGGGAAGGCTACCGATACAACCTTGGTGGGGCCGCCTGGTGATCTAGCACACCTTCTACTAGCTATGCTGGCTAGTACGCGAGAATATATGGCTTCCATCAATCCCGTCCGCAGACGTACGCGATCTCCCACGTGTATCGGGAACATACCCAATCCGAACAACTCCCCTACGGGAGGGGCTCGGCAGTTAGTAACGTCAGAAGTACCACGAGTACTAGGGGTCCGACAGCTGAAGGGGACGGATTGTAACAGCTTCATATCACATTGTCATTTTCGAAAATATAGATGAAGTGGTTCGACATTTCACAGAAGCCATTTGTTCCTGTGTTCGCCGTTTCCTTGTGCTTTTCAAATTCCCGCTTTCCTTTCTGATTACATTCGATGTATTTGTCACCCGGAACGGTCTCGCTGCAAATTAAATTGGCCTATATGTAATATAAAATTGGATCTAGGGTCCCTTCGAGCACCACCAGGTGACCACGCACTATGGTAAACGTCAAGGCACATTCTTTAGTTTTCATGGTGACAATACTGCTGCTAAATGTGAGTCAAGCAAAGAGCTTCACGCTTATGGAACAGTAGAAATGTCTGTTGCCAGTAATCTCATTTTACTTCCCGCTTATGGAACAGTAGAAATGTCTGTTGCCAGTAATCTCATTTTACTTCCCGCCCTCTGAAAAAGAAATACCCGGGACACAATTTGATTTCCAACATCATGTTAAGCAAACTCGCTAACGCTGTCTGTTTCCCCGCCTCCTGAAAGTCTGCCAATAAGTCCCGGCATTTACCTTCTGGTTGCGGTCATACTACAACTATTACAGCAGCAAATTCAATATTTTATATTGATCCTTTATTTCACAAAGTATCATAAAAAAGGAAAGGAACATAGGAAACATAAAACCGTTCTAGATTCCGAAATTCATTTCAAGATCAGGATATTTTACTGTTTAATTAAGAGAGCATAATGCTATATGCAACAAATATTTCAGCAGCGTTTTACTTTGAAACATGCACAAATGGCCACACCCTCAGTATCTCAGCTTCCATAAGGTTCCTCTGGATGATACTTCAGGACAAAGAGAAATTAACAGCTATGAGCTGTACGTTGATATTGTAATACAATTACAAGTAGTCCTGAAGAATGAAAGTATAGAATCCCACTAACAGTATTTGAATTTATTTTCTAGCAACATGGTGGACTATTTCCCAATACATTTGTTTTAACTACAGTCATGTCAGTGCTAAATGCAGAGCATCATTCCAGCAGATTAAAATTAGTAAATACATATTTGTGTTCTACTTAAGCTAATATCTATACAAGAATGCAGTTGTTGAAAACGTGGCTCCATTTCGGCGCAGGAAATATGTGTAGACTATGGGGGGGGGGGGGGTGTTAATCTCTCGTACTGTAATGAAATGTATTATTACAAACATTCCTACCATTTTAACTTGGTTATAATCAAGCATAGGAATTTCTAAGAACGGAAGGATATAAGGTCAATTAGCCCTAGTCTTTAGCCAATGAAATCATCGCAACAAACAATCTCAGATCCCTTGTAAATCTTTTGGCGTTTGCAGACAACAATGGGACCGGTTTTTACCTACCTGTTTCTACTCTTGTCCTCTGTTATGTATCCTCAAGTCATTATCACTAGTCTTTCTTTATAGTGATGAGTCTCGATAACTTCAAGTCAACTGCTTAAGAATTCCTACGCCTGGTAATAACACATAACTAACTACTTAGAATATCGTTCACATTAACCTTTATTTAACACAAATGTGGCAACGAAAAAGTGAATATATAAACCGCTAACAGTCACAGCAGTTGCTTGGTTTGGGTTGGGCTCGCGTCTGACTGCTGTGCTTCAGGATCGATCAAGCCAAAATCGTCCCTGTAGCTACTGAAGAGCGGTTCTTTGTTTTCTGGGGGGTTTCATATGCGGTGCATTCAAACTTGTCAACTCCTTGTATTATTTGTTTGTTCTTACTCTCTCCATTATTTTAGATTAACCTCAGTATTCGATTCTTTTTTCCCTTTTCATTCTATTTTTCGGGTTCATGTGCACACGCATATGCACACACAAAGCATACAGTGTTTCCTGAAGTACCAATGCCAGAGGCGAGACTCGAACCGTACTACCATGTCCTACGAACAACCAGATACGCGTTTTGGTTAGCAGTAGCTGTCCAAGCGGATTTGATAGATTAGGTCCGGACTAATCCTTGGACAATTAAGATGTGATGAGTAATAGTATTGTATCATTCTATTGATTTCAACATATTATTGGGTAATTTACGTCCCCCAACGTTAAGTCATATCGGACGGTGAATTAAATTGGGTGAGCCCAGGGTCCGTGGAGCTTAGAGTTACCCGACATTCATCTTGAAAACCCCCGGAAAAAACCTTATCCAGGTAATTCACCCTGGCCGAGATTCGAACTGGGGACCTCTTGAACGTGAGCAGACATGCTACCATCTACGCTACCGAGGCGGGCAATTTCTTGTTATGTAGAAAATATAACACGTCAAAAAGAGTGTGAACGCTGGGGTGAGTGACATAAAACAGCTGCAAAAGCAATGGCCATAAGACTGTTTAAGATGGAATTCGTATAGGCATAGGTACTTGAAATGTAAGCAAATGGCCAACCGTTTTTGAAACGAGCCTTGTACCTGTTGAGGTGCATTGCCTCGCGCTTTGCAACTACGCCAATGAGCCACTAATGGAAACAATGAGGTAACAATGAACTGGACGGAAGGCTCTTAAGACATATAGGAATAACATTTTCAATGCACAATATTGTATCACAAGAATTGTCAGCCATAAGCCGACTTCCTAAAATACAATGTTGTGCGTGATTTGGTTGAATTTTCTACCTAATTAATATAATAATTTCGTTCTCAGAGAATCTGTTTTTATGAAGAAAATTCTTAGAAAGAAAATTTCTTCAGTTGGTTAAAAAATATCAGACTTAAGAAGTAAATCATGCATTTTGTATGAAAATGTCACAGTGCATTTAACTTGGTTACTCTACCATGGATAGTCGGTTTAGCTTTCTGACTCGAATGTTCCTGAGAAGAGGAACCAAAGTCAGTAGAACTAAAATGCAATTTGAATAGATTCGCATACATTAAGCGAACCTATGTAAACTTACCCATTCCGGAGGCGGAGTGGGCGGCTTGTTGGGCGTCTTCCAGCAGAGTACTGGGTAGGGCCCCGACTAAGGTGACCATTAGGACCAGCAACCATAGTGACTTGGTCATCATAACCTGCAACAAAGAATTGCTTCAAAAACACTTGGCATCTTATGGTATTCATTCCTTTGTTAATGCTTCGAGAACTTGCCTTTAAGGAGGCAAACTTTAACTGAGAAGTTTTACATGCTCTATAGACAATATTCTCAGCCATCTTGTTGAAAGTGCCTGAACAGCCATAACACGCAAGTCTTTTTGAAAAGTATGTACTTTGCTGCAAAGCACGGTTTGACTTTTTGAGCTCAAGTTTGCGAGTTCAATCACAGCTGAGGTGATGGCATTTAAACGCGACAGTATCACGTCAATAGATTTGCTAGACAAAATTCCTCGTAAGTTCACAACTGTGACATTGATATGACCTGGCAGTCTTTAGCGTGCTTTATGAGATAAACGTTTATGTAGTAAATATAATAGTTTTAGAGAAATTATCAAAAATATTTATTTTTACAATATCTGAATGCTGCTAAAATATATATTTATGAGAAAATGTAAAATAAAAAATGTTTATTGACTTATATATATTTTTACAAAAGATGCATTTTTATGTGAAATAAAATTTTGCAAATGCACTTCTTGGACCTAGATCGGAATATTAAACTTTGTTTTAGAAATGTATATATTAATGAAAAAAAATGTATTAATGAACAAATCCGGGCTCTAGACTAATAGCATATGTGGATGCCAGTGGCACACCTTAAGGGGTATACCTAAATAACGTGCTGAGAAAATAATAACTTCAATTAAAGCGATTACAGTAATTCCTTGTAGGGTATCTAGGGGCATGAATCATCTTGAAAAGTGCTGAGGTATCTGAACCATTGCCCATGTAATGTAGGTAAACTTGAATGAAACAGCCCACTCGTCTACTGGCAATGTTTTCTGCTATTTATTACAACAAGATAAAGAAGGAATCGCCCGTGACTAGTCCTAAATTTTGTTCTGATCTGTGCGTGAATCAAGCTGAATGATGGTCGTGTGAAATACTACAGTGAAAAGCTAATGCAACCCGTAGGTGCCGAATGACGCACTTGTCCTCTTCAGTTCCCTGAAAGACAATGGAATGTTAAATGCAGGTCCTTCCTTCGTTGCTTGAATATGGATTACCTTCTTCAAGTTGAGTCCGGAAGGTCTAAATTACTATTTCGATTGGAATACTTTGGAGACGATTTGCCGGAATCTTTTTTTGATGTACTTTTTCTGCAAAGACATATGTCAGGAACTTTTTACTCTAGATCCGATGTTCGTGTAAGATATATCTAAGCAAGGTTAACGTATAAAAAGTAGTTGTCATAATCCATAAAATCGAATTTCCTTCAAGGAAGTAAATTGTAGTAATTTTGTACCAATGTTGAATTCTCTATTATGTTAAATGTATAAAACAAGTGATGTACTAAAAAAAAGGAAAGAAAATAAACTTGGCAATAATTTGCAGTATTAATGTTGTGGATAAATTTGCCCTATTCGTAACTTCTATAATGTTTTAAACGCTACCTTTGTTCTGTTTTACATTGTAGAGTTTGATGTCATCATAAAGCTAACGCTACATTGCATTTAAGTTGACACACATTGTCGTTATAATAAATGAATTATGTTAATAATGTTGAGAGACTGTTGTATTTGAATGTGAATTACCTGGTTAAGCTGCGGTTGGACCCGCAAGATGATGGAGAAGGATCCGGCTGCAGGTAGGATGTGTTGAGAGAGGCCCGCCTTATCAACTGACAGGGGTTTTCGCTCGATCGTGGACCCAACCCCGAGCACGCCTGCGTCCTGCGTTCCAGGTCACCGGGAGAGGAAAAACCGGGACTTCATTTGGCTGTTGCAAGGAGGGAAGCTGCTATTTCTGTCGCCTCAGGATTGAAGGGTAGGTTCCAGAACTTCTAATTACGCATTTAATTTACACGCCACTGCATTGTCACCGTTTTAAAGTCGCGCATTATTTGGAGGTAGTTAGTAAGCAACATTGCATATGTAAAGAATTGTTGGACAGATACTCTGGGAAGCTGCAGCTTCTGTGTCGCGCCCATTGTGCTAATTAGCACCCGGACAGCCGCTCGAGATGGCCGCCGCTACACCCACCAATTAAATACATACACATTGTACCTTTAACAGCTAATACACGTTTTGACACGTCTCTTAAACATTTTACCATTACTCACAAAAAACATTAACACCATTTAGCAACTGTTTAGTCTCTGCAGCTTACGTCACAAAGACATTTTTGCAGCGATATACACATCTTTGTATTCAGCTTTCCAAACGTGCAAGGTACGAAATGTTGCATGAAAAAAAATATTTTTTTAAATGAAAGCTCAGTAGTCATATACTAAATGTTTAATTGCAAATTCCAACTCTGAAGTCAACAAACTTTTGAAGCGTTAGTTAGAGACTGTTAACCCTTAAACAGTTCTGTTACATATATGTAGCTGAAACCAAAATATAAGTAGTTAGTTAACATTGCATGGTTGATGTTGTTTATATAATAGATTAGTCAATTATGTTATAATATATTTACACTAGAATAATTTGTTGTCAGTCCACATGATAGGCACTGGCCTACAGATGCCAAGGTTGTGGGTTCAAATCTGGGCTAAACTGATGGTTTTTCAGGTGCATAAAAGCAACAGCCCAATGTCATATTTACTGGCACTCCTCTGTTGCTGATATGATCCTGGCAATTGACAGCATTGTTAACAAACAAAATATTTCTTTTAGAATAACTTGAAATAATCTTTAACAAAATTCTTGTGAAAGAAGAAATATTGAATTGAATTTATTTGTACAACTTGCTATTTACAGTATTTTATCTACATTACATAGATATTTCTTAGTGGTGCAGTTTTCCTTCCTAACCCTGCTAGTGCAGCCTGCTTGACTCCCAGTAGAGTAGCATAGTCACCCTTCTGTCCTCTACTCTAGTTTGCCATCTGTTTCTCCTTCTTCTCCCAGCATATTTTCTTTTTCCCTCTTTACTTTACTTTTCATTTTTCTTTAGCGTTCAAAACAGTTTCCCTATATTTCTATCTCTGCTTTCATTTTTTCCCGTAACCATTTTTATGGCTATCAGCTCACTTTGTATCTTTTTGCATTTCTTCTCCCACACTTCCTATCTGCATTCCACTAGCTCTTTGCATTCTCTCGAATATGAACTGTACTTTCTGTTTCTCCATATAATTCACATATTGCTACTTCTTAGTTCCCTTAAGAACATTGATCCTGTTCTAATCCAAGCCATTCCTTCCCTCTCCTGTCTGTTACGTTGGTCTATATATCTTTCTCTTCCCCATTCTCTCTTTACTAACCTATACAATTTTAATGATTTCTGTTTTCTAACCCTCCCCATATTTTTTGTCTTTCTATATCCTCCACTCTAGTTCTGACTATTTTCCAAAAACCTTCTACATTCCTATTTTCTAGTCTCCATAAATCGCTCATTCCTATTTCTTCCACAGTTTTTTCCACCTCTGACCATCAACTTTTTCTACTTCCCATTTTCTTTTGTTGATTCATACATGCCTTTAGGATTTCATCATTATCTTTTACCAAATATTTACACCAAAATTTTTAAACTCTTTCAATTATTATATATTTTCTTTTGGTTTTCCTAATTCTACTAAGGCTACTTCACATGGAGCTGATCTAGACAATCCCATTACCTCTTTAGCAAATTGTACAATTGGTCTGTTTTATTTGTTACTTATGACGTCCCCCATATTTCTGCAGCATACAACATCCTTGTTTCTATTAATGTTTCATACATCCCCTCTAACCATTTGCTTAACATATTGAGTTTTGCGTTAAAGGTTATAAGAAAATGACTATGAATTTTAATTGATAGTACATGAATATTTTAAACATATGTTCTAATATTATAATTGTCTCCAAATTTTAAACTGTTGCATTAATAGCAGTGTTAAATAGTTGCAGTAACATTATTGTGATAAAATTTAAACTAAATTTTCATCTCTTTTAGCTTCATTTTGCAAGTTTCTAATATTCATAACATATCCTTTCTACACTCTTTACCCACTAAAGAGCAACAGATTTTGCAGATTGAGCTATCACACTTGACTCAATACTGGTTAGTCTTCCTCTCAATGCACCTCATTTCCTCTTTAATCCTTAAGCAGTTATTTGCGCTTTAGGACAAGGCTTTTTCATACACAGTTTTTTTAGTAACTCCTCATTGATGAGTCTTTCATTGAGATACTTATGAGAAAGTGGTCTAACCAATGTTTTTGTGAAATTAAATTGACAGATTGGTATGTACTTCTATAATGATGTATGTATTATGAATAGTTATATTCAGTATGGTATAGAAAATAGCAAGCGGCTATCTGTGTACAGTAACACATTTCTAATCAAGAGAATCACTTCTATTTTAGTACTGTTATGAAACAAAATGATCTACAACTTGTCAATTTTACGTCCAATGCTTCTTGAGTATTGGATGCTGAAAATAGAATTATGGAAATAAAAAAAATTAGTGTATAGTTACTAAAATTAGGCAAATGAGTCAATCTTGTATATACTCTGAAAAGTTTGAATCTCTAAGCATAAAGAATTCATTTGATTTGGTAAAGAAAATTGAAAACACAATTATAAAAACTAAAGAGGTGATGGTGTCCTTTGATATCAGATCTCTATTCACGACCATATCAGTAGAAAAAATTCCAAAATTGATGAAAGGCTGGTTATCCAAAAGCAACGTTGCAAGTGATAAAATAGAGGAATACATCAAATTAACCACCCTATGTATTGAACAAAACAGCTTCACGTTCTCCAGCAAGATCTTCCAACAAACAGCAGGCTTGGCCATGGGTAACCCTCTTTCACCATTACTAGCTAATCTGTTCATGAGCAATTTGGAAACACACATTACTAAAGCCTTTCCACATATTTTGGCATGTTGGCATAGATATGTCAACAATGTGTTTGCTATAGTTCCTAGAAGACTAACCGAGGACGCTATAAAGTTCCTAAACCTACAAGAAAAATCCATAGTTTTCACCACTGAAGTAGAACAGGATGAATGGCTACCTTTTCTAGATTTGAAAATCATAAGAACACCAACAGGATTACAATTTGGAATATACAGAAAAGCAACACATGTTGACAATTACATTAAATGTAACCCATTCGACCCAGTACACATCAATATGCAGTGTTCCATAGTTTGGTTCACAGATTAGTCAACATTCCGCTAACAAAAACAGAATATAAACAGGAATACATTCACATACACCAGGTTGCCGAATTGAACAACTATAACACAAATTTCATCAAAAAACTGATCTACAGACACAAAAGAAACAAAAACTTAAAGGACATTACTACCTTAAAAATACTAGAAAACCCAAACATCAGATATGCCAAATTTACATTTCATTCAAAATACTTCAAAAAATTTGAAAAGATATTTAAGAACTTCAACATAAAATTAGTCCCTCAGAACAAACACAACATCCGCAACTTACTAAACCACCCTCTAAAAAGTAGCACACCAAAAACTCAATTATCAGGCATTTTCCAAATGAGCTGCCAGGATTGTGACAAGATATACATTGGTAAGACCAAAAGGAATCTAGGGACAAGAATGAAAGAACACTTCAGAAATATTAAATTCAAACACATGGACAAGTCTGCCGTAGCTCATCACTTTTGGTCTGAGAATCACAACATAAAACAAGAAATAGAATTGATCAAACAGGCAAAGAAACCTCTAGAACTACAGATTTGGGAAAACACATTACGAAGAAACAGGACCTCTTGATGAATTTTGAAATTCCCACTGTAGATGACGTCATCAAACTTACCAGGACATTAGATGGCAGCACGACACCAAGCCAGATGCAGACACCGGATGCATCATCAGTCAACCACAGAACTGACGATAGGGAAGAAGTTCCCAGAAACTAGTCTTTATTAAAAAACTTGTAAGTGGACAAAAGTATAAACAACATTAGCTCATTTGCCTAATTTTAGTAACAATGGCACTCCACTTTCTGAAATACTTCTTTTTATTCTATATAGTGCATAATTATTTGTAAATTCATTCTCTGTTGAACCCACCATCTGTTTCCTTTGTGGTTGGAATTTGTGTCTTATTTTTCGATTACTCTCCCTTGGTTTTCTAACATATATGGTACACGGGGCCTTAAATTATGATAATGCATGTTTATTAGCTCATTTTCTGGTCATTGTTTGCCATTTTGTATTTTTTAGATTTTTAGGGCATTTGTTTCCATTTTATTTCATTATTTTCTTATTTGCATCTTATTTAGTGATTTTATTGCATTTACATTCATTATACAAGACATTTATATTGTTGATGTTTTACATGAGGATAAGTTTTCAATAGTAAAAAATTTTCCTAGTCAGCTGAAAAATACAAGTAACTTTGTGTATCTTTTACATCCATTGTTAAAAAAGTAACATTTCTGTGTAGGGGTCTGTGTAGAAAGAATTGCTTGTAGATGGAGGATTGGATGTTGTCAGGAGAGCAGGTGTCGTTATAGCTCTCAATTTATATTGCAAACTTTACTGGCGACAAGGGAAGTCGCCAAGGAAGTCCTTATTATATTAATGAGTTTTGTACAGTCAGGTTGCTGTAGTCCTTGTTTATGTCTTTGTGTCACATGGTTAGACTGCTCGACTCTCAGCAAGGCACCCGGGGTTCGGTCCCAGGTGAGTGCAGAGTTAGATTTGTGGTGGACAACGTGACGCTGGGGTAGGTCTTCTCCGGGATCTCCAGTTACTCCCGCCATCTCATTCCTCCGGTGCTCCATCTCCATCTCATGTATCATCAGTGTCACCACTGCGATGCCGTTAAGTAGTAAAAGCGGGTGTTAAACATTACACATTTCATTTCCAGTAAATCTACTGATGTGGGGATTTGCTTATAAGCACAATTAACTAAAAACCTGTTGGGTGGGAATCCTAGCCTTGGGATTTGTAAATTGGCACGTAACCAACTGAGGTACCCTGATCAACATGATGATGACTTAATTCTTGTTCTTGTTCTCCTCCTCCTCCTTCTCCTCCTCCTTCTCCTTCTCCTTCTCCTCCTCCTTCTCCTTCTTCTCCTTCTCCTTCTCCTCCTCCTTCTCCTTCTCCTTCTCCTTCTCCTCCTCCTTCTCCTCCTTCTCCTTCTCCTCCTCCTTCTCCTTCTCCTCCTCCTTCTCCGTCTCCTCCTCCTTCTCCTTCTTCTCCTTCTCCTTCTCCTCCTCCTCCTCCTCTTTCTTCTTGCCAGTGGCCCAAATGACCTTGCTGTCGACGGGCCCTAAAACACCACACACTCACTCACTCACTTCTTTTTCTTCAACTTATATCATATGCAAAAGAAAATACTTGCTGCAATTAGAAAATAAAATTACTCAAAACTTATCATAAATTTCAATTATCTTACTGACAAATCCCTTAACTTAAATATTAACGAATCCATACTGATTCATTTTCAGGAAACATATGTATGTATACATACATATATAAATGATAAATTTCCACTGATTAACTTAATAAGAGTTTAGCGATAAAGCATGGGACTCAAGTACTTAAAATAGTAAGTCGCCACAAACAGTGTATCTCGAGTACGAGAGCTCCCAATGGTGTACTAGGAATATATATATATATATATATATATATATATATATATATATATATATATATATATATATATATATATAAAGCCAACTGGAGAATTTAATGTCAGGACGGTATTGTCCCCCAATTATCGGGAAGCACAACAAACGACAGCTGAGAAGGGACCAGAGGCCACGCCACACCCACTCATTTGTCTCCTGTCACTAACTGAAGGAATGAATAGGAGAGGGATTGCGGGCCGTCTCTTTACCCTCCCCCTAGGTTCTCGAACGTGCGGGTTGTTTCGTCTAATCTGGAAACTTCTAGATGGCCAGCTGACCCTATATAAGCAACACATCGGGCTGCAGGAAAGTCAGTCAGTGCTTGACGAGCTAGCGAAGCAGCGGACGAGAAGACTGTGTACGTGCGTCGGAGGAGTTTACATAATTGCGAGTGCAAGTGGAATTCTAACGGACGAACTGGTGAATCGTAATTGTGTGCATTACGTAATTCTGTGTAATTGGCAAGTGTTTAACTGTAAGTCGGTGGAAATAAAGAACATTTTTGAGTGGTGTAATTGGACTTTTCATTTCACGAACCCACAAAGTCACACTGGTGTCAGGAAGCGGGACGATAACATCACCGAACATTACAACCATGGACGCGGCATTGGAAAAAATTCTGGAGAAGATGATGGAAATGAAGGCCGAACTGACATCGGAAATGAAGACGGCAAATGACAACATCACCGAGAAAATGGAAAAGAAGTTGAAGACGGCAAATAACTTGGCCGCGAAGATGAACGAGTTAACAACAAAAACAGAAGCGACAAATAACAACCTGGCCGCGGAACTGAAACAAATGAAGACGGCAAATAACAACTTGGCCGCGAAGATGAACGAGTTAACAACAAAAACAGAAGCGGCAAACAACAACTTGGCCACGACAATGACCGCAAAGATGGCCGAACTGACCAAGGAAATGAAGGTGGCGAACGAGGCTCTCGCCGCCAAATTTGAAGAACAGTTGGCCGGCGAAAGGATGTCACAGAGTTAGGCGAGCGCTTCGAAGACCTGGCGAGCCGCGTTAATGAGCTGGGAAAAGCCGACAGCAGCGCCAAGTCCCATGGTGGAGGACGTCGTCGGAAGGAGTTTGAAGGATTTGAAGGCCGACGCGCCGGGACGCGACACAACATCGGCGCGCGTCAAACCTCCGAAATATGACGGCGCGTCAACGTTTGAAGTCTTCCGCCGCCAGTTCGACACAGTGGCCAAGCACAACAGATGGTCACCGAAGGAGGAGGCCACACAGCTAATAGCCAGCCTCCAGGGACGGGCCGCGGAAGTCCTAAACGCGATGCAGACAACGGCGGCGCCCAAGGACTCTGGGAGGCCCTGGAGAATCGTTTCGGGAACCACCGCTTAGCTGCAGCATACCGCAGCCAGCTAAAGGCAAGGTCACAGCAGCCGGGGGAGACGCTGCAGGAGTTCGCCATAGCGATCGAGTAGCTGGCTAGCAAGGCCTTGGTTGACCTGCCACTGGAGTTCGTATCCCGGGAAGCCGCCTACAACTTTGTCGACGGGGTACGGGACACGGAGATTCGTCAGCGCCTAATGCTCGGCGAGTATAAAACCATTCACGAGGCGCTGACAGCAGCATTAAGGATGGAGGCGGCCAAGGTAACATCTATCCCGACGTCGAGAACGAGGAGTGTCCGCTACGCCGGAGACAGAAGACCAGCTGATGGACGTCGGCGAACACTTTGTGGCCTGTGTTGGGGGTGTGGACAGCCCGGACACCTGCAGAGAGACTGTCCACGCCAGGAAGAGCAGCTGGAAGAACGAGTAAGGCCCGGCGTGGAGAGGGGCACGTCGGCGCCATTACCACCATCCCCTCGAGTGACACTGCGCGCCGTCAGCCGGCGTATGGATGACCGCCTCATCGCGGTTGGTTGGGTGAGAGGGAAGCCGTGCCGCGTGCTGGTGGACACTGGGGCAGCCGTGACCATCATCAGACCTGACGTGGCGAAGAGTTTGCCGACGAGGAAGCCGAGCCGACCATACGAGCTTGTCACGGCATCGGGCGACACCTTGCCTGTGGAGAAGGAGGCCCTGCTGGAGCTGACCTTGAGGCGGAGTGCCGTGCATCTGTGGGCGTTCGTCGCGAAGGTGGCTGAGGAGGTGATTCTGGGACTGGATGTCCTCAGGAGCCACGAGGCGGCGGTCGACGTCGGCAGGAAGGTCCTGCGGCTAAACGGAGAAGAGGTTATACTCCGTCAGCCCGAAGAGCGCCTTGGAATCTGCAGGGTCGTCTTGAACGAAGACGTGGTTGTTCCCGCGAGGAGCGTGGTGATGGTGACGGCGCGACCAGAAGGCCAGACAGCAGGTTGGGTCCCGAGGCTGCAGGAGTACGACTTCACCTCGGAACATCGTAGAGGGAAGAGCCACGCTAACGCTGACGCCATGTCCCGAACACCCTGTCCAGAAGAATGCGGCCAGTGCACAAGAGTGGAGGAGAAGGAGCGTGCCGCAGCAGTCCGAGTAGTCACGGCAGTGCCTGCGAATGGCTGGGATAGCGCAGGCCTGAGGAGGGAGCAGCTGGCGGACGCAGACTTGGGGCCACTCTTGAGGGAAGTGGAGGCAGGAACGAGACCAACCTGGGAGGACATCGCACCGAGGAGCGCCACCTACAAGTCGTACTGGGCCCAATGGGACTCGTTGAAGACCAGAGAGGGCGTGCTGTTCCGGGTATGGGAGTCACCCGATGGGAAGACGCAGAGAGAACAGTTGGTAGTTCCCCGGAGTAAGGTCCCGGAAGTCTTGGAGGAAGTGCACGCCGGTACTTCGGGAGGACACCTGGGAGCGAACCGAACGATTGACAAACTACGGCAGCCCTACTACTGGCTGAGACTCCGAGCAGATGCTGAGAGATGGTGCCGTCAGTGTCACGTGTGCGCGGCGAGTCGCGGCCCCCAGACTAGGAGCCGGGGTCGCATGCAGCAGTACAACGTCGTAGCGACATTTGAACGGATCGCCGTTGACATTGCTGGACCGTTCCCAGTTTCCGACCGAGACAACAAGTACCTAATGGTGGTCGTGGACTACTTCACCAAGTGGCCGGAGGTGTATGCCATCCCAAACCAAGAGGCGAAGACAATCACAGACTGCCTCGTGGAGCAAGTGTTCTGTCGATTTGGGGTGCCGTTAGAGCTACACAGTGACCAGGGTACCAACTTTGAGATCAACCTAATGAAGGAGGCACTACAAAGGCTTGGGGTGAACAAGACCCGCACGACGCCTCTACATCCCCAGTCGGATGGCATGGTCAAAAGATACATCAAGACCTTAGAAGAACACCTGAGGAAGGTCGTGGCCAGCCATCAGCGAGACTGGGACGTCAAGGTGTCACTGTTCTTGCTGGCCTACCGCTCATCTACACACGACACAACTGGGATGACGCCAGCCAGCTTAATGTTCGGCCGAGAGTTACGCCTCCCTTGTGACCTGGCTTTTGGAAGCCCTCCGGAAGCGAAACAGCCAGCGACCGAGTATGTGGAGAACTTGGTGGACCATCTCCATGACATGCACGAGATGGCTCGCCAGAACATCCAGAAGGCGAGCGACCGCATGAAGACCAGGTATGACAGGCAAGCCAACAGCCAAGGGTTCCAGCAAGGTCACCTGGTCTGGTTGTACCGTCCTACCTGGACCAAGGGACGCTGCCTGAAGCTCCAGCAGCCATGGCTAGGACCGTACCGGGTGGTGAAGAGGATTAACGACGTGGTCTACCGCATCCAGAAGGTTCCCCGAGGGAAGATGTTGGTGGTACACCTGGATCGTCTAGCCCGCTACGATGGTGCTGTTCGGGACGACCAGCTTTGAGGAGGGAGCAGTGTCACCCAATTATCGGGAAGCACAACAAACGACAGCTGAGAAGGGACCAGAGGCCACGCCACACCCACTCATTTATCTCCTATCACTAACTGAAGGAATGATTAGGAGAGAGATTGCGGGCCACTGAGCCGTCTCTTTACCCTCCCCCTAGGTTCTCGAACGTGCGGGTTGTTTCGTCTAATCTGGAAACTTCTAGATGGCCAGCTGACCCTATATAAGCAACACATCGGGCTGCAGGAAAGTCAGTCAGTGCTTGTCGAGCTAGCGAAGCAGCGGACGAGAAGACTGTGTACGTGGGTCGGAGGAGTTTACGTAATTGCGAGTGCAAGTGGAATTCTAACGGATGAACTGGTGGATCGTAATTGTGTGCATTACGTAATTCTGTATAATTGGCAAGTGTTTAACTGGAAGTCGGTGGAAATAAAGAACATTTTTGAGTGGTGTAATTGGACTTTTCATTTCACGAACCCACAAAGTCACAGTATGTTGGCCATGGTAGCTCAATGGGTAAGAGCGACTGGACAGAAACTAGGAGATCATGGTTCAAATGCCAGCCATGGCATTGAATTTCTCAGTTTGGCACTATCTATCGAAAACCTTAGCGTATACAGAGCTATACAGTGAAGAAATGGTTAATTTCCATCAATTAACTTAGCTAAAAAGGTGTTTAATTGAAAAGTCCCCATACAAACTAGAAGAGCAATTAAACTAAAAATATATATAGACTAGAAATACCTGTACGTAAGCTAGAAGATAGTGCCATTTATTCTATTAAGGTTTAATTGTTAATATCATGTATTTTACATCTTTTAATTTTTATAGTGTTCCAGGCTTGTAATACAAGTTATATGAGCAATAAAGAAACTAAATTGGATTAATATAAGGTGGGCCTAAAGTTGTACACTATAAAGGTCATATTATAATTTCAATACAAGAACCATTTAAGTCAGAACATGTCTGTAAGTGTTCACCCATGTTCCATAGAACATTGATCACCAAGTTGATGACACTCAACTTTTCTCATAGGTGGTCCTCATCGCTGACTTTTACTCTATAGACCTTTACTCAATATAGCAAAATTTATCAGAATTAAATTCAGGGATGAAAGAGCTCAATTCACTTGTCTTCTATGGTCAATCTATTTAGGATGTTATTATCCAGCCAATTCCATTATGAATGAAATGGCGTAATGTGGTGACTTGCAATCCTGCAAGAACCATTCAGATTGTGAACAGCGATATCCAAATTAATAATGAAGTTCCCAATATTGTAAGTTAAGTATCACTGTTAACAGTTCTGCCTAAAAGGTAGAGCCCAATAATATGCTCTTTCCACAAGCCACACCAAACCATTGCATAAACAGATCCTTGTTCTTTGTTGCTGGTGAACCAATAGGGCTCTTTTACTGCACCATTACTTCATCTGAAAACATATCTGTTCATAAAAGCTGTTCATTATCTTCCAGTTTGCATTGAAACCAATTACATTTCTATATGAAAGTCTAAATATTACTCCAACATGTAGTGTAACACTTGCAGCTTATATGGATGAAGCTATGCTTTTTCAAGCCATTCCAGGTGTTTGTCTAAGAACGTGTTTGACAAAATCATTCCTTTGGACTAGCTGCTACTTTCACCAAAACCCCTTCCTCCATTTCTGCTGTTTAGCCAGGGCATCAAGATCGGGAAGCATCTTGCATACTATCATACTATTGAATTTTTCACCACTGTGATGTTGTTCAGGGTAACTCCAACTAAACTCAACTGCAACATCTCTTTGTTCGTATCCCTCTCTTCCACAAAGGAGAATATGCTCTACTGAGACATGTAAAATGATAGAGAATGTCAAATCCCTTTGGTGTAGAAGTTTTGATTCACTCTGTAGTATGTTTTCTTATCCTTATGTAGCCATTGTATCTCCGGCTCTGATGTTTTGCAATTGAAAGAGATGGAGGGGGAAAGTTAATAGTACCAACATACATTAATGAGCAATTTAAAACATATCCTCAAAATTATCTTTAGAATGAAAATATAGGACTATATTAGCTTTAAAACACTGAAATACAACTTACAATTTCATTATCATGCAAGTTATTTATTACAACACCACACTACTCGAATATTTCGTTCACACCTTTCACACACACTAACTGCATCTGTTGGTAGTACTGGGAGTCGCTACATCCGGTGTCGTGGTCAGGAAGTTAAAACTGTCTGCTAGCGCCAATCAGCATTGTCGCTGCTAGGCATGGCTCCTGAACCCAACAACATGTTGCCAGCTTAAATTTGTTTTGAGCCACGTGGCTTTAGCTGCTTGTGCTGGTGAAATTTCTTTGGTATATTTTGCGTGCGTAAATTCCGATTTTTAGTGTTCGTAAGTCCTATTATTATCTTTATTATAAAAATATGGCTATTGGTTCGTGAAATATGCAAATACATGAAATATTTAAAATATGCATTGTTCCTCTGCTTGAAATTCCTGCTAAAGAACTGGCAACAGCCTGCTTCCCCCTCTCGAGAAATGTCAGAGACGGAGATAGAGCAGCCGAACTGTAGATGCTTTTTGTCTCTTGACTTAAGTATATTTTCTATTATTTATGGTGTAACAGCCCTAGTGGGCCAAGGCCTACCAACCTGACTGCCGACCTCATGCCCACATATGCAAGGCAGACGTAGGCAATCATCCAACTGATACAGGGAGGAGATGTGGTCAGCATCTCGACACCCCCAGCTGGAAAGTTACTTTTTGCAACCAGGGTTCACTACCTATTGTAGCTCGTCACTTTCCTCATGATGCTGAGTCGGCACTAGTCCTATACCCGGGACTTAAAATCTGCACCCCGCAGGGGTGGGATCGATCCTGGGCCGCATTCCATGGCAGGGAACCAAAGCATGACGCCTTAACCTACTACACCACGGTGCAGGACTTGTATTTAATGAGGCACTTCAAAATAAATATTGAACAGATGTGGACATACTATTCAGCAGTAGATGTAATATACATCATTAACTGATTTAACTATTAAATAATGAATGTATTGTAGGGGTGTTAAGATGTAAACACTTTTAAATTCCCCAATGGTTAAATATTCCATTAGTAGGTATGCTATTCCTTAAATAAGAATTTTATTTTCTGTAAAATAAATTCAGAGGCTTTTTTTTCCCCTTCATAAGATTTCATTCTATTTTTAATTACGATTTTATTTAAAATGTAACTCTTTAATGCACATTTGCATTAATTCATCTTATGGAAGAACTTAATTAGAACATTTTATTTTCCAGCAAATATGGCTGCAATATTTGCAGATGCATCTGTATTTAGCCTTAAGGCTCAGTATCAGGGTATGGAAGCAAAGGAGAGTGATGGTAAATTTCCTCCTGAGCCATTAAATCAATGGGCTCTCACTGGACTTGAGGTAACATCACATTTTAATATTCCAGTCATATTGTTTTATTTATAATGTTGTTAATACAGATTATCTGTAAGTCATGAATACACTTACATGTAATGATCACAGTTATTGATTTTCATTATATATATGATCCAGCAGAAACTGTATAGGTACTTTAAAGTTATATACATATATATTTTAAATCCTAATACATATAAAAACTGTGCTGGTGCATACTTAAACTACAGAGTTTGGAATTACAAGTATGCACTTTCACTTTTTAAAGATAACTATTTTAATTTTGCACCATCACTTTCAACACACTGTTTTATGCTGCTTCAGAAGTTATTCATCACACATTGCAGTATCACTGGTTGAACCTCGCTTACTGCCTCGTGGATCCTTTCCTTTAATTGTTCCAAGCTATGAGGCCTGGAATCTTAAGTGTTGGTGTAAAATGCTCTGAACACTTCTGTCTGGCATTTGCAATGCAATTCCATGCTACTTTGCTGATTTCTTTGGACTTCTCAGTACAGATTCCCTTACCCATGCAATGTTTTCTGGCATATGCACAGATCATTGTCGACCAGGTGGGGATTTGTGTTCTACACTGCCTTTCTGATGCCAATGACCAAACCATCTTCTGATAGCAACATCAGAAGGATAATCACACCAATTCAGTTGTCATTGAAATCCTCGCTGTGTCTCTATTATGGAAGCTGTATTGAAAGGCTTTACTTACCCTTGTTGTTAAAGAAGATGCTGAAACTGGCCACCTCTGTTGTCTATACATATTTGGCACCTCCTTAGGAAACTATCCATCACTCACCGTAGTTCATATTGAGAAATGCTTTCATTTCTCCATTAGCAAAGAAATGTTGTAGCTCAAATTCATTCAAGTCAGAGTTGATGCACCAACAAATGTGAATACAATTTTGTCGTCTTTTATCGAGATTTAACTGTATTGGAACACCACAGTGAAGCGAAATAATTATTAATTTTTAGATGAATCGTATTTATTACACATCTGCTTCACTTTCGTACCTATTTTGAGGACATGTTTCGCAAATCATCGTTTGCATCTTCGGCTCTTATGCGACTAAAGCTTGATCCAGTGGTGTGGGTAATTCTGGAGTTGTTGCTGCCATCTGTTGATTTAGTGATGAACTTAAATGTGGGATTCGCTTCTGGCAGGATTTCAAAGTTCATTAGTTGGTTTTTATGTCTTTCTGTGTATATTCTCTCCCATATGACGAGTTCACTATGTTTTGTACGTATTTTAGTAGTTCGGTGCTATCTTCAATTTCATGATTTTCAGACCAGAAATGAGCTGCTATTGCGGACTTATCAATATTTTTGTATCTTAAGTGCCTGAAGTGTTCTTTTTTTCTAGTGCCTATGTTTCTTTTTGTCCTCCCTATGTAAATTTTTTCACAGTCTTTACACTTAATCTTGTAAATGCCTGACTTATCCTCTGGTTTTATCTTATCAGTATTATTACTGTGAAGTAGGTTTTTAATGTTGTAATTGTTTTTTGGTGCCAATGTTATATTGTATTTCTTGAATATTTTTTGGAACTTTTTTGTGGCCCAGGGGTGGTAAGTAAATTTAGCAAATCTAGTTTCTTGTTTTATTGGTGTGAGAGCTGTGATCTGTTTTAATTTCTTTTGAAGTTTGAATAATTTTAGTTTTTTATCTACAAGGTTTTTTCCATATCCATTTTTAATTGCAGTTTTTAAGATTTGATGGTATTCGTTTTGATATTCTTGCTACACTTAGTTTCAACCCAATTCCACACAAACATGCAACCATCAACAGTCTGACACACAGATTAGTAAATCTACCTCTCAGCCAGCAAGAATATCAAAACGAATACCATCAAATCTTAAAAACTGCAATTAAAAATGGATATGGAAAAAACCTTGTAGATAAAAAACTAAAATTATTCAAACTTCAAAAGAAATTAAAACAGATCACAGCTCTCACACCAATAAAACAAGAAACTAGATTTGCTAAATTTACTTACCACCCCTGGGCCACAAAAAAGTTCCAAAAAATATTCAAGAAATACAATATAACATTGGCACCAAAAAACAATTACAACATTAAAAACCTACTTCACAGTAATAATACTGATAAGATAAAAACAGAGGAAAAGTCAGGCATTTACAAAATTAAGTGTAAAGACTGTGAAAAAATTTACATAGGAAGGACAAAAAGAAACATAGGCACTAGAAAGAACACTTCAGGCACTTAAGATACAAAAATATTGATAAGTCCGCAATAGCAGCTCATTTCTGGTCTGAAAATCATGAAATTGAAGATAGCACAGAATTACTAAAATACGTACAAAAACATAGTGAACTCGTCATATGGGAGAGGATATACATAGAAAAACATAAAAACCAACTAATGAACTTTGAAATCCCGCTAGAAGAGAATCCCACATTTCAGTTCATCACTAAATCAACAGATGGCAGCAACAACCCCAGAATTACCCACACCGCTGGATCTAGCGTCAGTCGCACAAGAGCCGTAGATGCAAACGAAGATTTGCGAAACATGTCCTCAAAATAGGTACGAAAGTGAAGCAGATGTGTAAAATATGCGACTCATCTAAAATTTAATAATTTTTCGCTTCACTGTGGTGTTCCAATACAGTTGAATCTCGAAGTTTGTAGTAGATATTTCATTATGGTCGGTATTGTCCTTGATCCATCCTACCAAGTTCCAAACATTTCACAAATGTATAGCGAAACAAAAGATTTAAGCATGAAACAAAAACTATTAGATTTAGGAGAGAGTAGGGTAATGGCACTCACTTAAGAAAAATTGTTCAGCAACCTTAAGTATAATTACCGAAATCATTTTCAAACAATAAATTGCAAGTTACATAAATAGGCTCTAGAAACGAATAAATATCAAGACATTTATTTAAACAGGAAGCCATAAAAATAAGCAAATATAAAAGGTTGTGTCGAGTGGTATTGCCCGCCATGTGTGGTTAATGGCGCTCAAAACTGAATAAACCAATTTAATATTTCTTTATGCAATAATCGCATTATCAGGTGTGTCGGCTCCACTGCATTCTTCAAGTGCTCATTCAGAGCAGGAGAAAATGGAACCACAGTTCATTATTTTGTCCAAATTCTCCAAAATAAAACATATCTTTTGACACAGGTCCAAAATCGTCAAGATCGTCATCGTCACATATATTTAATTTGTTGATGGAATCTTCGTCACTGGATCTATCAGGCAAATTGATTTACCTTCCTGTTTTTCGTTTCTTGGGATTCTTTTTTCCGTCCTTTTTGGTGATATTCCTTTTGGTTCTAATGTTTCTGTGCAACCTTTTAGGGATCACCGTCTCTCTGCTTCCTGCGGTTGTTCCTTCATTGGAGAGGCTGTTAGAATCTGAGACCTTATTTTATTTCGCCTTCGTCGAGTGGTCAACTTGGAAACACTTGAGGGACCTGGAATGGGGAAATATCTCTGATGGAAATGTTGGTAGAGCTTTTGGGTGTCTCTGGGTCTCTGGAAACAGATAACTGGAACAAGGAATTGGTAGAAAACTCTGATGTTGTTGGTTCAGTGGCAGTAGAACTGGTTGTTGCTGATGTCATGTCCAATACAGGCATTTGTTGATGAGTAGGTCCACAAGGCGATGTTTCATGTTCTTCATCCGCAACAGAAAGTACCAATTATTCTCTGGTTGTTGACTTACTGGTATTGGTAAGTTTTCTGCCACCATAAAATCTTCATCACTGAACTCATCTGGGTTGAGAGGTTAAATACCAGTGCACTGAAACCCATGAGCTGCTATTTATTTGTATTTTTGTATAAGATTAATGGAAAGTAACAAATCCCATATCACTTTAAGTGATCCATTGGATAAAATAATTCAACATTCAAATACGTGTTGGACAATGGCGCTCGCCTGGCGGGTAATAGTGCTCAGGTTTGAGCACCATTAACCACCGACGACATGTTGGATTTATCATGAGAATCACACTTCAAACACAGCACCACAAGATCGGCTTAAGTATAAATTGGTAGTCATAAATAGGTACTCTCAGCGTATGTAGTTTTTAAAACATGTTTAAAAATCTATTCAGTGTTACCTTGTAATGATCTTGGTGTATCTGCACTAAGAAATTCACACAAAACACGCTTCTTATCAACAAACCCGCATACACTGCTCCACGGCCACGATACTCCTTCTGTGCATTACCCCGACTGTTCACTAGATGTCTGTGGTATGCAATATCTTCTAGAATCACTGTGCCTCAAGAATATTACATGAGCGCCATTGTCCGCTGAGTGCTTTGTACTACTCTCCCATAATGTCGTCGGATTTAACTGATCATGTCTGTTAACGGATGCCGGAAACATGGTTTGGGCACAGTAGACATTCAAAATGCCCATTCCACATATCGCCAATACAATGAAGAGACAGTGTGCAGCACAAAGCACTTTAACATTACAAACAGGGTTCAAATTGGGTACCTCCTACGTCAATGCAGAGCCTACATCGGCGGTGCTGAACTTCACGTACATGCTCCAACAAGTTGACCTGAAAGAATGGCAAACGCTCTATCTACTCGTGCAGTGAGGTCCTCCTCTAACGTTACTGGAGTAGCGTACACTATGGTTTTCATACTACTCCACAGAAAATAGTCCAGTGGTGTCAGATCTGTTAATCCTGCTGGCCATGGAACTAGTCCCCTCTATCAATCCATTGATTGGGGTATATAACATGTAGGTGATTTCGTACAGTTTTCTAAAGGTGTGCTGGAGCTTTGTCTTGTTGCAGCCACATTACTTGTTGAATGTGTAGTGGAACGTCCTCCAATAAGATGGGCAAAATATCTCTAAGAAATACGAGGTAGATCGGTCCTGTTACTCTGTTTGGGAGTTGATATGGTCAACAATTATTCCAGCCCATGTGCTGTTACTAAATGTGTGTTGGTGACTTCGCATGTGGATTTTCGTCCACTCAAACATGAACTTAGGACATCAGTTCTCTAATTTTGATGTTCTACAGCATCCAAACAGGGCATTTCCGGACATGGGGTAGGATCAGTGTGCTGCGCTGCACAATATACTAAACATTTCGAGATTTAACTGTATTGGAACACCACAGTGAAGCGAAAAATTATTAATTTTTAGATGAGTCGTATTTATTACACATCTGCTTCACTTTCGTACCTATTTTGAGGACATGTTTCGCAAATCATCGTTTGCATCTACGGCTCTTATGCGACTAAAGCTTGATCCAGCGGTGTAGGTAATTCTGGGGTTGCTGCTGCCATCTGTTGATTTAGTGATGATGCAAACGATGATTTGCGAAACATGTCCTCAAAATAGATACGAAAGTGAAGCAGATGTGTAATAAATACGACTCATCTAAAAATTAATAATACTAAACATTGTCAGTGTGTTTTTGACTCACCCTGCATAAGTAAAGTTTAGTCATTAATTATTATAATTTATAATATTGTTGCTCTGTTGCACATTTTCCCTAATGACAAGGAGTGACTTATCATTTTTACAGGATGAATGCCCATGTACAAGGGAGGACTTCATCATTTTTGCAGAATTTTCTGAAGTAATGGGTCCTATTCCATTGTTGACTATACCTCCAGATGCTGAACAACGTACTGGCATTGATGTGAATGGATTTATCATGAAAATAATGTCTGTGGATTATCAAGCAAATCTAAGGTAAGCATTTCAGCACAGTCAGTTTCAATGAACTTTGAAATCCCACCAGTAGATAATTTGACAGAGAAGTTCATAGTTCCACCGCCAGAGAGAAGAGAGTAGCGACAACACAATAGTTAGATCTTCGAGGTTGATAATGGATGCAGCGTTTTCTGAAATTAAAAGGCATATAGTATTAGAAAGCATATGAGGCGGAGCTAGGGAGGGCTTGCTTAGACTGACTGTCCTATTATGGCGTGCAGCATTGTCTAGTTCAAAACGCACAGCACAAGCGTGAGCAGCAGAGTTTTCATTTTTACATGTGCCCAAAGTTACTATTGGAAATTCGACATATGTAATATGCCTTGATATATGTGGCAAGAATTTTTGAGGCAGTCTGTAGGTACAAAGGCCATTTTTCTACGACGTATGGTTCTCGAATTATCGCTTCAAGAATAAACACCTAACTCCTGTAGATCCGTGGTTCAAATCCTGGCCAAGGCATTGAATTTTTCATGTTGACTCTATCTATCAAAAACCTTAGCCTATATATGGCTAGTGTGAAGAAATGATTAATTTCCACCAAATGGTGAATTCTGGGACTCAAGTATCGGGTTGTCTCATAAATTTTTTCGATTCTTGTTACATGTTTACGACTAAGAACTCCTGAGAACACTGCATGCCCCCATTACTTTCTATGTCAAAGAAGTTGCCTAACAATATGGGGTTTGTTTACAAATACAATAATTGAAAAGAATGCTATGAACACAAACCACAGCGACCTCACGGCCAAAGGTAAATAGGTCAACTTATGTAAGAATTGGTAACCAAACTTCAGTATGAGTTTGTGGATGCAACAGTGTGGAGTTGTAACTTGTGAATGTTAATATGGAAGGCAAGAAGGAACATGAAATGTGTAGTGTTTAACACCCGCTTTTACTACATATGGCACCGCAGGCGATGGCACTGATGATACATTAGATGAAGATGGAGCACCGGTGGAATGAGATGGCAGGGGAAACCGGAGATCCTGGAGAAAACCCGCCCCAGCGCCATGTTGTCCACCACAAATCTCACTTTGCGGTCACCTGGGATTGAACTCGGGCTGCTGTGGTGAGAGCCAAGCGGTCTAACCACTGACAAGAAGGAACATTTTTGACATTTAATGCTGTTTTATTACCATAAAGGTAAATCCGCCTCACAAACTCAATGGAAAATTTGTGCTGTTTATGGAGAAGATGCAGTGACGAATCGGGCATGTCAAAAATGGTTTACTCAATTTCAAGCTGGGAACTTCTCTGTGAAAGACAAACCTCATTCTGGATGACCTGTGGTTACGGATGAGGAAAGGATAAAGGACATGATTATGAACAACCCCAGAATAACAACTCGGGAGGTAGGTCAGGAGCTAAACTTATCTCATGCAACTGTAGCCAGGCACCTAAAGAAACTTGGTTACGTAAATCTTCAGGATGTATGGGTTCCGCATGAACTGAGTGAACAAAATTTAGTTCAGCATGTTTCCATCTGTGATGCATTGATAAGATGCAATGAGACTGCCCCTTTTCTGAAACAGCTGGTTACAGGAGACGAAAAGTGGATTGTGTACAACATTCGAAAGAGAAAGTCATGACATAAAAAAGGGGAACCACCACTCTCAATTCCTGAACCAGGGCTTCATCCTGAGAAGATTATGCTGTGCATTTGGTGGGACTGGAAAGGAATTATTTATTATGAATTTCTTCCTCCTAGGGAGACCATCAATTCAGAGAAATACTGTTCTCAGTTGGGTCGTCTGAAGGTTGCCCTAGGAGAGAAAAGGCCAGAATTAGCATCTAATGGTGGAGTCGTCTTTCATCAAGACAATGCCAAACCACACACTTCTATACTAACTCATCAGAAATTACGGGATTTCGACTGGGATGTGTTACCTCACCCGCCTTATTCTCCAGACATTGCCCCATCTGACTATCATTTATTCCGATCTCTGCAAAACTTCCTTAATGGCAAACGCCTTACTTCCTTGGAGGATTGCAGACTCACCGTAGAAGAGTTCGTCAACCAGAAAACTGCAAGATTTTGGAAAAATGGAATTGATAAGCTTCCTGAGAAATGGAGATATGTTATTGATAATAATGGTGCATACTGCACAAAATAAAGTTTGTTTTGAAAAGCTCATTGCTTTGTTTACTTTCGATGACCTTGCGTATGTAAACAGATTACCCCTAGATAATTAGGCAACTTCGTTGCCGTAGTTGTGATACGGGCATACAGTGCAGGCGTTCTTTGTCGTAAACACGTAACAAGAATCGAACGAATTTATGAAACAAACCAATACTTACAATAGTAAGTTGCCATAAACAGTGTATCTCGAATACAAGAGCACCTAGTGGTTTACCAGGAATTATAGAAGTCAAATGGAGAATTTAATGTCATGACGGCACGTTGGCCATTGTAGGTCAATGGGTAAGAACAAGTCAATGGAAACCAGGAGATCCGTGGTTCAAATCCCAGCTGTGGTATTGAATTTTTCAGTTTGACTCTATCTATACAATGTTTTAATAAGGCATAGTTACATGGTAAAAATTTCTGTAGGCATTAAACAGATCTTCGGAATTAAATGTTTATTTTCCTTTGTGTTGCAGTCAGTCAGTATTTTGTGACGATGCCCAAGTTGTGCAATCCAACGTGATGTCCGGTGCTCATGCTTATGTTCACTACCTGACACTTCATGATCCAGGTGCTAGAGGTTTTGTGAGACCAGTGTGTATTGCTTACGTAACTGCAGATGAACAAAAACTTGTCCGTATGTATCCCAGCATGAGAATCAATTTCCTTAAGGTATGTATTCTAAAAGTTTAAATTAATCTGTAGGGCAACTGATTTGTATGGTGACCAAATGCAACCTAAAATTGGGAAGTTATTTCAGACTTGCAAAATCTAGTGTTACAACTGTAAAGTAAATTATGGACGTTTGAGTGTACCTTTCCTTTGCCTTAATATAAAAGTTTCTTTGTATTTGAGCTATTTTTTAGTTGTTTCCTCATGTAGCTACAGTTGGCGAGCAGTTGATTATTTGTTCCCAAGTTGTGGTCTTGGATTGATGGTTTATGTTATAGCTAATTAACATAAATCTACCATTTAAACAGTGTTGATTATTCTTTTATTTAAAATGCCTCACTTTCATAAGATAAACTTTTTAACATCTTCTTAAGCTCACTAGTCTCACTATCCTGATAAAATCTCTCCATTGTTTTTTCTACTTGTTTCGGAAGTCCTCTCTTATCACCATAGCAATGTAACTTTATATGATTGTTCTATTATGTTACCCTTAGTAACTGTTACACGTCTTGCTTTCTTATAATTTTAATTATAAATTAAAACTTCCACAATTTGAACAAATTAACACCATTATCATACAAATCCTCCATAAATATCAATAAACAGTTTTTGATAGGGCTAATTTAGAATAACTGTCTTAACCTGCCTCCCTCCAGATAGGTTTCCTGCAAGCTAATTTATATAAGTAGGCAGCTTCCTGAAAGTTGGGGAAGTCAAGAAATTCCTGACCTAGAAGCAAACACTGGGAAACCTTTCTCTTGCATGCTTAAACCATCCAAATGTTATTTAATACATGGCTTTATGATACAATATCCTGATGCTCATTACTGTTAGATTTAAATTGTTTCCTATAATTATATGCTCTAAATTGCTAATGAAATATTGTAATATTACGCATTTAGAACTCTCCAGGTAGTTTTCATTGGGATTATGTCAACCAGTAGGTTGAACAACCATTTTTGACACTTTAAAAATAGTTAATATATTTGCAGACATTTATAGTTTTACAAGTTGATATGCTTTTAGCTATCGTCATCATCATCATCATCCTCGTCGTCATCGTCATCAAGTGTTTCATCCTTGTACTTATAAATGAACAGCAGTAGTGAGTAAATGTATGCTGAGGTTGCTCCCACATGTGAGAGTAAAAGCCTAACAAAGATCATGGCACTGAAAGACACAACAGATAAAGTGCTGAGAAAATTAAAGGACCTTAAAAATTTGTTGAAACAAAGTAAAAGGATAGTCAAATGTAATTAAGACATAGTAAGCAGCAAATTATAGGACGTTCTTGGATATCTTTATATCTTGGATATATCTTTCTTGGATCTAAATATCATCAGAGTAACACAAAAATAAAATTTGGAATTTACAGGAAACCAACACATTCAGAAAACTACATAAAAAAATCATAGCTATAACCCAATTGTACATAAGCATGCAATAATAAACAGCCTTACACACAGACTAGTCAACATACCCATGGAAAAAGAAGAATATTGCAAAGAACAAAAAACAATACTACACATAGCAGATGAAAATGGATACAACAAAAGTTTGGTGTTGAAGAAAATTAGAAAAGCTAAACTAAAGAAAATCATTAAGGAAGCAACCACATTAACTAAAGAAAAAGAAAGCAACAGCATATTCAGTTTATTCACATATCACCCAAAAACATTTAATAAATTTAAAAAGATCTTTAAGGAACAAAATATCATCTTGGCACCTACTAATAGACACTCAATTTTAAAATTGCTAAATTCAAAAACAGAAGTTGAAATCCCTTCAGTTAACAGATCAGGAATGCCACAACGGGTGCCTGTTGGATTGACATCCATAGTTGTTTACTTTTTGTCACCTGTCGAGAACAGGAGAAGATACCAGGTTGATGATAGCTTTGCTCTTCCCTCAAGAAAGCAACCAAATTACAATTCTAAAGTGAACCTGAACTCAAATGCCAAAGAAATGTGTGACATAGTGGTCAACCAAATGAAAGTGATTTATCATAATGATACATTCAAAGGTATCCCTTCAGTTAGTGAACTGCTCACTGCACTAAAAACTGCAATTCTAGCAGATGAGGCAGAGAGAAGTTTCAGTACATTGAAAAGAATTAAGCCTTTCCTTAGGAACACTATGGGCCAAGATAGACTTAATTCCTTGGCTGCTTGTTCCATTACAAAGAGGAAATTGGTAAATCCTTAACTCCGACAACAGAGTAATTTAAATGTTTGCCGCCTAGAAGAATAGACATGCTCAGGGCTCTTGTACAAGTAATGTTGCCACCTGGTGAATTCTATTTCATCTTTTATTATTAGTTACAAATGTATAGTGTTTTGACACATTTCTGATATTGTAATTAAATGTGACCTGTTTTATAAGGTATAACCCCACTTTACTTTCATTACAAGCTCTTCACATCTGGTCCCATCAAGAAAAATGTTCTCGAGCCCACATTGCAAATTTATAAAACCAAACCTACTGCTGCAGCACATGAGTTGTATACGAGTAATAAGCCCCATACCTATTTGAAAATATAGATAATATGAATACATTCAGGAAACAATTAAAGAAATTCTATTCACTTGAATATCTTAAAGGATTTAATTACTGCATAAATAAGCAATACTTATTATGTGAATTGTAATATAGTATATATTGTAAACATGGTATATTATTGCATATAAGCCTGCCTCGGTAGTGTAGATGGTAGCGTGTCTGCCTCACGTTCAAGAGGTCCCAAGTTTGAATCTCGGTCAGGATGAGTTACCTGGATAAGGTTTTCTCCGTGGTTTTCCCTTATCCTAAAAGATGAATGTTGGGTAACTCTAAGCTCCATGGACCCTGGGCCCATTTGAGCATCATTTCACCCATTCCATTCATTGTCCGATATGACTTAAAAAAAGTTAAAGAATGTAAGTTACAAAAAAAAATGTATATATGTTTACTCTAAATTTTACTTTAGTATATGTTAATCACTGTGTCATTATCTCTGTACATGTACATAAGTTTGACTTGACGATGCTATAAATTATTTTTATCCACTTAAGCAGATAATAACTGAATGAATGAATAGAAATGGATCTTTGTTGGATGGGGATATCATTTTTGGTAAATAGCAATTTTCATGTATTCTTCCAGCTTATATAGAAGTTATTCACATACATGATACAAAATAGCAAACTGAAGAATGAATTTTGTTTCAGATATCGCAGCTTGTGAAGTATAACAATAAACAATGGTTTAAGGAAGAGCTCACTAAAGTGTTGCACCTTATTAAGGAAACTCAACACCGATATTTGCGATGTAAGAAGGTAAGTTTTCATTTGATTTTGAAAGAACTTTGTAACTGATTTCTAGGCACCTGCTTATGTTATAGCTAGTTGTATGTTAAAAGTAATGTTAATTTACAAATTAATGTCCATAGTTAAGAGTATTGGTTTTGCAATTTCATAATAAACTATAAATAATTATTGATAGAAAATAACACATAATGGACCTCAATGGCGACCTAATGATGTAGGTGAGTCTAGATGCATTTGTCTTCTGGTTTTTCAAATTCGGGTGTAAATTGTTACTCCTCTTTGTTAATTGCCAGTTGCGTGAACATGAATATTTTTTATGTAACTCACCTGAATGCATCTGTTTAGTGGATGTTGCAATATTTCTGTGAATGCAGTTGTTAGTTGAAGTGTTTCTATGAAGCTATTAACTGCAAACAGCATATTATGTGATTTTTATCTACATAATATCCTTAATAAATATTGTGACTTTGTGGGTTCGTGAAATTAAAAGTCCGGTTTCACAAACTAAAATGTTCTTTATTTCCACCCAATTACAGTTGATACGGGTATCACACACAGTTACGTAGCACACACAATTACGCAACACTTACAAATACGTAACACTCGCTACTCAGCCACAACTCGCTCTCTCGATCCGACTAAGAACACAGGACTGAGAACTGAGAACTGCCTGAGTCGTCCAACATGACATTTATATAGGCAGATCGCTGCATCTCGAAGCTTTGCAGCTCGGGACAATCATCCCAATTGTTCCAGATGTCTGGGGGAGGGGAAAGAGACAGTACAGTGACTCGTGACACTTTTCTAACCATCCCCTCAGTGAGCGCCACAAGATGAATGGGTAAGCGTGACCTGAATGCCTCCTGTCCCCCACCCAGCTACCAGCCTTTCGATAATTGGGTGACACTGCTCCCTCCTCAAAGCTGGTCGTCCCGAACAGCACCATCGTAGCAGGCCAGGCGATCCAGGTGTACCACCAACATCTTCCCTCGGGGAACCTTCTGGATGCAGTAGACCACGTCGTTAGTTCTCTTCACCACCCGGTATGGTGCTTGCCATGGCTGCTGGAGCTTTGAGCAACGTCCCTTGGTCCGGGTAGGGCAGTACAACCAGAACAGGTCACCTTGCTGGAAACCTTGGCTGTTGGTTTGCCTGTCATACCTGGTCTTCATGCAGTCTGGATGTTCTGGCGAGCCATCTCGTGCATGTCATGGAGGTGGTCCACTAGGTTCTCCAAATACTCGGTCGCTGGCTATTTCGCTTCCGGAGGGCTTCCAAAAGCCAGGTCACAAGGGAGGCGTAACTCTCGGCCGAACATTAAGCTGGCTGGCGTCATCCCCGTGCTGTCATGTGTAGACGACCAGTAGGCCAGCAAGAACAGTGGCACCGTGATGTCCCAGTCTCACTGATGGCTGGCCACGACCTTCTTCAGGTATTCCTATAAGGTCTTGATGTATCTTTTGACCATGTCATCCGACCGGGGATGTAGAGGCGTCGTGCGGGTCTTGTTCACCCCAAGCCTTTGTAGTGCCTCCTTCATCAGGTTGGACTCAAAATTGGTGCCCTGGTCACTGTGCAGCTCTAACGGCACCCCAAATCGGCAGAACACTTACTCTACAAGGCAGTCTGTGATTGTCCTTGCCTCTTGGTTCGGGATGACATACACCTCCGGCCACTTGGTGAAGTAGTCCACGACCACCATCACGTACTTGTTGCCACGGCCAGACACTGGAAATGGTCCAGCTATGTCGACAGCGATCCGTTCGAATGGCGCTCTGACGTTGTACTGGTGCATGCGACCCCGGCTCCTAATCTGGGGGCCGCGACTCGCCGCGCACACATGACATTGACGGCACTATCTCTCAGCGGCTGCTCGGAGCCTCAGCCAGTAGTAGCGCTGTCGGAGTTTGCCGATTGTTCGGTTTGCTCCCAGGTGTCCTCCCGAAGTACCGGCGTGCACTTCCTCCAAAACTTCCGGGACTTTGCTCCGGGGAAGTACCAACTGTTCTCTCTGCGTCTTCCCATCGGGTGATTCCCATACCCGGAACAGCAGGCCCTCTCTGATCTTCAACGAGTCCCATTGGGCCCAGTACGACTTATAGGTGGCGCTCCTTGGTGCGATGTCCTCCCATGTTGGTCTTGTCCCTGCCTCCACTTCCCTCAAGATTGGCCCCAAGTCTGCGTCCGCCAGCTGCTCCCTCCTCAGGCCTGCGCTATCCCAGCCATCCGCAGGCACTGCCGTGACTACTCGGACTTCTGCGGCAGGCTCTTTCTCTTCCACTTTTGTGCACTGGCCGCACTCTTCTGGACAGGGTCTTCGGGACATAGCATCTGCGTTACTGTAGCTCTTCCCTCTGCGATGTTCCGAGGTGAAGTCGTACTCCTGCAGCCTCTGGACCCAACGTGCTGTCTGGCCTTCCAGGTTCTTAAAGCTCAATAGCCAGGTTAAGGCGGAATGGTCAGTCCTGAGGTGGAATGGCTGACTGTACAGGTACTTGTGGAAGTGCTCCAAGGTCTTTACTACCGCCAGTAATTCTCGCCGGGTGACGCAGTAGTTCTTCTCTGCCTTGGATAACGTCTTGCTGTAGTAGGCTATTATTCGCTCATGGCCGTCCTGGATCTGCGATAGTGTCGGTGTCCACAATGAAGGCGCCACCCGGTTGTGGAAAACCAAAAATTGGAGCACTGCACAGGGTCTTCTTCAGGCGCTGGAAAGCGTTTTCGGCGTCCTCCGTCCACACCTATGGTCGGTGTTTTTCTGTCAGGTGGGTGAGGGGCTTGGCGACTTTGGAGAACCCCTTTATGGAGTTTATGAAGCGTCGGTAATAACTGCACAGCCCCAGGAAACTGCGCAACTCTTTCTGATCCTTTGGACGAGGCCAATCTCTCACAGCCTCTGTCTTCTCCGGGTTTGTGACCACTCCGGATGCTGAGACTATGTGGCCCAATTAGTTCACTTCCTTGCGGAAGAGCTGGCACTTCTTCTCGTTCAGCTTCAAGTTAGTTGCCTGTAGTCTCTCTAGCACCTTGCTCAGGTTTTCCAGATGGTCTTCGAAGGTCTTACCGACGATGATGTCGTCCAGGTATAGCAGACAGACGTCATACGTCAGTCCTCTCATTATTGACTCCATTAGGCGTTGAAATGTGGCTGGTGCGTTGCAGAGGCCATAAGGCATAACTGTGAACTGCCAAAGCCCTTGGCCTGTCGAGAATGCAGGCTTTTCCTTGTCTCTCGGGTCTAGAGCTACCTGCCAGTAGCCTGACTTCAGGTCCAGGTTCGAGAACCACTGTGCACCAGCTAGCGTGCCCAAGGTGTCATTAATCCGGGGTAAGGGGAAACAGTCCTTCCGGGTGACAGCTTTCAGCTTCCTGTAGTCCACGCAGAAGCGTAGCTCGCCGTTCTTCTTCGTCACCAAGACTAGAGGGGAACACCAAGGGCTGTCAGACTCTTCAATCACTCCCCTGGATTTCATGTCCTCCAGCATATCTCGTACCGCCCCTTGCTTCGCCAGCGGAACGCGTCTAGATGGTTGCCGAATAGGCCGGGCGTCCCCAGTGTCGATGCGGTGAAGCACTTTATCCGTGCGGCCGTAGTAACTGTCGCCTTGGCTGAAGACGCGCTGGTATCGTCTCAGCAGTTGTCGAACTTTCTCCAGCTGTTTTTCGGTCAGGTGGTCGGCCGCCCTCTCCAGTAAGCCTTCTAGTCGAGGCCCCAGGTGTTGCGTCGGCACCGACTCCTGTGTCTTGTCGATTGCTGTTACGCTCACCATGGGCTCGCACGTTCCCAAATCCGTCCCGGCCTGGATGTCGTGATGGGTGTCCGTTGGATTTAGCAGTCTCACTGGCACCTCCTCTCGGCACGGCATCAATGCCTGGTTACACATAGTCCGTGTACAGGTGTCTTCTGGTCCAGCATCATGTTCCTGGTTCTCTGGCCTTCCATTCGCGCCGTCACCACCACCTCGCTCCTCGCGGGGACAACCACGTCTTCGTTCAAGACGACCCTGCAGATTTCAAGGTGCTCTTCGGGTTGACGGAGTATAACATCTTCTCCGTTGAGCCGTAGGACCTTCCTACCGACGTCGACCGTCGTCTCGTGGCTCCTGAGGGCATCCAGTCCCAGAATCACCTCCTCAGCCACCTTCGCGACGAACACCCACAGACGCACGGCACTCCGTTCCAAGGTAAGCTTCAGCAGAGCCTTCTTCTCCACAGGCAAGCATTCGCCCGATGCTGTCAACTGGTATGGTCAGCTCGGCTTCCTCGACGGCAAACCCTTGGCTATGCCAGGTCTGATGACGGTCACGGCTGCCCCGGTATCCACAAGCACGCAGCATGGCTTCCCTCTTACTCAACCGTCCGCGATGAGGCTGTCATCCATCCGCCGGCTGACGGCGCGCAGTGTCACTCGAGGAGATGGTGTGGACGGTGCCGACGTGCTCCACGCCACACCGGGCCTTACTCTTTCTTCCGGCTGCTCTTCCTGGTGTCGGCAGTCTCTCTCTAGGTGTCCCGGCTGTCCACAACCCCAACACACGCCACTAGGTCTTCGCCGGCGTCCCTCGGCTGTCCTTCTGCCTCCAGTGCAGCGGACACTCCTCGTTCTCGAGACGTCGGGGTAGCCGTCACCTTGGCCGCCTCCATCCTCAATGCTGCTGTCAGCGCCTCGTGGATGGTTGTGTAGTCGCCGAGCATTAGGCGCTGACGTATCTTGGTGTCTCGTACCCCGTCGACAAAGGTGTAGGTGGCTTCCCGGGATACGAACTCCGGTAGAAGGTCAACCAAGGCCTTGCTCGCCAGCTGCTCAATCGCCAGGGCGAACTCCTGCAGCGTCTCCCCTGGCTGTTGCGACCTTGTCTTCAACTTACTGCGGTAAGCTGCGGCTTGGTGGTGGTTCCCGAAACGGTTCTCCAGGGCCTCCCGGATATCCTTGGGAGCCACCGCTGTCTGGACCGCGTTTAGGACTTCCGCGGCCCGTCCCTTGAGGCTGGCTATTAGCTGCGCGGCCTCTTCCTCCGGTGACCACTTGTTATGCCTGGCCACCGTGTCGAACGTTGACGCGCCGTCGTACTTGTGAGGTTTGACGCGCGCCGATATTGTGTCGCGTCCCGACGCGTCGACCTTTAAATCCTTCAACCTCCTGCCGACGACGTCCTCCACCATGGCGTTCAGGAACTTGACGCTGCTGTCGGCCTTTCCTTCCAGCTAATTAACGCGGCTCACCAGGTCTTCGACGCGCTCGCCATAACTCTGTCACGTCCTCTTTTACGCCGGCCTGCTGCTCCTCAAACCTTGCGGCGAGCGCCTTGTTCGCCGCTTTCATTTCCGTGGTCAATTCGGTCATCTTCGCTGCCAGGTTGTTTGCCGTTTCGTCTTCGCTGTTAATTCGGTCATCTTCGCGGTCTAGTTACTCTTCGCCGTCTTCAACTACTTTTCCATTTTATCGGTGATGGCATTTGCCGTCTTCATTTCCGAGGTCAGTTCGGCCTTCATTTCCATCATCTTCTCCAAAATCTTTTCCAATGCCGATTCCATGGCCGTTGTTCCACCTCTGACAACAGTTGTGACTTTGTGGGTTTGTGAAATTAAAAGTCCATTGCACAAACTAAAATGTTCTTTATTTTCACCGAATTACAGTTGGTACACGTATCATACACAGTTACGTAACACACAATTATGCAACACTCACAATTACGTAACACTCGCTACTCAGTGACAACTCGCTCTCTCGATTCAACTAAGAACTCAGGACTGAGAACTGCCTGAGTCGTCCAATGCGACGCTTATATAGGCAGATCGCTGCATCTCGAAGCTTCGCGAATCGGGACACTCATCCCAATTGTTCCAGACGTCAGGGGGAGGGGAAAGAGGCGGTACAGTGGCTCGTGACACTTTTCTAACCATCCCCTCAGTGAGCGCTGCAAGATAAATGGGTAGGCAGACCTAAATGCCTCCTGTCCTCCACCCAGCTGCCAGTTGGTCGTGTCTTCCGATAATTGGGTGACATATTGAAATGGTAGTGAGTTTTTTTCCAGTAGCTCAGCAGTGAACTGAATGCTTTGAATGTTTGAAAGTTACTGAGTTTCTGCTGGTTATCCAGTTATGCTAATAACTTGAACCCTCAGATCACAGCCGGCATTTATTTTCCCACTTCTCTAATCGTAACCTAATCAAACTTCTGTTATTGCTGCATAATTATATTCTCTCTGATTATTTTGCCACTTTTAACAGAATCTTCATGGTATTGTGACTTTGTGGGTTTGTGAAATGAAAAGTCCAATTACACAAACTCAACAATGTTCTTTATTTCCACCGACTTACAGTTTAACACTTGCCAATTACACAGAATTACGTACTGCACACAATTACAATTCACCAGTTCGTCCGTTAAAGTTACACTTGCACTCGCGATTACGCAAACTCCGATGCACATACACAGTCTTCTCGTCCTTACACTAGCACTGAACTCTTACGCTGATTGCCAAGAACTCTGACTCACTGACTGACTCCTCTTGCACGACGTGTTGCTTATATAGGGTCCGCTTGCCGATCTGGAAGGTTCTCCATTAGATGAAATATCCCGTAAGTTCAAGAACACAGGTGGAGCAGAAAGAGACGGCACAGTGATGTTTTTTCTCCCAGCCACCTCCTGTCACCACTATAAGACAAACATGGGGGGGGGGGCGTGGCTAACACCGACCTCCCCTGCTTCCCGCTCTCAGCTGGTCTATAGGGTGTTCCAACGCTCGGGTGACAGTATGTTAAAGTAGCTACAAAATAAGAATGGACATAGGCTCAGCCAATACAGTGATGGTACTCTCTTGACGTTGCCAGTTCTGCAGAGTGTGGGTGACAGAGATGGAAGATATGTTTGTCTTTGTCTCACTGAATCTACCTAGCAAGTTATCTGAGATGTACATGCAGATGCTGACAAAGAAGTTCGCTTAATATTTCAGCATGTGTGTGACAACATATACAATGATTATTGCATGGTAGCATAAATTGAACCTTAAAACCTTGAACCGGAAAACAGTTCACTTATGCAGCTATCATTCATATGCACACAAAACAAAATGACTCACAAATTAGATGCACACAATGAAAGAATCGTGTTTGCTACAGTGAAACAAAATAGTGACATTTCAACAGTTTGTGAATATACTCTACTTTAATGGTGCTGTAATTGTGTACTACTTGTAGTGGACCTAAGCCAATTATTGTTTCATTAAAATACTTAATAAATACGGAAGATACGAATATGTATTTATGAAGAATTTTTACATCATTAATCACTTGTTCTTGTAATGTTGTGCATTGTGCACAAAAATTTCAGTCTTGCAACAACAATGTCTCTTCTTTCAAGCAGAAATTTGTGACCATTATTGCTTCTCTTATATTTGAATCCAAGAGATTTCAGAATATACATAGAAGATACAGAACTCATGTTCTATTTTCTCCCTCATTAAATTGGTCAGCCTTTTGTCATTGGATATTCACCCCTGTATTATAAATCATAAACTGTTCTATGTAAAACACACTTCTGAAAATTGTTTAAGTTGGTAGCATGTTTTTACACTGGTCAATGTTTTCAGGAGACCTAAATATGGGAACTTCTCCTAATTCAGGAAACTGCTTGCCTTTTTTAACAACGTTCGTCACAGAATGAGCACTAACACGACAAGCTTGTAAGCTTGTGCCGTTAATTCTCAACTCTTGAGCAAAATTTGTACTTTCGAAAATATTTTTAATTGACAACTGTTTGGAAAAGGAATATGCATAATAAATAATATTTCTAGCCTGCTTATGTAAAATCTTGTGTTGTCACTACTAGGTACACTAGTACTAGCCTTGCTAAGCAACATATTTTCTAACTTAGAAAAGCACATGTACACTCTTAAAAAATCACCACTTTACTGAATGCAAGGTACAAAATGCAACTGCAGCATAGCTGTGTGTGTTTTTTTACTGACAGTTAATGATTTTTTTCTTTATAGTTAGGCATCTTATCTTTCCCTATCTCCAAAACCAGATGTCTCATAAACATGGGGTTTGGACAGTTATCCTCAGAAAGAATCGCTCTGTGACATGGGAAAAACAAAAATGTTGTAATTAGTATCTTTTGAGTGCGCAAAAGAATTAGCCATATTGTTTGGCTAAGTGAGCAAGTAAGCATCATGCTTAACTGTACGTCACACTCACTGCATTAGCTAGACAGCTATAGACCAGCTACACCGTGGATCTTCCCTCTACAATGTTCAGAGGTGAAGTTGTACTCCTGCAGCCTCTGGACGCAACAGGCTGTCTGGCCTTCCAGGTTCCTCAAGCTAAGTAGCCAGGTTAGGGCGGAATGGTCAGTCCTCAGGTGGAATGGCTGACCATACAGGTACTTGTGGAAATGATCCAAGGTCATGACTTCCTCCAGCAGCTCTCGCCGAGTGACGCAGTAGTTTTTCTCTGCCTTGGACAGCGTCTTGTTGTAGCAGGCTACCACCCGCTCGTGGCCATCCTGGACTTGGGATAGGACGTCTCCAATGCAATGGTCGCTGGCGTCGGTGTCCACAATGAAGGTGCCACCTGGTTGTGGAAATCTCAGAATAGGAGCACTGCACAGTGTCTTCTTCAGGAGCTGTAAAGCGTCTTCGGCATCCTCCATCCACACATAAGGCCAGTGTTCTTCTGTCAGGCGGGTAAGGGGTTTGGGGATGATGGAGAACTATTTATGAAATGGCAGTAATAACTGCACAGCCCCAGGAAACTGCGCAATTCTCGCTTATCTTGCCGACGATGATGATGTCCAGGTATAGCAAGCAGGCGTCGTAAGTCAGTCCTGTCATCACTGACTCCATTAGGCGTTAGAAGGTATCTGGTGTGTTGCAGAGACCCAAGGCCATAACTGTGAATTGCCAAAGCCCATAGCCTGTCGAGAATGCGGTCTTTTCCTTGTCTGTCGATCTAGAGCCACCTGCCAGTAACCCGACTTCAGGTCCAGGGTCGAGAACCACTGCGCACCAGCAAGCGTATCCTACGGTGTCGTCAATCCGGGGTAAGAGGAAGCAAACCTTCCTGGTGACAGCGTTCAGCATCGTGTAGTCCAATCAGAAGCGTAGCTCGCTCTTCGTCAGCAAGACTACAGGTCACACCAAGGGCTGTCAGACTTTTTAATCACACCCCTGGATCTCGTGTCCTCCAGCATGCCCCGTAACGCCGCTTGTTTCGCCGGTGTCGATGCGGTGAAGCACTCGGTCCGTGCGGCCGTAGTCGTTATTGCCGTGGCTAAAGACGCGCTAGTATCGTCTCAGTAGTTGTCGAACCTTCTATAGCTGTTCTGCGGTCAGGTGGTCGGCCGCCCTCTTCAGTAAGCCTTCCAGCCGGGGCCCCAGGTGTTGCGTTGGCACCGGCTCCTGGGTCTTGTCGATTGGTGTTACGCTGATCACGGGCTCGCACGTCCCCAAATCCATCCCGGCCTGGACGTCGTGATCGGTGTCTGGTAGGTTGAGCAGTCTCACCGGTACCTCCTCTCGGCACGGCAACAATGTCCTGGCTACACAGAGCCCCTGTACAGATGTATTTCGTTCCAGCATCATGTTTTCGATTCCCTGGCCTTCCAGTCGCGCCGTCACCACCACCTCGCTTCTCGCGGGGACAATCACGTCTTCCCTCAGGACGATCCTGCAAATTCTGAGGGACTCTTCAGGTTGCCTGAGTATCACCTCTTCTCCATTGAGTCGCAGGACATTCCTGCCGACGTCGACCGTCGCCGCGTGGCTCCTGAGGGCATCCAGTTCCAGTATCACCTCCTCAGCCACCTTCGCGACGAACACGCCCTGACGCACGGCACTCCGTCCCTAGGTCAACTTCAGTAGGGCCCCCTTCTCCACAAGTAAGGTGTCATTCAATGCCGTCACAAGCTGCTATGGCCGGCTTGGTTTCCTCGATGGCAAACCCCTGGCTACGTCACGTCTGATGATGGTCACGGCTGCCCTGGTGTCCACAAGCACGCGACACGGCTTCCCTCTCACCCAACCGTCCGCGATGAGGCTGTAATCCATCCGTCGGATGACGGCGCGCTGCGTCACTCGAGGCGATGGTGATGACGGTGCCGACGTGTCCCTCGCCACGCCGAGCCTTTCCCGTTCTTCCGACTGCTCTTCCTAGTGTCGGCAGTCTCCCTCCCGATGTCCCAGCTGGCCACACCCCCAGCACACGCTACTAGGTCTTCGCCGGCGTCCCTCAGCTGGCCTTCGGTCTCCAGCGTAGCGGATACTCCTTGTTCTTGACGTCGGGCTAGCCGTCACCTTGGCCGCCTCCATCCTTAATGCGGCTGTTAGTGCCTCGTGGATGGTGTTTTAGTCGCTGAGCATTACGTGCTGACGTATCTCGGTGTGTCGTACCCCATCGGCGAATGTGTAGGTGCTCTCTCGGGATAGGAACTTGGGTGGTAATGTGTAGTGTTTAACGCCCGCTTTTACTACATACGGCACCGCAGGCGATGACACTGATGATACATGAGATGAAGATGGAGCACTGATGGAATGAGATGGCGGGGGAAACCGGAGGTCCCGGAGAAAACCCGTCCCAACGCCGTGTTGTCCACCAAAATCTCACTTTGCGGTCGCCTGGGATCGAACCCGGGCCGCCTTGTGAGAGTCAAGCGGTCTAACCACGGAACTCTGGTGGGAGGTCGACTAAGGCTTTATAGTCTATTCATCCTTTTGATCGTAGTACATGATATAGGACACGTCAAGTACTTATAACTAAAAATTATACAGTAAACATTTACACAACACAAGTTTAGAAACGAAAATTCAGAAACTGTATGTACAGTATAACAATTTATCTGTAGTTGACATTCAAAAAAAAAAAAAAAAAAAAAAATCACCTATACTATAAAAACAATGTTCTAACAGGAACTTTTTCACACAGCATTTAAATTTAGTCATGGAAAAGTATTTAAAAACTCATAAACTGAGTAAAAACAATGTTGCAATAGCAGATGTTTCACCTTGTGCTTAAATGCAGTTTCTGAGGTGGTGAGTTTAATATTATCGGGTAGCTTGTTATATAAGGTAATTCCAGAGTGTCTTACACTTTTGCTGAATAGTGATGTATTATGTGTAACCATGCTCAGTTTATGCCTATTTCTAGTGAGATAATCATGTTTGTTTCCCATTATTGTTCTGATTACTCGTTTTTTTGAATTTTAAAGATTATATTTTCTTTATCACAGTTACCCCAAAAAATCACTCCAAATTTTAGTAAGCTATTGAAATGAGCAAAGTATAGATTCCTCAAAGTGTTCAAATTTGCAATATTTTTTATGGTTCTGAACACAAAACAAAGCTGGCTTAGCTTAGATGCCAGTTTTTCAACATGCGTGCTCCATTTCAGGTGCTCGTTAATCCATACGCCCAAGAATTTAGTAGTGGGTTTATAGTGCACCAATTCATTATCTAATTTTATTTGCGGCTTATATACATTAGTATTCTGAATATGGCTGAAGGAAATGGCTACAGATTTATTCTTACTTATTATTAACCTGTTTTGTACAAACCATTCCTGCATTCTTTGGTCTAAGCTCAGTATGTCAGACTTAACATCATTGTCATTTCCCATTACATCTATGGATGTGTCATCCGCAAACAGTACAACCTTATTTGGATGTAGATGATTTGCTAAGTCATTTACTGGCCAGCTGTTTGATTGCCAGGGCGAACTCCTGCAGCGTCTCCCCTGGCTGTTGTGACCTTGACTTTGGCTGGCTGCGATACACTGCTGCTAAGCGGTGGTTTCCAAAACGATTCTCCAGGGCTTCCCCAATGTCTTTGGGCACCGCCGCTGTCTGGACCGCGTTCAGAACTTCCGCGGCCCATCCATGGAGGCTGGCTATTAGCTGTGCGGCTTCTTCCTCTGGTGACCACTTGTGTTTGGCCACCGTGTCGAAATGGCGGCGAAAGACTTCGAAAGTAGTCGCGCCGTCGTATTTAGGAGGTTTGATGCGCGCAGATGTTGTGACGCATCGGCCTTCAAGTCCTTCAACCTCCTGCCGACGATGTCCTCCACCATGGCGTTCAGGAACATGGTGTTGCTGTCTGCGTTTCCCTCCAGGTCGTTAAGGTGGCTCGCCAGTTTTTCGACGCGCTCGCCCAACTCCATGACGTCCTCCTTCACGCCGGCCAACTGCTCTTCAAATTTACCAACCAGGGCCTCGTTTGCAGCCTTTATTTCTGTGGTTACTTCGGTCATCTTCGCGGTCATCGTCGCGGCCAAGTTGTCGTTTGCCGCTTCCGTCTTCGTTAATTCGGCCTTCATTTTTTCAGCTCTGCCGCTAGGTTGTCATTCGCTGTTCTCATTTCTTTCATCTCTTCTAGAATTTTTGCCAATGCAGCGTCCACTGTGGTATGTTCTCCTTCTGACACCAATTGTGACTTTGTGGGTTCGTAAAATTAAAAGTCCAATTTTCATAAATTCAAAATATTCTTTATTTTCGTAGAAATACACTTTGTACACCTCTTCCAGTAGCAGAATTACGCAAGATACACAAATACGATTGTCAAGGTCGTCGACCACAAACAAAAGAGTACACTTTCAAAACACAGCTGTGCGCATTATCATCAGGTTCCCATTATGACTCTCTCTACTGGCAAGTCGCTGCTTCTTTATATACCTCTACTCATATTTCTAGAAATTTGTGGAATGTTCTGTTTCGGCAAGCTTTTTATCTCCACGCTGCACCTTCCAGTTATCTATCTTTATCTGTTTCATTAAGCTTTTTATCTCTGCGATGCACCTTCCAGTTATCTATCTTTATCTGTTTCATTAAACTTTTTATCTCCGTGATGCACCTTCCAGTTATCTATCTTTATCTGTTTCATTAAGCTTTTTATCTCCGCGTTGCACCTTCCAGTTATCTATCTTTATCTGTTTCATTAAGCTTTTTATCTCCATGATGCACCTTCCAGTTCTCTATCTTTATCTGTTTCATTAAGCTTTTTATCTCCGCGATGCACCTTCCAGTTATCTATCTTTATCTGTTTCATTAAACTTTTTATCTCCGCGACGCACCTTCCAGTTATCTATCTTTATCTGTTTCATTAAACTTTTTATTTCCGTGACGCACCTTCCAGTTATCTATCTTTATCTGTTTCAGCAAGCTTTTCACCTCCGCGTTGCACCTTCCAGTTATCTATCTTTATCTGTTTCGGCAAGCTTTTTTATCTCCGCGTTGCACTATCTGTTCCTTTGTGTGTGCCAGCTGCCAGTCGCAACAATGGGTTCACGACAATATACAAGTATAACAAAAAGGTATGTGAAAAATTTGGGAAACATTTCTTTTGGATAGAGGATAAAAAAGTGTTATATGAACCTACGTCCAGAAGTTTTTTGTTTCCTTTATAGAGCACTTTTTCTACAGCTGAACCCCATACAACAACACTCAATGACAGAACGGTGGGACAACAGTAAATAACAGCACAAAAATAAGAACCAAGTGCTATTTGCCAAAATAAATCTTGCAGCTGTTGCCAAGATTTACTATTATTTTAAAATAAAGAAATGTCTATAAATCTCTGTGCAGTACTTCACTTTTTCAGTAATTAATTTTCTCACAAGTAGTGTTACTAAAGAGTTTGATAAAATTATAAATAAATGGTTGCTAATTACAGCACTGAAAACCATTCTATTCACAGCGTGTGGAGGATGGTGTTATGCTACTGGAAGAAGAGCAGCAACTTTTGGAGCAAGTGAATATGGATCAGTTAGTTCAACAATCCACTGATTTCACACATATGCTGCATACATTAGAGCCACTGCTACAGGTGAGTGTCTGTGATAAGAGATTTTTATGTTGAAAAGTGGTATTCAAAATCAAGAATGTATTCAGTGGTTTGTTAATGACTTGGTCTAAAAAGGTTTGCCATAAAACATTGCGGCAGTACTACCTCTCTGCCTCCCGGCTGCACGTACCTGGGTCGATGACGGGACTCCTTCCTCGGTCTCCACGTCGTCGTCGGCTGCTTGCTTTACCATTGGCTCTAGCGGCTTCTCCTACATGGATTCTTTTTTTTTGGGTTCTGAGGGTGTTAAGGTTGAGACAACACAAACCAACAATAATCTCTGAACTGCTTTTATTTTTCCTTGCATTTGTGGAACCCGGGCACTTAAATAACTGCACTTTCGGCGGACATTTTATAGTACATTTTATTGGATGCAGTACTTTGTCGAACACACCTGACGGATGTATACAATACTGCACTGAGCAACAAATGAGCAACAACTGAGGACTGAATAGGGGTTGCCACCCTCTTATATACATGTAGCACGGCATCATTAGGAAAAACTAAGGGTATATTGTATAACGGTACAGTAAAATAGCTAGCATACCATTCTATTGTCAAACATCCGCTCTTTCTAGAGCGTCGTCTGGAAGTGCAGTGTTTCTCACGTATGTCTGCCCAGGTTCGTTACAATATTTCATCAAAGTCTACAATTTTGCTTTCGCTAACATAACTAGTTACAGTTCTTAAATATATGAATAATTATTAAACATATAAGTAAATGAATAATTTATCCAAGGACCAAAGTTCCTGTTTCAACATGTAACTTGAAGTCAGTTAATTCAGACAATAAATGGATGAATGAATTGGCGCACAGTTTATTATTAGGGCCTCACTGTATGCCTACCATAAACAGATTAAGTGTGAGTCACCCCAATTCACCATTTTTGTTGTTTGTCGATGGAGAGGAGTAAAAATGGAACATTCAGAAGACAGCCTCTCCTTGATGTCACCAGTCGAAAGTATATGCCTCATTGTTTTACTGCACTGATATTTCCAGATTTTGGTAGATCTAGAAGATTTGACTTTGACGGTGTTCCATTTCTTCAATTTGAGAGATTTTGGTTTTGAGAACATTTCTTCCAAGACTGGCAGGTTATAAAAGAGGGTACAAAAACCAACTTTGAGAGTTGATAGTTATGAATTGATCAGTGAGTATCAGAGTTGTGCAGTTGTAAGAGTAGGCAAGCAGAGCAGCGTTGGAGTAGTGGTCTGTGAGCAGTGAATGTCGAGAAGTTTTGAGCAGTACAAGTTGGTGCGTGCAACAGACGCATATCTGTGTACTTATAACAATTGAAAGTGATTATAAGTTAGCATTGGGCTAAGGATTCTAGTGATAAATAAAGTTAGTTAAGTACAACTTTGTGTTGTCATTTTGTCACAAGCTGCGCTTTCTTTTAAATATACCTATTCCTTGTTTGTTTAAATATTTCCCAGCGGTCTCTTAGAACTTTTGGGAAGTCTCATTGCAAAAATTATAGGACATGTGAAAGTAATGAATGCTGTACTTATATCTTTCTCAAACACTAACATGCACCAACACAATTTAAAAATTAAGTTGCTTGGGAGATTTCATGCAGCAAAGCTATTAAGATTGTCACTAGTAGAATTGAGTTTTAACAATACTTCACTTTATGAAAAGACTTATTGAGTCATATTTTGTCAAAATTTAAAACTTCACTCATGTCACTGTTAAAAACAAGAACGTTTTCAGGACAGTCCCAGTACTATCCTCAACTGATTGGCGACTGACCACTATCAGCTGAGGTTGGGACTCGGACACTCCCAAAAACATTCCTGTTTCTAATAGTGGACATGAGTGAAGTTTTAATAAAACATGACTCTGTAAATCTAAATATGAAGTTAGCTTCACTTTTAATAATGCTTTTAATCATAACAATTTCAAATACTCCATTTACTTGTTCTGTCAACTGTTGCTGACAGATGTTGCCCATATTGTCAGCTGGTGTCTTCCACCAGATACAAAGAGCTATCCAGGTGAAGTAGTCCTGCTTTTGTTTCTAAGAGTACTTCTTGAGATATCAACATTTGTCTGAGAAACTGACATCCAGTGCAATGGACATGTTAAACATGTTTTAAGATAAAACGTGTTCTGTGGAGCATAGGTAAGAATGTGTGAAACTCTTTATTTCTCTATCCCTTATGCCTTTAGGCATTGGGTTTGAGGAGTAGAAACTCTGGATCAGGTAGAGAACCCAGGATGGGTGATCAGCCCGATGCCTGGTATGAGAGTGACAGAAGTAGATGACAGAATAAGGGCAAAATTAATGAAAGGAAAGATGTTAATGGAGCAATTTGTGGAATGATGGCCAGGGAAACCTGAGATCCCAGAGAAAACGCACCCCTGCGCCATGTTGTCCATCATAAATCGCACATGTGGTCACCTGGTATCAAACCTGGTCTGCCTTGGTGAGAGCCAAGTGGTCTAACCACACATCCATAATGCAGCCCATGTGTGAAACTCAATTTTATTAATGTTAATTCTCACTTGGAATATTTGTTTCTTTCACCCAATTTTTCCTTTTTTTCTTTACAAAAATGATGAGTGTTGGCCAAATGATAAATTTATTTGAATTTTAAATTTCTTAGAAGTTCCTTCAATTTTGTATCTAAATTTCTTTTTATCTTACCAGTGTAGATCTTGTTCCAGTTTACAGAGTGTATTTGATAGGTTTCAGATGTCCCATATGGTAATATTTTATAAATGTTATTTGAAGCAAAGACATATAGACAAGTATCTCGTAACACAATTGTAGTTTTGATAATTTAATCTGTATTATCATTTCTAGGCTGAAGCAGGCGATAACGATGCTGTGATTGGGCAGTGGAGATGTGGTTATGTTCAAGCAGATAAGGCAGATCTGATCCTGAATGCTTTAAGATTCAATGCAGTTCCTTATATGAGCAATCTGGGTCGCAATGAATTAAGATGTGTGCTAGCACTGAGTCCTTGGGGTCTGGCAGCTGCCATGTGGAAGCTCATTGTTTTGTTAAGGAATTACCAAACCTGTCGTTTACAAAGAACTCTCAGCATGTATGATCTGGAGGAGGCACAACAGGTAAGTGTTCAGAAATAGGCTTTTATAAAGAAATTCTTTCATGAATTAAGCGATTTTAATCTTCAAAAATACAAAATGTAAGTGACGAAGTATAAAAAGACTGACTACAAATAGTTTTTTCAGATATGTATATGTTTTTTTTTTTTTTTTTTTTTTTTGTAATTTTATGTCCTCCAATGTTAAGTCATATCAGATGATGAATGGAATGGGTGAAATGATGCTCAAATGAGCCCAGGGTTCATAGAGCTTAGAGTTACCCAACATTCGTCTTTCACGATAAGGGAAAACCCTGGAAGAAACCTTATCCAGGTAACTCACTCTGACCGAGATTTGAACTTGGGACCTCTTGAATGGAGGCAGACATGCTACCACCATGCTACCGAGGCAGGCATGTGTATGCTTGTAGCAGTAATGAAAGCAGTTACAGCATTATGCACGATTGGAGGAATTTACTAACAGTGACATTAAAATTAATTATAAAAACTATTTGTAATTGGTTTTTAACACGTCACTTACTTTTTTAAATGTAAGACTTTGAGTTGGACACAACAGCTTCCAAAACTAGTCCCTCAATAATATAAAGATGTAAATGACAAAGTGTTAAAAACCAAATAGTTTTTTCAATTAGTTACAGCATGCACTGATAGCGTAAGTATGATTGTTAATGATCCTGATGTATTGAGTGAAAGAACAACCTCACAATCCTTGAGTTATAATTTTGGCAAACAGCTATGCCTTTAAATTAGTTTTAAAACTGAAGCAACTTCAGCAGGCTAAGTCAGAGTTTTCATCAATTTTTGTACTTCCATTCATAAAGGGCAACAAGGACGTTAAACAAAAACAAAGTAACTTCTTATTATATGACATTCCCTAAATTGCGATCATTTGTCTGATCCATTAAAGAACAAGAATTTCTTTAACCACCATATGTATTGAACAAAACAGCTTCACGTTCTCCAGCAAGATCTTCCAACAAACAGCAGGCTTGGCCATGGGTAGTCCTCTTTCACCATTACTAGCTAATCTGTTCATGAGCAATTTGGAAACACACATTACTAAAGCCTTTCCACATATTTTGGCATGTTGGCATAGATATTGTCACCCGAATGTCGGAACCCCCTATAGAGCGGGCAAGCAGGAGACGGTCGGTGCTTGCCACGCCCCCTCGTTTGTCTTATAGCGTTAAGGAGGGGTGGCTGGGACAAAAAAACATCACTGCGCCGTCTCTTTCTGTTCCACCTGTGTTCTCGAACTTACGGGATGTTTCATCTAATCGAGAACCTTCCAGATTGGCCAGCTGACCCTATATAAGCAACACGTCGTGCAAGAGCAATGAGTCAGAGTTCTTGACGAGCAGCGAAGCAGCGTCGTGCTAGTGTGCGTGCGACGGAGGAGTTTACGTAATTGCGAGTGCAAAAGAAACTGCAACGGACGAACTGGTGAATCGTAATTGTGTGCATTACGTAATCCTGTGTAATTGGCAAGTGTTCAACTGTAAGTCGGTGGAAATAAAGAACATTTCTGAGTGGTGTAATTGGACTTTTCATTTCACAAACCCACAAAGTCACACTGCTGTCAGAAGTGGGATAACAACATCACCGAACATTACAACCATGGACGCGGCATTGGAAAAGATTTTGGAGAAGATGACGGAAATGAAGGCCGAACTGACCTCGGAAATGAAGACGGCAAATGAAAACCTCGCTGCAAAAACAGAAGTGGCAAATAACTGCCTGGCCGCGAAGCTGGAGACTACAAATGACAACCTGGCCGCGGAACTGAAACAAATGAAGACGGCCAACGACAACATCACCGGAAAGATGGAAGAAATGAAGGCCGAATTAACAGCGAAGACGGAAACGGCAAACAACAACTTGGCCACGACAGTGACCGCAAAGATGGCCGAACTGACCACGGAAATGGAGGTGGCGAACGAGGCTCTCGCCGCCAAATTTTTACAACAGTTGGCCGGCGTGAGGGATGACGTCACGAAGCTGGGCAAGCGGATGGGTCAAGTAGACGACCGCCTTAATGATTTAGAGGAAAAGGCCGACAATAACGCCAAGACCCTGAACGCCGTGGTGGAAGACGTCGAAGACCTTGCGAACCGCGTAAACAACCTGGAGGGAAAGGCCGACAGCAAGTCCCTGAACGCCATAGTGGAGGACGTCGTCGGCAGGAAGCTGAAGGATTTGAAAGCCGACGCGCTGGGACGCGACACAACATCTGCGCGCGTCAAACCTCCCAAGTATGACGGCGCGTCAACGTTTGAAGTCTTCCGCCGCCAGTTCGACACAGTGGCCAGGCACAACAGATGGTCACCGGAGGAGGAGGCCACACAGTTAATAGCCAGCCTCCAGGGACGAGCCGCGGAAGTCCTAAAGACGGTGCAGACAACGGCGGCGCCCAAGGACATCTGGGAGGCCCTGGAGAATCGTTTCGGGAACCACCGCTTAGCCGCAGCATACCGCAGCCAGCTAAAGGCAAGGTCACAGCAGCCGGGCGAGACGCTGCAGGAGTTCGCCATAGCGATTGAGCAGCTGGCTAGCAAGGCCTTGGTTGACCTGCCACTGGAGTTCGTATCCCGGGAAGCCGCCTACAACTTTGTCGACGGGGTACGGGACACGGAGATTCGTCAGCGCCTAATGCTCGGCGATTATAAAACCATCCACGAGGCGCTGACAGCAGCATTAAGGATGGAGGCGGCCAAGGTAACATCTATCCCGACGTCGAGAACGAGGAGTGTCCGCTACGCCGGAGAGAGAAGACCAGCTGAGGGACGCCGGCGAACACCTAGTGGCCTGTGTTGGGGGTGTGGACAGCCCGGACACCTGCAGAGAGATTGCCCGCACCAGGAAGAGCAGCCGGAAAACGAGTAAGGGCCGTCGTGGAGAGGGGCACGTCAGCGCCATCACCACCATCCCCTCGAGTGCCACTGCGCGCCGTCAGCCGGCGTATGGATGACAGCCTCATCGCGGACGGTTGGGTAAGAGGAAAGCCGTGCCGCGTGCTGGTGGACACCGGGGCGGCCGTGACCATCATCAGACCTGACGTGGCGAAGGGTTTGCCGACAAGGAAGCCAAGCCGACCATACTAGCTTGTCACGGCATCGGGTGACACCTTGCCTGTGGAGAAGGAGGCCCTGCTGGAGCTGACCTTGGGACGGAGTGCCGTGCGTCTGTGGGTGTTCGTCGCGAAGGTGGCTGAGGAGGTGATTCTGGGAGTGGATGCCCTCAGGAGCCATGAGGCGACGGTCGACGTCGGCAAGAAGGTCCTGCGGCTCAACGGAGAAGAGGTTATACTCCGTCAACCAGAAGAGTGCCTTGGAATTTGCAGGGTCGTCTTGGACGAAGACGTGGTTGTCCCCGCGAGGAGCGAGGTGGTGGTGACGGCGCGACTGGAAGGCCAGAAAACCAGGAACATGATGCTGGACCAGATGATGCCTGTGCACGGACTATGTGTAGCCAGGGTACTGCTGCCGTGCCAAGAGGAGGTCCAGTGAGACTGCTAAATCCAACGGAAACCGATCACGACGTTCAGGCCGGGACGGAGTTGGGAACGTGCGAGCCCGTGGTAAGCGTAACAGCAATCGACAAGACGCAGGAGCCGGTGCCGACGCAACACCTGGGGCCCCGGCTAGAAGGCTTACTGGAGAGGGCGGCCGACCACCTGACCGCAGAACAGCTGGAGAAAGTTCGACAACTACTGAGGCGATACGAGCGCGTCTTCAGCCAAAGCGATAGTGACTACGGCCGCACGGACAAAGTGCTTCACCGCATCGACACCGGAGACGCCCGGCCTATTCGGCAACCACATAGACGCGTCTCGCTGTCGAAGCAAGGGGCGGCGCGAGACATGCTGGAGGACATGAGATCCAGGGGAGTGATTGAAGAGTCTGACAGCCTTTCCTGTTCCCAGTAGTCTTGGTGACAAAGAAGAATGGCGAGCTGCGCTTCTGCGTAGACTACAGAAAGTTGAACACTGTCACCCGGAAGGACTGTTTCCCCTTACCCCGGATTGACGACACCCTGGACACGCTAGCTGGTGCACAGTGGTTCTCGACCCTGGACCTGAAGTCGGGCTACTGGCAGGTAGCTCTAGACCCAAGAGACAAGGAGAAGACCGCATTCTCGACAGGCCAAGGGCTCTGGCAGTTCACTGTTATGCCCTTTGGCCTCTGCAACACACCAGCTACCTTCCAACGCCTCATGGAGTCAGTAATGAGAGGGCTTACGATGCCTGCCTGCTATACCTGGACGACATCATCATCGTCGGGAAGGCTTTTGAAGATCACCTCGAGAATCTGAGTAAGGTGCTATAGAGACTGCAGGCGACCAACTTGAAGCTAAACGCGAAGTGCCAGCTCTTCCGCAAGGAAGTGAACTACTTAGGCCACATAGTCTCAGCAGCCGGAGTGGCCACAGACCCGTAAAAGACACAGGCTGTGAGAGATTGGCCTCGCCCAAAGGATAAGAAAGAGCTGCGCAGTTTCCTGGGGCTGTGCAGTTATTACCGCCGCTTCATAAAGGGTTTCTCCAACATCGCCAAACTCCTCACCCGCCAGACAGAGGAACACCGGCCTTATGTGTGGACGGAGGACGCCGAAAACGCCTTCCAGCAGCTAAAGAGACCCTGTGCAGTGCTGCAATTTTGGGTTTCCCACAACCGGGTGGCGCCTTCATTGTGGACACTGACGCCAGTGACCATTGCATTGGAGGTGTCCTATCGCAGATCCGGGACGGCCATGAGCGTGTGATAGCCTATTACAGCAAGACGCTATCCAAGGCAGAGAAGAACTACTGCGTCACCCGACGAGAATTATTGGCGATAGTAAAGACCTTTCAGCACTTCCACAAGTACCTGTACGCTCAGCCATTCCACCTGAGGACTGACCATTCCGCCCTTACCTGGCTATTGAGCTTTAAGAACCTGGAAGGCCAGACAGCACGTTGGGTCCAGAGGCTGCAGGAGTACGACTTCACCTCGGAACATACTAGAGGGAAGAGCCACGCTAACGCTGATGCCATGTCCCGAACACCCTGTCCAGAAGAGTGCGGCCAGTGCACAAGAGTGGAAGAGAAGGAGCGTGCCGCAGCCGTCCGAGTAGTCACGGCAGTGCCTGCGGACGGCTGGGATAGCGCAGGCCTGAGGAGAGAGCAGCTGGCGGACGCAGACTTGGGGCCACTCTTGAGGGAAGTGGAGGCAGGGACGAGACCAACCTGGGAGGACATCGCATCGAGGAGCGCCACCTACAAATCGTACTGGGCCCAATGGGACTCGTTGAAGACCAGAGAGGGCGTGCTGTTCCGGGATTGGGAATAACCTGATAGGAAGACGCAGAGAGAACAGTTGGTACTTTCCCGGTGTAAGGTCCCGGAGGTCTTGGAGGAAGTGCACGCCGGTACTTCGGGAGGACACCTGGGAATGAACCGAAAGATTGACAAACTACGGCAGTGCTACTACTGGCTGAGACTCCGAGCAGATGCTGAGAGATGGTGCCGTCAGTGTCACATGTGCGCGGCGAATCGTGGCCCCCAGACTAGGAGCCGGGGTCGCATGCAGCAGTACAACGTCGGAGCACTATTCAAACGGATCGCCGTTGACATTGCTGGACCGTTCCCAGTTTCCGACCGAGGCAACAAGTACCTAATGGTGGTCGTGGACTACTTCACCAAGTGGCCGGAGGAGTATGCCATCCCAAACCAAGAGGCAAAGACAATCACAGACTGCCTCGTGGAGCAAGTGTTCTGTCGATTTGGGGTGCCGTTAGAGCTACACAGTGACCAGGGTACCAACTTTGAGTGCAACCTAATGAAGGAGGCGCTACAAAGGCTGGGGGTGAACAAGACCCGCACGACGCCTCTACATCCCTAGTCGGATGGCATGGTCGAAAGATACATCAAGACCTTAGAAGAACACCTGAGGAAGGTCGTGGCCAGCCATCAGCTAGACTGGGACGCCAAGGTGCCATTGTTCTTGCTGGCCTACCGCTCGTCTACACACGACACAACTGGGATAACGCCAGCCAGCTTAATGTTCGGCCGGGAGTTACGCCTCCCTTGTGACCTGGCCTTTGGAAGCCCTCCGGAAGCGAAACAGCCAGCGACCGAGTATGTGGAGAACTTGATGGACCATCTCCACGACATGCACGAGATGGCACGCCAGAACATCCAGAAGGCGAGCGACCGCATGAAGACCAGATATGACAGCCAAGCCAACAGCCAAGGGTTCCAGCAAGGTGACCTGGTCTGGTTGTACCGTCCTACCCGGACCAAGGGACGCTGCCCGAAGCTCCAGCAGCCATGGCAAGGGCTGTACCGGGTGGTGAAGAGGATTAACGACGTGGTCTACCGCATTCAGAAGGTTCCCCGGGGGAAGATGTTGGTGGTACACCTGGATCGCCTGGCACGCTGCGATGGTGCTGTTCGGGATGACCGGCTTTGAGGAGGGAGCAGTGTCACCCGAACGTCGGAACACCCTATAGAGCGGGCAAGCAGGTGACGGTCGGCGCTTGCCACGCCCCCTCATTTGTCTTATAGCGTTAAGGAGGGGTGGCTGGGACAAAAAAACATCACTGCGCCATCTCTTTCTGTTCCACCTGTGTTCTCGAACTTACGGGATATTTCATCTAATCGAGAACCTTCCAGATCGGCCAGCTGACCCTATATAAGCAACACGTCGTGCAAGAGGAATGAGTCAGAGTTCTTGGCGAGCAGCGTCGTGCTAGTGTACTTGCGTCGGAGGATTTTACGTAATTGCGAAAGCAAGAGAAACTGCAACGGACGAACTGGTGAATCGTAATTGTGTGCATTACGTAATCCTGTGTAATTGGCAAGTGTTCAACTGTAAGTCGGTGGAAATAAAGAACATTTTTGAGTGGTGTAATTGGACTTTTCATTTCACGAACCCACAAAGTCACAATATGTCGATGATGTGTTTGCTATAGTCCCTAGAAGACTAACCGAGGACGCTATAAAGTTGCTAAACCTACAAGAAAAATCCATAGTTTTCACCATTGAAGTAGAGCAGAATGAATGGCTACCTTTTCTAGATTTGAAAATCATTAGAACACCAACAGGATTACAATTTGGAATATACAGAAGAGCAAGACATGTTGACAATTACATTAAATGTAACCCATTTAACCCAGTACAATATCAATATGCAGTATTCCATAGTTTGGTTCACAGATTAGTCAACATTCCGCTAACAAAAACAGAATATGAACAGGAGTACATTCACATACACCAGGTTGCCGAATTGAACAACTATAACACAAATTTCATCAAAAAATTGATCTACAGACACAAAAGAAACAAAAACTTAATGGACATTACTGCGTTAAAAATACTAAAAACCCAAACATCAGATATGGCAGATTTACATTTCATCCAAAATACTTCAAAAAATTTGAAAAGATATTTAAGAACTTCAACATAAAATTAGTCCCTCAGAACAAACACAACATCCGCAACTTACTAAACCACCCTCTAAAAAATAGCACACCAAAAACTCAATTATCAGGCATTTACCAAATGAACTGCCAGGATTGTGACAAGATATACATTGGTAAGACCAAAAGGAATCTAGGAACAAGAATGAAAGAACACTTCAGAAATATTAAAATCAAACAAATGGACAAGTCGGCCGTAGCACATCACTTTTGGTCTGAGAATCACAACATAAAACAAGAAATAGAACTGATCAAACAGGCAAAGAAACCTTTGGAACTACAGATTTGGGAAAACATATTTATTACGAAGAAACTGGACCTCTGGATAAATTTTGAAATTCCCGCGGTAGATGACGTCATCAAACTTACCAGGACATTAGATGGCAGCACGACACCAAGCCAGATGCAGACACCGGATGCATTATCAGTCAAGCACAGAACTGACGATTGGGAAGAGGTTCCCAGAAACTAGTCTTTATTAAAAAACTTGTAAGTGGACAAAAGTATAAACAAGATTGACTCATTTGCCTAATTTTAGTAACAATGGCGCTCCACTTTCTGAAATACTTCATTTTATTCGATATAAATACCACAAATATAATTATTTGTAAAGAAACGTCACTTATCTTAAAAGTAAATGAGCTTGGTGAGAGCCAAGTGATCTAACCACTCAACCACGGTGCAGTCACGGGGTCTACAGTTTATATATGTGGATTTTGCTTTCAAAAAACTTTATCAGACATCTTTGAGTTTCCAGAAGATGATGCCATCATTGAAAAGGATGTGAAAGTATGTAAACTATATTCATGTGTATTGTCATCTTTAATGTTTTTATAGCATAACATTGCTTAGTTGATTAGATCTTCAATGTCGACAGTCCCATCCAAGTTTGGATTCAACCACATGCCTAAAAATTTAGTGTCTGTTACATAAGTGATTTTAGTTCCATTTAGATGAAAATTTGGAAAAATGATACTTTTGTTTGCTTTATGCTGAAAACCTATTGCTACTATTTTATCTTTGTTTATAATTAGTTTATTTTGAGTAAACCATGGTACAACTGTTTCATTTATTTCTTCCAGAATCTGAAGTGTATGCCCTTTGTCATTTCCAATTATGAGTATATGTGTCATCTGCAAAGATTGTGAATTTAACATTATTATTTTCTATACAATGGATTATATCACTTAAATATATTAAGGGATCTAAGATACATTCTCGAGGAAACCCACATTTAACTGTTTTCATTTCCAAGTGTATTAGTATTTGCCGCTGATGACCCAGAGGTTGAGCACCCTAAAACACAATCATCATCATGTATTAGTATTTGCATCTAAAAATTGTAATTTTATCATCTGTTTTCTATCTTTTAAATATAAGACAAATCAGTTATATATTTACAACTCCTCTGATACCATATGAATGTAGTTTAGATAACAATAGACGAGTCTAAACTTGCTGGAGTAAACATCATCAATTAAATAAGTCTGAAAGCCATGTTGTTCATCTAGCAAAATATTGTATCTATTAAAAAAGGATATTAATTAGGAACATAATTAGAGAATGTTGATAGTAAATAGATTTTTCTATAGTATTCTTGACCCTTTTGTGAGTGGTGGTTTTATTTTTGAAATCGTTAGGCAGTTCAGAAACTTAACAAGCATTTTATGCATGTGATTTATGTTAAGTTTAGAAATAAAGAGCCCCTAACTTTTATATATAGTGCAATTCATATCAACCTGAACCATTTCAATACGCCATAACTTCTGAACCAATAATATGACACACGTACAACTTTGGGAGAATATAATACACAATTGGAACATTACATTACACTATTTACATCTCAGAGAAAATGTTGTAAGCGTCCTCCACCAGCATCTATATATGTTTGTACTCGTCTCACCATATTCTCTGAAGTTTTACGGAGAGTATCCTCGTCAATGTTACTTATTTCGGTTTGAATGGATTCCTTGAGATCATGGCCTATTCTTGTACACTCTATTTTTAGATACCCCCACAAGAAAATATCCAGTGAGGTTAGATCAGGGGATCTGGGGGGCTACAGACCTTTTAGATAATTCAATTATCAAAGAAATTGGTTACAAGTTGCATGGTGTCATTAGATGTATGACACGTTGCTCCATCTTGCTGGAAATAACCTTCTCTCAATTCATTATCATCCAGCTGCTCCACAAATGTATTGAAGATACCATCTGCAGTCGTATCAAAGAAAATTAAGACATTTAAGACTGTCAACTGTCAACAATGGTCAGTGTTGTCCATTCTTTCAGAGCCACTGAGATCATTAAAACAAATTTCTACATTCTATGACCTTTTATGGCCTCTTGAAATGGTCCAGATTTATGTGGATCGCAGTATATTAATCAAATGTAATAAGTTCATAGAAGCATCCTGCTACAAATTAATGCAAACATGTTTAAATTTAAAATTTAGGAATGCCCATATATAAGTAATCCACCTTTTTCTATCCAAGCAGGAGGATCTTGCCAGTGATTGTGTGGAGGAGGCCTTTAGAGACGCATCATATTTACAGCTGATATCAAGTCTGGCTCGTCCTGCTCCAAGATCTTCTTCATATGAGTCAGACACCCATGCAGAAAATAACAGTAGGAATGGCTCAAACTTTATGGATGCCAACATTGTAAGAGCACAAAATTAAATATTTACCTAACATCTCAAAATATAAAACAAAACAAAAATCACTCTAATTATTTTGTTTTAAACTGAGAAGGGAACTATCACTGTACTCACATCACTAGTGATGGTATAATGCCAGCTGTGTATAAACCATGTACACCAAAAATCTGCTGTAGAGTAGAACCACAATACCCAAAACTGAAGCCAGGAAAGTGCCACATGCAACCACTTACATGCCTCGTCAGCTCTGTGGTGAGTGTGACTGCTGCCCAATCCTGCTTTGTTATGCATATATGTTCCTATGTATTCTGGACTCATTTTCATGTACTTCCAGCTATACTCTGCACACAGGACCTACATAGAGCAGAGATGGTACCATCATACTCTCTAGCGCACACAGGTGAGCATAGTGGTAGTTCCTTTTCAGCTTTTTAATGATACTGATAATGGTAATGCTAACATAAAGAACAATAGCCACAACAATGATGATAATAATAAAAAATTGCAATTCAAATTGAATGTCCATTCAGGTTCTTCAGTAACAATTAATTATCTGAACATGTTTCTTAGGCAATAAGTTCATTACTCGGTCCTTATTTTTCCATATTGTGACTTTGTGGGTACGTAGAATTAAAAGGCAGAGTTGCAGAAATTAAAAATCTCCTTTATTTCCGTAGCAATACACTGTTCAATTCTCATGTAACAACATTACATCACATATACACAGTCTTCCAAGGTCAATGACAATAACAAACTGTGACAGCTGATTACATTAGCTCTCGTTACAACAACACAGCTCACTCTGTTTACTACTTGCAACTCCCTCTTGGCCAATCGTCGCCTCTTTAAATACTTCACAGATAATTTCTAGATGATTTGCAAATAAACCAGAACGCGAACAGTCTCTATCAGTCCAGAAGTAACTAGAAATTTCCATTTATCTCAGTTTGTTTGTTTTGGCAGACCCTTATCTGCCTGTTATCTTTGTCCGCGGGCTCTTGGTTTACACACTGCCCTCCTATCAGTTTCTTTTGTGTAAACAAGCCACGTGATCGTAGATACGGGTTCTGAAAATATTAAGATGGCCTGAGTAATGAACTTTGAAATCCCACCAGTCGATAATTTGATAAAGAAGTTCATAGTTCCTTCACCAGAGAGAAGACAGCAGACGACAACAAGAGATGATAGTCAGAACATTTATGTTTAAATTGGAAGCAACAGCTTCCGAAACTAGTCCCTCAATAGTATAAAAATGGAAGTGATGGAGTGTTAAAAACCTATTACAAATAGCTTTTTCAATAGATGGATAGTCAACATGAAAAATTCAATGCCACGGCTAGGATTTGAGCCACAGATCTCCTGGTTTCCGTCCAGTCACTCTAACTCATTGAGCTCATGACCATGACGGCAAGTTGGCCATGGTAGCTCAATGAGTTAGAGCAACTGGACGGAAACCAGGAGATCCATGGTTCAAATCCTGGCCGTGGCATTGAATTTTTCATGTTGACTCTATGGAAAACCTTAGCCTATATACGGCTAGTGTGAAGAAATTATTAATTTCCATCAATTAACTGAAAAGCTGATTACGTAGAAAATGAAGCTAGCTACTGTGAAGCAATAAATATTACATAAATATAAATATTTGTTACTAAGGCTTCACTTATCTTAAGAAATTGGTGTTAATACTTCTTTCCAATGGAGATCAATTTCACAAACAGATCGTTTGTATCTTCACTCCACAGACAAACTCCGGAGTTTGTATTAACACCAATTTCTTAAGATAAGTGAAGCCTTAGTAACAAATTTTTATATTTGCGTAATAACTAAAAAGCTTTTTCAATGTTTTTCTTGGTTCATTTATTGACATTTTTTATTCAAATTTTTGCTCGGTGTATTGTGCTCTGAAGAGAAATACTCTCTTAATTAAAACTAAAACAACTTTTATAAGTCTGGTTTCCTGGCAGTGGATATGAACTTAATAGGTTCTAGGGATGGATATTTATGATACTTGCATGCTATCGACATTGAATGATACTTCAGAAAACTCACTCAATACTTTTTCAATACTTTGATGGCGATTATGAAATTTTTATTTTATTTTAAAATCACAAAATATGTTGTTGTTGTTATTTTCAAATGCTATGCTTTGGCAATGAAGCCATTAGCTCTCTTGTTCTCCAATATTTCTGTGTAGTGGGTCCAGCAGATTAGAAGATGTTCTTCAGTCATTTCCTCTTCTTTGTTGCACAGAGGACAGTTTGGACTTGTATAATTTCCTATTCTGTGTAAGTGTTTGGCCAAATAATCATGTTCCGTAAGTAATCTAAAATTTGCTACTGCAGCTTTACGTGGGATTTATGGAATAATTTCTGGATTTTAATTAAAATGTTCCATTTTTTATCTTTTGCTTTGTTAGATATTGATTGGTTTTGTTTGTTTTTATATTTGCTTTTGATTAATCTTTTTATGGATGTAAAAGGCAAGTTTTTACTTTTGTTCTGAATTAAATTTGCACCTTTTTTCGCAAGAAAATCAGCTGATTCATTTCCAGCAATTCCACAATGTGCAGATATCCACTGTAATATAATTTTTTTCTGTAGTTTTTGAAGTTGTTGGATCATTTTGTGACATTCTTTAATTTGGATTGACCTCCTTTTATATGAACTTATTGCACATAATGTTGCTTTAGAATCAGAAAGTATGACAGCATTTTTGAATTTATCTATTCTGTATAGAAGGTGTTGGAGTGAAATATGAATAGCCGTTACTTCTACATCAAAATTTCTTGTGTGGTATCCTGCTGGTTGATAGAATGAGAACAGTGCGCACTTAATTCCTGCTCCTGAGTTGTCCAAGTTAGATCCATCTGTGTAGATATGTAACCATTCTTCAGGTGGGTATCTATTGTTCACAGTTTCTAATGCTAGTGCTTTTAGTACAGGTTTGCAAGTTTCAGATTTTGTAACTATTTGTTCTAATCTAATTGAATATTAATTGGTTCAAAAGTCAGTGGGTTTTCTTTGATTAAAATGTTTTCTTTAGAATTAGGAAGATTCAGATCTGTTTTTAATGTCGTAACTTTGTGTAGGAAACTTGTTTGTATTTTCATCTTGATTGGTTGTAGTAATCTTTTCTCCCATTTTGTTGTTTTTAACCGCAACATTTTTTCATGTTGTATTAGTTCCTGCTCCTCTAAAGTTAGATGTATTGGATAGTTCCGAGTTAAGGCTTGCATTGCCATGATTGGAATTGATTTTGCTGCACCGGTTATTAGTTGCAGGGCCTGATTTTGGCATACTTCTAGGTGATTTATGTTAGAACTGTTTGCTTTAATTATTACCTCTGCATTATAAAGAAGTATTGGCTTGATGAATGTTTTGTATGTGGTGTTCAGTGTCTCCCGATTACTGCCCCACTGGATTCCAGCTAATCTTTTCAAAATTTAAATTTTTGTTGTTGTTTTGTTTACTAAAATCACAAAATATTATTGCTGCAAGTAGAACATTGCAAAGCCCGAAAAAGTATCATTAATGTGGTACCTGCACAATAACTTGATGCAAGAAAATAATCATGTGTCAAATTCAGTACTAGTTACCAGTTCCCAAGAAGAACATGATTTGTCAACTCCCCTTTCCAGTGCACTGGATTGCTGGAAAACAAATTCAACATTTCCAGAACTTAAAAAAAATAAGCCGCTCAATATTTGAATTTGAACTTTATTTTGTCCTTGGCAACTTATACATATTATGAGACACTTTAAATACAGTATATACATAAAGTCAAATTGATTACATACAATATACACATTAAGCAGCTTTCTATGGTTTCATGTGGTATTTGCATAGACTAATTTACTACAAGAAATGGCATAGTATAAATATTACAGGTTTGTGAATGTACTATGCTCCCAGTGCTCATTTATAGTTCTAAAAAATCATTAACCGTATAAAAACCGTGCACATGCAAAAATTTCTTAATCTTATTTTTAAAGTGTTTTAATGAAGCAGCTTGTTTAAATGAATGAATTTATGTATTCTACCTGCAAGATTTTTCTCTGAAAGACTATTTAGCACAGCAGGACTCATATGTGACAGAAAGGAAGTAGACTTGGCCCAAAAGAGTGAAAATGCTAGTATTTTTGAACAAAAACCAATAAAAGTTGACTGTTTCGATTTTAAATGTCTAATGTAGAATTTAAAAATAAGTACACTGTTAGTTTTAAGTTTTGCCTCATTAAATATGTGCACCTATTTAATTTTATTGGCATTACACAGTTCTGCTAACATTCTATTTTATATGTGTTTGGAGGAATAGTTTTTGCGATTCTATTTTATATTGAAACTAGAAGTTGAAATGATGGTATCAAAGTAAAATATGGGTATCAAGAATCGAGTATTGAGAAAAACTGGTATCGACCCATCCCTAGTAGTTTACATTTACATAATGGCTATAATACACCTTAAATTAATACCTTTCATTGATTTGGGTACATGCATTCAGGCAGCAAGTGGCAATGAAGGTAGCAGTAGCTATCACTCAGTAGCAGAGTCTTTAAATGAATTGCTGACTACACTGACATTGACAGAAAGGGAGCTTCCAACAGCTGATGATGATGATGATGATGATGATGGGAGCAGCAGTGAAGATGAATCTAGCAATGGCAGCTTCTTCGATATCTCAATGGATAACTGGAACTCTCAGCTGATTCAAGTGAACAATGCAGTCTGCATTTGGAACACTAATAGCAGAGGTTTGTAAGAAAATGTGTTGTGTTTTTAGTTTTCAAGGTAATGTACATAGTATAAACATAGAAGTGTGAATTACATAAGCTAGAGAAATTAAAATATATTTTCTGCAGAATTTTGTAGGTTATCTGACCTGAAGGTGTAGTAGGCCTTGAGGCCTAATTTTGATTCATTTGATAATTTGTATTCACATTCTTTGTGCCATTTTATTACATGCGGCTCTTTTAAGAAGTTATAAAATGTTATACTATTCAGTTATTTGCAGCTAATAAGCACATATTTCTGAGTAGCACAAAAATAGAGAAATACTAAATAAAGAATACTAAATGAAAACAAAGAAAAACAAATTAAATTTAAAGGGAGTTGATTAATGACACTAAACAGCACTTACTTTTAAATTTTCCCAGAACATGTTTCAGAGACTTTGCCTCCATCATCAACCAGACATTGACTGGTTCTCAGTGGTGTCAATGTCCGGTTGATGATGGAGGCAAAGTCTCTGAAACGTGTTCCGGAAAATTTAAAAGTAAGTGTTGTTTAGTGCCATTAATCGACTCCCTTTAAATTTAATTTATTATAACAACACTGTTTTCAACACTTCCAAGAAAGGAAAGAAAAACAAATTAAATATTTACTTAACATTTAATGTTCATATTGCTCTCTTTACCAAATTATTGACAGGCCATGTTTTGAGGAGTTCCTGTCCCGATTTTCATACAGTAGAACTAATTATGATTCCCCAATATTCTTCTTGGCATTGGTGAATTTACAGATTAAACATCAGACAATAAATGAAACGGGTGAAATGATGCTCAAAAGAGCCAGGGCCCATTGAGCTTAGAGTTACAACATTCAGCTTTCAGTATAAGGGAAACCCCTGGAAAAAACCTCATCCAGATAACACACCCTGACCGAGAACTCTTATGAACTCGAGAATTCTTGAACATGAGGCAGACATGCTACCACCTACGAGGCAGGCCAAAACTTTATCCAGATGACTCACCCTGACTGAGATATGAACTCAGGACCTCTTGAGACAGATGTGTCACCACCTACACTACAGAGGCAGGCAAGCTGATTTTTAAGTTGTTCCTTCCTTAAATAATATCTCCAGTAAATGCAGCTCAGCACTGAAAGGTTAAAATATACTCTGACTAGAAGTGGGTGGAAAATTTGAGTTTTTCTGCTCCTGAACTCCAGTAAGCGTCCCATTAACTATTATGGATACATAAACACACATTATTCGCATTCCCTTAACCTCCTCCTCCTTATGTAGTACTAACATGAATTGATAGGTATTGTGACTTTGTGGGTTCGTGAAATAAAGGTGGAGGTTACAAACACAAAAACTGTACTTTATTCTCGTAGCAAATACACTCTTCAAAAATTCAATTTGCTAGATAACCTGAAACTGTTTATTTTTCAAACACTACGCTCAACTGTCTGTCGCTTCCGGTAACGGTTGGCCCCGAAGTTTCCCGAATCTCCACCGGCCATCATTTATTCATCGGCTTCGCGAGTCTACCGCCAGGGTAACACTGCTCCCTCCTCAAGGCTGGTCGTCCCGAACCGCGCCTTCGTAGCGGGCCAGGCGATCCAGGTGTACCACCAACATCTTTCCTCGGGGCACCTTCTGGATGCGGTAGACCACGTCGTTAATCCTCTTCACCACACGGTACGGTCCTTGCCATGGCTGCTGAAGCTTCGGGCAGCGTCCCTTGGTCCGGGTCGGGCGGTACAACCAGACCAGGTCACCTTGCTGGAACCCTTTGCTGTTGGCTTGCCTGTCGTATCGGGTTTTCATGCAGTCGCTCGCCTTCAGGATGTTCTGGCCAGCCATCTCGTGCATGTCGTGGAGGTGGTCCACCAGGTTCTCCACATCCCTCAAGAGTGGCCCCAAGTCTGCGTCCGCCAGCTGCTCCCTCCTCAGGCCTGCGCTATCCCAGCCATCCGCAGGCACTGCCGTGACTACTCGAACTGCTGCGGCACGCTCCTTCCCCTTCACTCTTGTGCATTGGCCGCACTCTTCTGGACAGGGTCTTCGGGACATAGCGTCCGCGTTACCGTGACTCTTCCCTCTGCGATGTTCCGAGGTGAAGTCGTACTCCTGCTGCCTCTGGACCCAACGTGCTGTCTGGCCTTCCGGTCGCGCCGTCACCATCACCTCGCTCCTCGCGGGGACAACCACGTCTTCGTTCAAGATGACCCTGCAAATTCCAATGCGCTCTTCTGGTTGACGGAGTATAACCTCTTCTCCATTGAGCCTCAGGACCTTCCTGCCGACGTCGACCGTCGCCTCGTGGCTCCTGAGGGCATCCAGTCCCAGAATCACCTCCTCAGCCACCTTCGCGACGAACACCCACAGACGCATGGCACTCCGTCCCAAGGTCAGCTTCAGCAGAGCCTCCTTCTACACAGGCAAGGTGTCGCCCGATGCCGTCATCAGCTGGTGTGGTCGGCTCGGCTTCCTGGATAGCAAACCCTTTGCTATGTCGGGTGTGATGATGTCCACGGCTGCCCCGGTGTCCACCAGCACGCGGCACGGCTTCCCTCTCACCCAACCGTCCGCGATGAGGCTGTCATCCATCCGCCGGCTGACGGCGCGAAGTGTCACTCGAGGGGATGGTGGTGATGGCGGCGACGCGCCCCTCGCCACGACGGCCCTTACTCGTTTCCCGGCTGCTCTCCCTGGTGTGGGCAGTCTCTCTCCAGGTGTCCTGGCTGTCCACATCCCCAACACAGGCCACTAGGTCCTCGCCGGTCTCCCTCGGCTGGTCTTCTGTCTTCGGTGTAGCGGACACTCCTCGTTCTCGACGTCGGAGTAGCTGTCACCTTGGCCGCCTCCATCCTCAATGCTGCCGTCAGCGCCTCGTGGATGGTTGTATAGTCGCCGAGCATTAGGCGCTGACGTATCTCGGTGTCTCGTACCCCGTCGACAAATGCGTAGGCGGCTTCCCGGGATACGAACTCCGGATGAAGGTCAACCAAGGCCTTGCCAGCCAGCTGCTCAATCGCCAGGGCGAACTCCTGCAGCGTCTCCCCTGGCTGTTACGACCTTGTCTTCAGCTGACTGCGGTAGGCTTAGGCTAGGCGGTGGTTCCCGAAACGGTTCTCCAGGGCCTCCCAGATATCCTTGGGAGCCGCCACTGTCTGGACCGCGTTTAGGACTTCTGCGGCCCGTCCCTGAGGCTGGTTATTAGCTGTGCGGCCTCTTCCTCCGGTGACCACTTATTATGCCTGGCCACCGCGTCGAACTGGGGGCGGAAGACCTCGAACGTTGACGCGCCGTCATATTTCGGAGATTTGATGCGTGTCGATGTGTCGCGTCTCGGCGCGTCGGCCTTCAAATCCTTCAACCTCCTGCCGATGACGTCCTCCGTCATGGCGTTCAGGGACTTGAAGCTTCTGTCGGCCTTTCCTTCCAGCTCATTAACGCGATTTGCCAGGTCTTCGACGCGCTCGTCCACTTGGCCGACACGCTTGCCGAGCCCCGTGACTTCCTCCTTCACGCCGGCCAACTGTTCCTCAAATTTGGCGGCGAGGGCCTCGTTCGTAACCTTCACATCTTCCATCTTCTCCGTGAGGTTATCGTTAGCCGTCTTCATTTTTTCGAGCTTTGCGGCCAGGTTATTATTTGCCGCCTCCGTCTTCGTTGTTAATTCGTACATTTTCTCGGCCAAGTTGCTATTTGCCTTCTTCAACTTCTTTTCCATTTTCTCGGTGATGTTGTTATTTGCCGTCCTTATATCCGAGGTCAGTTCGGCCTTCATTTCCATCATCTTCTCCAAAATCTTTTCCAATGCCGATTCCATGGCCGTTATGTTCGGTGATGTTGTCATCCCAATTCTGACACCAGTTGTGACTTTGTGGGTTCGTGAAATTAAAAGTCCAATTGCACAAAGTCAAAATGTTCTTTATTTCCACCGAATTACAGCTGGAACACTTGCCGATTACATAGGATTACTCAGCGCACACAATTACAATCCACCAGTTCGTCTGTCACAGGTCCATTGCATGCTCACTATTACGTACAACTCCTCTGATACACGTACAGCGTCTTCCAGTCCATTCGTTCACTCGGCGCTCCTCACGACTGCTCGGCAAGAACTGACTGAACTGTCCCTGCGTTCCTTATATACGCAGATCGCTGTTTCTGGAAGTTTCGCAGCTCAGTGAGTCATCCCGAAGGTTCCAGCCGTCAGGAGGAGGGGAAAGAGACGGTACAGGGCTCGTGCCACTCTTCTAACCATCCCCTTCGTTAGTGCTACACAGATAAATGGGTAGGCATGGCCGGAATGCTTCCTGTCTGGCTCTACCTGCCAGCTGGTCCTATCGGGAATTCCAATGTTCGGGTGACAGTATGTATTGTTATAGCCTAAGTATTTGCACTGTTCACAATATACTTACAAACTAGTTATTAGTAGAAAAGGCGGTGAGCTTCTGCTGTCTCAGTTTAGTGCATCACTTAAGAGCAGCACAATTTCACATCTGCTTTGATGATGATGATAATAATTATAATACTTTATTATCACCTTATGTTCATACAGAAACAGGCAAATCATCAATTTACACATTTGCAGTGCAACAAGCTTTAACATTAGACATTCATTTGGCAATGTTTCAGCTTGACTCTCTACATAAAACATCAATTTTTCTAAATTTAACTTATTGGAACACCACAGTGAAGCCAAATAATTATTAAATTATAGATGAGTCGTATTTATTACACATCAGCTTTACTTACGTACCTAATTTGAGAACATGTTTCACTAACCATCGTTCGTAACGTCGGCTCTTATGCGACTAAAGCTTGATCCAGTGGTGGGGGTAGTAAATGAAGGTGATGTGTAATAAATACGACTCATCTATAATTTAATAATACATTTTTCTGTTTGTTACTGCTTGTGTGTGGGTCATAACCACAGCAGGTTCATCAACACTGTCTAAATCTGAATACTCTTCATTTTCATTTTCAGTGACACTGCATGATGCAATAATGCCTTCCTCTGTAATCAGTTAATAACCTCTGACATTGTTGATATGTAACCAGTTGTCAATGTCTTCTTCATCAACATCGGAACAGCCATCAGTGTTTATAAAAATGTCTATAAAATCTTCTTCCACAACTTTTTCCATAACTTTATCAAAGTTTCTCTTTCAACCTGGTCCCAATCAGGTAGGGTGAGTGCAGTGAATTTGCCTGCTAGCAAGAGAATTTGAGTTAAGTACCTACTGAGAATAACAGTTTATTGTCAATTAAACAAATCTTCATCTACTACACTAAACAACATGATTTTTTTTTTTTCAAAACTGGTGTGAGTTATCTAGACATTTGGATTAACGAGGTTTTACTGTATGTCCAAAACAATTAAGACATGTGAGCTAGTTTGTCAATTCAAGAAGGTGTTATAATACTTTGCAGAGGTTAAATGAAATTCTGTTCACATAAAATAGTATGTGTGCCATGATTTGCCTTATTAAAACACATAAACACAAGACATGCAGTTGCTATTATAAGCTTTAATTATAAGACACAGTTGTGAGTTTAGTTTAATAAGTATTTAAAGTTTTTCAGGAGTGTGTTAAAGTAGTTATCCTTACTTATTGGTGGGAATGAACTGTTTAAAAAGATTAACACCAGTATGTATATAGTTTTGAGGATGACTGCTGGTCATGAAAGCCTAAGTATGTCTCTTTTTTATATGCACTTATTGTCAAAACTTTAAATATAAGACATGATTATGGTTTTAGCTTTTCAGATACTCAGATTCTTTCAGGAGTATGATAAAATAGCACATCACGTGCTATACTCCTTGCTCATTGGTAGAACCATCGTGGTGGTGGGGAATGAACAGTCTAAGACTAAAGTCTCTGGAATAATAACATCTCTGTCTATGCTTCTGCCTGCACAAGAGAGAGTCCGGGTTCTCAGGTATGTCTTTTCACACTACCGTTGTATGAATAATGTGTTACCTATATTTTATACATTAGAAATTCTAGACAAATATGCATAACTTACAGTATATGTAATTTATACTACATTTCTACTACAATTTTGTTTTGTTTGTTTTGTTCATTTGGTCCCATCAGGACATTGAACATGTCATACCTTGCCAAATCAACATAAATCATTTTTACTACCACCATACATAAAAACATGCTTTATTTTTAATTTGTTTAAATTCTTTTTTATTTATTTTGTTATGAACACCACCCAAACATATAACAACTGTGACATTTGGCTGAAGGAGAAAAGCACTTTAAGAATCACTGCCACCACCGCCGCCACCACCACCACCGCCACAGCCACCGCCGCTGCCGCCGCCACCACCACCACAGGACATAAATCATCCATAAATCACTGTCCCAGCAATAGGCCTTCCTGCATAGATAATTTTTAAGAGCAGACTTATACTTATCCATTTTTCCTGACGATAGTAATTTTAAGTATTTTGGAAGAGCATTGAATATTCTGACACATACATAATATACTCCTTTCTGGAAACAAGTCAGTCTAGCTCTGGGTTTTTGAGGGTCCATTGTTTGTCTAGTATTCATGCTATGTATATTCATATTTTGTGTAAATTAATCTGATTTTTGATATGGAAACACATAAGCATGGAGATATATTCACAAGGAAGAATTAAAATATTCAGCCTTTGAAACAGACTCTTATATGGAGCCTTGACGTTGATGCTACATATTGCTGCAATGGCTCTCTTACACTCCACTGAGTTACCCCAGAGTATCAAACCATATTTCATTATTAAACAAAAACATGCCTAGTATACCTGTTTTAATGTCTGAATTAGACAAAATGAGTTCAAAGACTTACACCCAAAAGTAGCTGATTTCAACTTGTGTACAATATTCTCTTTCACATCAACAAGTATTTTAATTTATTTCCATTCTTGAAATTCTAGACACAGAGTGCACAATTTGCATTACCAATTTTTTCAAACATTACTTCAAGAAATGGCTTCTGGCTTTGTGCTCACTTCTCACAAACTGTAAAACACAACTGTTGGGCTGGGTAGGGGACTTTTTGTAGACAAGATTATTTGTTATCTTCCCCAGAGTCTGGAAGTATGAATAAGTGTGAGATCTAATATGGGAAAAACACTGAATGTGATTTAACACAATACGCAATGTTTTCAAAGATAAAAGGGTACCAATATGACCATTGTAGTTAAAGGCCCATAAATAGAACAATAACTTTTTTTTTTAATTCTTCCATGAAATTCTATTAAATGACATGTCATAAAATTGCTGTGCAGAAAATTTATGACTACAAGAGTCCAAAGTGAAGGTCATAATATCTTTTAGTGAAAAACATATGTACTTCATTTGTATAAGAGAGCAGAATGGAATCCTGGAAGTGAGGGGAGGTGGTTCATTTCCAGCTCTTAGCTCTGCACTGATATTCTGTCTCTGTATTTCTTTGACTATTGATCCTCTTCTTCAGTATGGGAGTTTTCAGTTCAAAGAGCGTTCTAATTTGTTTTATTTGTGTGGCCTTTATATTGTGTTGAATTTTCATTATAAAATCTGGGTCACAGTTTTAATAGTCCCTGTCAGGGTGATTTTATGTTGATACGTAATCCCTTCCTTTTTATGTTTAAATGTTGCAGATGGCATCAAGGCATTTTGGTATCTTCTCATATATCTAATTACCACATCATTGGTATTTGTGTACCAGAGAGGCTGTCAGTCCATGATATGATTAGTCCAAAAGACAAGGTTAGTTTTCTCCAAATTTGCTACCGTACTTAAAATAGTTAATGAATAAAAGTGCTGTTAAAAGTGAAGATTGCCCTGTTCTGTGGCATAGGGGCCTAAAGGTTCCTGCTTTGGTTCCCTGTCACAGAATGCCCCCAGTATTGATCCCACCTCTGGGAGAAGTAGGTTTTAAGTCCTGGGTATAGGACCGGCCCACTCAGCATCGTGAGGAAAGTAAAGAGCTATGTAGGTATCAGCCCTGGTTGCATAAGCCAACTTTCAGTCTGGGGGTGCTGAGATGCTGACCACATCTCCACCCTGTAGTGGTTGGATGATCACATCGGATTTATATGTAAGTCCTTGTGGTACATATATTTGCATATTTCCTGATTATAGCATATTCGTGCATATATCAAACGTTTTTAAATTATTGACTCCTATGTTTACACTCAACTTCACTTACTATGTTGTTGTCTTCAGGACTGTGAGCTGTTGGATTACGCTACAGATGGAAAAGTAATTTTTTGTAAAGTGTGTAATAAACAAAAACCCTCTTCTTCTAATTTTAAAAACGAATTTTCCAGTGATTTATGCCAAATGCTAATTGCAGCTAATATCCCGTGGAATTCACTCAGCAATCCCACATTCTGGAATTTCTTAGATAAATATTGTAATCATACCTTTCCAAATGAATCAACCCTCTGGAAAAGCCATCTTGAAGGCTGTTACCAAACATCAATTAAAGAAATGCAAAATAATTTGAAAAATTGTCTTATATGGGGTGTGTTGGAGGAAACTACTGACTCCTATGGATGTCATGTGGCAAATTTTCTAGTAGGTAAACTCAGTGAAGATGAGCCAGGAAAACTGTTTTTGATCGCTTCTAGGGTGTTAGAGAATACTAGTAATTGCACCATTGCTCGCTCTGTCAACAATACTTTAAGAATATTATGGCCAGAAGTAGGTAACGAACATAAATTTCGCATTTTGCTTTCAGATGTTGCAGCCTACATGCTGCGAGCTGCTTCAGCTCTGAAAATATTTTATCCCCATTTAATCCACGTTACATGTATTGTGCATAGGCTTCAAAGAATAGCAGAAGTCATACGGGAGCAATTTCCTGCAATAATTGCGTTAATTTCTACTACAAAGAAAATCTTTGTAAAAACCCCTGAGTAGCTGCGTATAGGAAAAAACCAGAACATCCTCTACCCCCAGAACCAATTCTTACCAATTCGTACCCTCTGGGGTGTGTGGATAAATGCTGCTCTCTTTTATGCTAACAATTTCAATGCAATTAAACGTTCACAGGACACTTTCAAAAATGAAACATTGCAGAGAGACTTGGCTGTAATAAAGGCGCACTTCAAAATTATACCTCAAGCAATACAAAAGCTAGAAATGCATGGCTTGTCCCTTCATACATCTGTTTCAATCTTTAAGGAAGTGAAGAGTGAACTTCAGTGTGCCCCTTCAAAGTATGAAGAAATATTGAGTGAAAAACTGTGCAGTGTATTACAAATAAATCCCAATTTTAATATTTTATGCTCTGTCAGCAAATATCTCCAAGGTGACAGTGTGGAACTTCCAGAGCTTGTGAGTGCTTATTAATATTGTCCAATCATGTCTGTAGGTGTTGAAAAGTCGTTCTTTGCATACAAACTCATATTTTGTGATAAACATCATAAATTTACTCATGACCATTTGGAAAAAATGATGATCTTGTACTGCAAATCAAATTATAGCCTCCAGGATAACATAATATTAGGAAGAAGATTCAACGTGAGTAGATGTATCAAATTATTTACCTATATAAAATATATGTAGTGCATATTAGCATATTTTAGTGCATATAAGCATATTTTAGAGCATATTTTAGTGCATATTTTAAAGATTTTTGCAGCATAAATGCATGCATATTTTACACGTTTTTAGTGCATATAAATCCGATGTCTAATGATCACTCACCTCTACCTTGGGTAAGTGGGTGTGAGGCTGGCAGTCGGGTTGGCAGGTCTTGGCCTACTAGGGCTGTTGCACCATGGGTTGATCTTTTTTTTTTCTTTTTTAAGTGTAGCTTATTTCATATTAGAAGATTTATTGAGTGATTCTTTATTAAAACTTAAAACTTGATTCGCATTGCATTCCTGTTTTTAATAGTGATGTGAGTAAAGTTTTAAGTTTTAATAAAGTAAGTCTTTTAATATAATTGTTACTGTACTGTTTGCACAAACCAAATTTGGTAGTAGTATGAACTATCTGGCTGTAGTATTAGTAGGAAGCAAATAAACAAAATACGTGAGGAGCATTTAGGTACAAAAGACTGATCAACATTTTGTAAAATACATTTGTCATCTATTATTTAAATACATTTTGCTTTTTCTTATGAACTGCTTTCTTACATTGTTTACTTTCATAGCACTATTTATAAAGAACTAAGTTGTTATCTTTTGTCCACTTTTGCACAATATTTTGATCTCTATAGAAATAATTGCTTCTGCATTTGCTTGCAAGTTAATTACTGCAGATGTGTCTTCAGAAGTTGCTAATTTAGATTCATTTTTGCATGTGAGATTGTGATAGGAGGAATTTGAATTTGTGATGGTTGTTTAGGAAATAGCTTTCTCTGTTTGTAAATTTTGAATTGTTTAAGTGTTTAGTTTTTGTCTTTTCTGTAGGATGTGTAGTATTTGCATGTGTTTCTTTATAGTTTTGTAGCTGTGACATATTACCATTAATTTATTTCTTACTTAAGAGTGTTACTGCTAGCTGGTGTCACACATTTTCCTCTCTGACCTATGTAGAAATTGGAACTATCTTGGCATTTGAGTTTGTATACTTCTTTTGGTTTTATTTCTCTCTGTATGTTTGTTTTTAGGAGAAGTGTTTTTTGAGTAAGTTTATTGATTTGTACATAATTTTCTATTTGAGTTTCTTGACCAATGGGAGTCTTATAAATGTCCTGATTGTAATAGCTGAGTGTGATAAGTAAAGGCCAGATGGATGTGTTTTTAGCTGGACTCAGAGTATAAGTGATGTCAAATGTGCAAATAGCTGCCACTAGAAGCAAACGTCAAACTGAGTCGTACACTTGCTGCATTATTGACCAGGTTGTATTGCCTAGAATTGCTGCTGTTCTGTGCCCATAGGCCAAGTTTTGGTCAGGAGAGTTTGAAAGTATGCTGGGCCCATAACCCAGAGGTCTGTGGTTTGAAACCATGCTTTGTTACCAACTTTTGCGCCAACCCACAATACAGAGTTAGGCTGCAAAATTATTACAAATAAAATGGAATAACGTAAGACAATGAGGAGCAGATGGAGAAAGTGGAGAAAGGTAAACAGCAACACCTATCATGAGGTGAAGGAGTGTCCCTTCCTGCATAGGCAGTACCAGAAATATTTGTGGATGTGATGTTAATATTTAATTTATTGCACCCCTTGATTATATACATATTCATATTCACTCACCATGACTGAATGTCCCTTACTATCTAACAAGTTGAAGAAATATATAAATCACACATAATTATATTTGATTCCTTCCTTAAGCCCAAGTTAGGTTTCAATAGGAAAATAAATTATAAGCAGTTCTTTCCCCAACGAGCACAAGACACCAAGTCAGAAACTGAAAGTCATGTTTAAAGAGAAACAAAAAAATGACATTACTTCTCTGCCACTTACTGCATTACCGCCCAGGTTCAGCCACTTACACCAACTGACAGAAGGGTTAAGACCCTCTGCTGACCAAAACTCGTCTCATGAGCACAGTGTTGTCTGATATTTAAAGAACAGTGGCAATTCCAGATTATAAAACCTGGCCAATAATGCAGAGAGCAGTCAGTTCAGAACTAGTGAAGTCTTGCCTTGCAAGTGTCAAAGTCCCTTGATGCGTTCAATATTTCGTAATACGGCACCAGTAATTCCTCTACCACCAAAGCCAATAATTACAAAATGGGGTACTTGGATAGAGGCCGTCACGTATTATGTGGTGCATTACAATGAAATTGTAAATGTTATTAACACTCTATGTGATGCAGATTCATCTGCTATTGTAACTGTTAAGTCTCTAATATCACATGATCTATCTGAGAATCTTCAGTTCATATCCAACAATTTTGCAGTGTTGCCCAAATCCGTTAACCAATTAGAAAAATTGGGTTTGAAAATGTCCAAGAGCATAAGTATAATACAAGATTTAGCTCATTCAATTAATAGGGTCCCTCTTGTGCCAAGCATCGTAAAGGTGAATGCTAAATTCCAGAACATTCTAAACAAAATAGTGGTTATCAAGCTATAAGTGAAAGTTTGAAAATTAGTAAGAAGGAAAACATGCCAGACAACAGAGTGGAATTCCTTAAATTTGCACCTCTGACATCATATGACATTGAAAGAAGTTTTTCACTGTTTGAAAGCTACTTCAGTGATAGGCATCGAAATTTCGTGTTTAATAATTTATGCACATACATTGTTACCAGTGTAATGGACTCTGTGACGATAGTATAGTTAATAAATAGCAGTATGTATAAGCATTTAAGTACAATTCCAGAATGCTTGTAAGTCATGCTGTAGTGAGACAGTCAGTAGTCATGGTCTGGCTGTACCAATCTGCAGTTGTTTACATGCTTGAGTGATAACAGTACGGTCCATGTGCAGTATACCTGTGGAAAAACTCACATGCCTCTGGTCTTTAGTGATAAGCCTTTTGTTCTTGTTTGTGTTGTGTGTTTATGGTTTTCTTGTTTAGCTTATTTATGCCTTTATTCAGTATTGTGTTCACTATTTTGGGCTTTTTCTCTCTCTCCATATATAATGATGATGATGATGATAATAATAAATAATAATTTATTGTCAATAGACTTTGCAGGTTCTGACATTATACATATAAATACATATATAAATACAATTGTTTTTAATTACAAATTAAGGAATAAATTCAGCATGTCATATGTACTACACTGTCTATAGCACATTCAGTTAATACAACTTTCATCCTTATTTTATTATTTTCATTTTGACACATTTCGGTCACAAAGATGGTATTAATATGGTATAATTTCTCATGTTTGGTAATTTAGCATTTTCCAGAAATGTCCTTAACTTTATTAAACATATGACATTCAAGAAAACATCCTCAACTGTTCTATATCTGTAGCACTTCAGCTTATCATAAGTAAACCTATCATAATATATGTTTTTGGAGTTTGTAGGCTATGGTCCATTTATTTTATTTTCCAATGTTTTGCCAGAAATTGTGTCTGGCATCTCCAAAAAGCTTAAAGCCATGAATACAATTCCGGAGCCCAGAGAAGACTGATGGCACCTACAAACCTAAAAAACATATATAATGGAATTAATAACCCTGGTCATGAAGGTCTTAGCTTTTACGTTTGGTGCCTGAGATTGGCTTTATCACTTGCATTCCTTCTACTAGATGCCTGAGGCTCTCAAGATCAAATTCAGTGTCAGTGGATAAGATTTCAGAAAAAGAAATTCTACTTTTATTATAATTTCTTCATTTAAGCTACTGTCACCTCCCTTTATTGTGCAACCTGGTTTTCATACTTTTCATCAGCTTCTAATGGAATGCATTTTTCTTGGATAAGACTGTGCTACTTAATATTTCAAACAGTCTCAATAATAACAATTATAAGCAATGTTTAAGTAGTTGCAGCAGTATACATTTTGACAAAACATGACAACTTTCAAAGGGAACCTCTATCCTTTGCTACTGGGTTGTAACCATTAGCCAACAAAAGGAGGCCCTCATAAACAGGGTCAGAGGCAATGTAGCCAGGCTTCTGGTTCCTTTATTTCCTGTAAACCCAGAGTAGTGGGGCAGAGGTGTCTTGTTTTGGAAATCAGTCACATTCTAGTGAAGTAGAATTTGACTTAAATGATTATCTAAGTTCCTTTTATCACTTAAAACTTCTAAAGCTTTATAGCCATTAGTCATATTCTGATGTAATCTATGCAGGATGTTCATGGAGACTTGCCATAAGATATATAGGAGAACTGCAATGCGCGCATGATTAACACCATCAAAGCTCAGTGGAAAGTTAATTGCTTGAGGTTTAAATCCCAACCATGGCACTAGACTTTTTCAGTTGTTAGTATCTTATCATCTTTAATTTATATACAAGTAGTATAAATAAGGATAGTTTCTATAAGTTTATATACCAACTCTATCATATGGTTAGAAGTTCAGTATCAAAGTCCTTGCTTTAGTGAGTTCTCTTTGAGTTTATAATAGTTGTTCAGTTGAAATCATTGAAAATTTGGCAAGCATTACATGTGATAATTGGTATTCAATATAACAGCATCATCATGGAAAGTCCGTATTTCCATCATATTTCCATCTTAAAAATTTATTGTTTCAAAAGATGCAGCACAGAAAGAATTAATTTAAAGCAAACTTAAAAAATGGGCACTGCTCTAAACAAATTGTTTAAGCTCAAAACAATAATAATAAAGGAAAATTTCACTCATTCAAAATCAAACCAAGCACTTTGCCACTTACTGTAGTTAAGCTATCACAAAAATGTTAGACAGTAAACAAATTGCAGATGATCAGTTTATCAATCTAAATAAAGTGACTGACACTGTGGATTGTGAATGCCTTTTAGAAAAATTAGCACAGTCAGGAATTAAGCAATTGTCTTAAACTGATATACAAACTATCTCTGAAAGGCACACTTCATCAGCTGAAAAGTTGATGTTTTATTATCTCCAACTGTAAAGCTTTTACATGAATCATCAAATCGTATATACATAAAGTTAATAGAGTAATATTTACAAAAATGTTTATAAAATTGATCAGAAGTATAAATAGCATATTGTACCTAACATGTTTTACACTCTCCCATGGAGTAAAATACTTTTTCTAATAAATAAGATTTAACAGCAGCCCTTAGTTTTGTTTTTTTGTTTGTTATCTTGTTCAGTAGAAGATTCCCGGCTGTAAGGCCGTGGTCCACTGGGTTACTTCATATCTCTTCCAGATGTTTCGCTTACAACTGCGGTAAGCATCATCAGTGGCATAGAAAAGTTTTCCTTGTACTCTTCCTGGCTACTGAATTGTCTCACTCACTGCAGGCTGGCAGGCTGTGTGGAACAGCCCGAAGGGTGGTCAAATCGTGTACCTGCTCTGGAAAGAGCTTAACCACGTAGTGATGGGATGTGGATGTTGTAGGATGATGGGTGAAATTTAAGTGTTGCTCCTCGAAGAATGATGAACCAGGTGCTACAGTCAGCGTGCACCACTGGTGAATAAGGTAATGAACTTGGAAGAAGATAGGTAGAATTTTGAGTTATCCAGACTAATATTGGGTAGCTGTAATTTAGTTTAGGCAGGAATGGGGATCATATGGTTACCGGTAATGACCGCAAGACATGCAGGGTAACCGGTGTCGCTTTATGCGTCGCTCATGAGGTACATAGTCCCCAAGGGATCTGACTAGGGCGCTCTGATGATGAGACAAACTCTCGAAAAATTTGGTAGCCCGGCGCCTAATTTCCTCCTCCACATAGCGGAGGGATGAAGCCACGTGAAGTAGTCTCACGGGGAACCTTGTGCATACAGAATAAATAATCCGAAGACATTTATTCTGTGCATGTTGGAGCAGTACCAGGTTTGAGCCTGTGGCCATACCCCAGACTTCGCACACATAGAGCATGACAGGGAGGACCAGAGCCATAAAGGGGCGCAACTTTAGGGAAACAGACATCGCAGGCCAAAGCACAGGGTATAGAGATGCCGCGGCACCGCACGACCGATGCGCTTGCTCCCGGATGTGTTACAGAAAAGTTAGGTCCTTGTCCAGCTTGACTCCCAAGTATGTGATGGAATTCTCCAACCAAATCCCTTGCCCAAAGTAGGTGAATGTGGGGAAGTTGGTGGGAAAGCGGTGCTTGCTGAACAGTATTGCTTGGCTTTTCTCCATGTTAATGGACAATCGCCAAAGCGTGCACCAATCCTGGAGGAGGTTGAGATAGCACTGAATGTGGTTGAAGGTTCTGTGTGGGTGTCTGTTTGTGGAATATAACAGCACGTCGTCAGCATATTGCGCTATGTTGACGTGCTGTTCAGTGGGAAGGTCAGCCACGTAAACGCTATAGAGCATCAGGGATAACACAGAACCTTCGGGGACTCCGCCGCGGATAGACCTTCGTGTAGATATCGAGATTTAACTGTATTGGAACACCACAGTGAAGCGAAAAATTATTAATTTTTAGATGAGTCGTATTTATTACACATCTGCTTCACTTTCGTACCTATTTTGAGGACATGTTTCGCAACCATCAACAGTCTCACACATAGATTAGTAAATCTACCTCTCAGCCAGCAAGAATATCAAAACGAATACCATCAAATCTTAAAAACTGCAATTAAAAATGGATATGGAAAAAACCTTGTAGATAAAAAAAACTAAAATCATTCAAACTTCAAAAGAGATTAAAACAGATCACAGCTCTCACACCAATAAAACAAGAAATTAGATTTGCTAAATTTACTTACCACCCCTGGGCCACAAAAAAGTTCCAAAAAATATTCAAGAAATACAATATAACATTGGCACCAAAAAACAATTACAACATTAAAAACCTACTTCACAGTAATAATACTGATAAGATAAAACCAGAGGAAAAGTCAGGCATTTACAAGATTAAGTGTAAAGACTGTGAAAAAATTTACATAGGGAGGACAAAAAGAAACATAGGTACTAGAAAGAAAGAACACTTCAGGCACTTAAGATACAAAAATATTGATAAGTCCGCAATAGCAGCTCATTTCTGGTCTGAAAATCATGAAATTGAAGATAGCACAGAATTACTAAAATACGTACAAAAACATAGTGAACTCGTCATATGGAAGAGGATATACATAGAAAAACATAAAAACCAACTAATGAACTTTGAAATCCCGCCAGAAGAGAATCCCACATTTAAGTTCATCACTAAATCAACAGATGGCAGCGGCAACCCCAGAATTACCCACACCGCTGGATCAAGCTTTAGTCGCATAAGAGCCGTAGATGCAAACGATGATTTGAAAAACATGTCCTCAAAATAGGTACGAAAGTGAAGCTTCGTGTAGATGTTTTTCCCGCCACTGTGACTTTGAAGAACCTATGTTTTAGAAAAGAATGTAGAAGATGTATGACGTGAGTGGGTAGCTCCAGTTGTATAAATTTGTATAGGAAACCCGCATGCCAGGTCGTTGAGAAGGCCTTTTCCACGTCCAGAGAGACCGCTGAGGTGAATGCCTTGTCCTGGAAACCCAGGGCTGCAGCCTCTACCACACGCAGCAATTGCTGTGACGTAGAGTGCCCAGGACGAAAGCCAAACTGGTGAGGAGGGATGGCTTGAATGTCTCCCAGCAGGGGGGACAAGCGGTCTAAGAAGAGTCTCTCGAAGACTTTCGAGAGAACAGAAAGGAGGCTGATGGAGTGGTAGCCAGTAGGATCAACCGGGTCTTTCCCTGGCTTCAAAATGCATATCACCCGAGCCTCTTTCCAGCTACGTAGAAAGTGACACAGAGTGAGACACATATTGAAGACTCTTGTGAGAAATAACACGGCCCTGAAGGGAAGGTGACGGAGCATGATTGGCGATATGCCATCAGGTCCCGCCGCCTTTTTTGGGTTGAGACGCCGGAGTACGCCCTGGAGCTCACTAGGTCTTGTAACGGGGAGTCTGTCCGCCTCAGCTGGGGGTCGCCGAAAGTATCGACGTACCTCCTGCCTAACACGGTCAGAGAAGGCAGGGTCCTGGGCGTCTTCTCTAGGCCTCATGGTCCTCTCAAGGTAGTCGGCGAACACCGTAGCTTTGGCCTGTGGTTCGTAGGTTAGGCCTTGGGTGCCCTGGAGAGGGGAATGTGGTGTCCCTTGGCGGTTTCGAAGACGTTTAATGACCCTCCACACGTCTCCATCCTCGAGGTTCATACGAGTCATCGTATCCTCGGTGGTGGGAACTGGCTTATATATGCTGGGAGGTACCGCCCTCCCGTTGTCTGATTGGTCCGGGTCTGCGCTCGAAGGGGTGTGGTTTTTTGTGCTTCAAGCTTGAAACGACTTATTACGGCAGGGTCTCAAAATCGAGGCCAGCCACTCAGAGCGTCCTGCACCCTGTCGCCGATGCTGCAGGTACGGACATGAAGCTGCCACTTGTACTGCAACACCATGGTGCCACTACTGTGGTGCCCCGACACTCACCGGGGAATGCCAGCAGCACGATCTCCGCCGCCGCCAGTACTGCGCCACCTGCTCAGGCCTCGGCCACTTTACAGGGCAGGCGCAGTGCCCTGCTCGCCCACGCCAGGACTCCGGCCACGTCACACCTCCAACAGCTCACTCCAGTTGTGTAGCCGACTGGAGGCAAGCGTTGGACTGCCTCAAGGATGAAGTCCAGAAGGTCATCCACAGGCTTCACTCTATCGAGGAGCACCTGGCAAGCGGACTCGCCACAGCCATCCAAGGGACTACTAAAGTCGACATTCAGGACCTCCACTCTGAGGTCCTGAACATTAGTCTTCGCCTAGGAAACCTGGAGGACTCACTCGCCGCCGCCAACGCTAGACGTGACACTACCTGCGCCGTACTGACTGACGTCAAAGACAAACTCGCGACCTCCCAGCAACTCACGACTGACAGCCTGACATCTCACCAGGAGCGCATTGTCTCTTCCCTCAAGACACTACAACAGAACTCAGAGACCACCTCATCACAAGTCCTGCAACTGCAGGAAGCCATTGGGACCACCAGTATACAGGACATAATTAATCAGAACTTCCAAGATCTACAGGACCACATCAACCGATCAGATACACAGACTATAGACCGAGTTATCCACAAGCTGGTGGAAACCCAGATCGCAGTCGCTCCGCAACACCCTGACTCATCACATGCGTACTTTGCTGAAGTACTCACACGCATTGAACACCTGCGGACCACAGTACTTACCTTACTGACAACTCAGACTCCACCACGCGTCAAAGACGCCGCATAACGTAATAAATAAATACCCCTATTCTTTCCAATCCCTCCTTCTATTCCAGGCGATCCACCCAGAGGTCTGTGGTCATGGTTGGACCCCTAACATACCTCCTTCTATCACACGTGCCCTTCAGGCACCTGCATCCCAACACCGATAATACGGGGGTGCATCCGTGGAACCTCAACACCTTTCTCTCTTTTTATTCCCTCCTAAGCCTCGCCCTATATAAAAAACGACTACGGACCCCTCTCGGTCCAGCGTCGCACACAGCAACACCACCTAGCATGGGCAAGAAGAGAAAGGACTCCGTTGCAGCTCGCCAAACCACTGCCCGGCCTCCGGCGCAGCAAACACCGCCTCACTCGCCCGCTAGCTCTCAGACTCCAACACCGGACACATTCTCGGACCAACCCAATTCAAGTTATGCGGCGCTGCCCAGCGTTCCCTCGGGGAAATTTTGGGCAGTCCCGTCTGCGCCGACACAAACCACGCCGCCGCATCCTACAACAGGGGCTCTTCAGACAATCACCTAGAGGCACCCCACTCTCGAACCTACGCTGCAGTCGTTAGACAAGCCTATCCCAGGCCGACAACACCGTCGGCAGCTAAGCCTCCTTTATCCAAGAGATGGAGCCTAGTAACCTGCGGCGTCCCCAGGGATCTACCGACACGCTATTTACTCGTCGCCGCGCAACAATGCTGACCTTCTGCCATAAGAGTCCAACGGATCACCACGCAGGGAAGGCCTACTCAATACGTCAGGCTGGAAGTTGCCAACCCAGAGGAAGCCACGGCTGCCTTAGCAAACGGCCTGCCCTTATTGGGGCAGCGACCGCGGGCTCAGCCTAGCCGATCGGCCCGCCAACATCCGTGCCTCCGCTGCTGCCAATATGGTCATGAAGCCGTATGCTGCACCGCACCGCCCCGATGCCACTATTGACTGGCAGCCATTAAGGCAAACTTGCAGCCGCAGCGCACATTGGCGAAGCCATACAGGACCTCCACTCAGAGGTCCTCAACCTTGGCCCTCGCCTCGGCATCTTGGAGGAAACATCGGCAAGCATCACTAAGCACATCTCAGACACCACGGCTAAACTCACTACACTGCAGGACGCCATCACCACGATTGACACCAAGACATCACAGCTTCTTCAGACACGTACAGCAACCGCCAACACAACAACCCTTCAAGACATAACTAAGATACTACACACTTCAATAAGCAACCAGCTTCAACAGACTACTTCTGAACAGCATGAGCTGCTCACCAAGATAGATTCAATCCACAAAGACATCCTCCAGACACTTAATCAAATGGCTCAAAAACAGGTGGACATACAAGTTGATGTCGCCTGCATTTCACCTGACCCAGATTCATTGCGTGAGTACTCCACTCAAGTGCTCGCAACCCTGGACAAGATGCACGTACTCTTCTGCAACTCACAGACAGGATTACTCGTCGACGCCGCCGATGGATCACACCCACAACTCAAGCACTCCAAGTGCACATTTATACAAATAAAGCGAACACCTCATATACCTTACATACCTTCCTTCCTTTTACACCCGGCGATCCACCCAGGGGCTCTTGGTCATGGTTGGATCCCCGAACATTTACCCGTGGATTCGCTCGTGCCCTTCTGGCACCAGCACTCCAATTACCGCTACTACCGGGGGTGCATCAGCGGGACCCCAACACCTTTTCTCCTTTGGATTCCTTCCCAAAGCCTCTCCTATAAAAAAATTTAAAAAAAACGACTACAGTGCCTCCGCTTCCGGCATCTGGCCCGGAACTGTGAGGCACCTCAAGTCTGCTCTCGGTGTGCTGAGAACCACCACATAAGCCGGTGTGAGGCTCCCGCAGAAAGTGTGCCCTGTATGGGTCACTGGGGCACCGGGCACGGTGGAAGGGATGCCTGGTGCATAGGCGCCTAGCTGGACTACCGATGGCATCTGCAGCTCAAGGTAACCGGCGGATGTGCGACGTGGCGTCCAGTCACCGCGGTTCCTATGCTGCAGTTACCCGACCTAACCGTCATCCCAATGTTGTGGCACCACAGAGGGCAGCACCACGACCACCTACACCAACAGCACCGGCCCGAGAGTAGGCACAGCCGCAGCGAACACCCAGACCAGCGAGGAGGCAACACACCGCAACAAACCCTCCCCTGCACAATCCGACATCCAAGCCAACATACACTCTGATCCATCTGGAGAGCTGGGCACCATCATCCTAAACCCCACCTCAGAGGGGTTCTTGTCCCGCCTAGGCACTGGAGACGTAGAAGCGGGTCACCGGCTCTTTATCATCATAGATAATTTTCTGTTCCATCACTTCCAATTCAAAGGACCGATCGAACAACAAATAATGTCATACCTACATGTGGTAGCTCGGCACGCACATGCAATGTCACGTTGACCAAGGACAAAATAGACAATACAGCCCCTAACATTCCACATTCAACAATGGACAATAAGCGCGCTCTAAGCTTAACGAACTCAAACATCACCTAGCACACAATCCAGCAACGTTAGTACTGCTCAATGAAACGTTCTTGAGCGAAAAAGCTCGTTTCTCCATCCCCGGATACCGTGTTTACCGCACTGACCGCCCAACCGGAGTAGCAAGAGGAGGAACCATAACACTAGTACGCAATATGATAAGCCATTACCAAAAATTTATCCCACAGCTAACTCACATGGAGGCAACAGCAGTTTCCATTAACATCAAAGATCAACCGTTAACAGTAGTGAGCATTTATAACCCACCGGGACAACTTTTATACCAAGATTTAGACACAGTACTTAACTTAGGGCGGAAAGTCATAGTAGCAGGGGACTTCAGTGCCTCACACGAAAGCTGGGGATGCCACTCAAACAGTGTGACTGGCAATACCCTACACAGACACATGCTAAACGGCAATTATATAATCGCGCACACACCTGAGCAGACATACATACCCAAAAACAGGCAACAACGACCAAACACACTAGAGCTAGCCCTCTGTAAAAACACAACGTTTAAATTTAACGTACGAGTAATAGACAGCTTAGCATCAGATCACTACGCGGTCAAAATTGAAATAGAAGAACCACCAACTCTTACCCCACCATCGCTGGGAAGGGACTTCCATCGTGTAAATTGGGCGGTCTTCCAAGAAAACTTAGACTCTCACCTCCAGGACCGCGATCCTCTGCAGGATCAGGAAACGGTAGACAGACTGTTAAACTTGAGATGGCAATACAGTCGGCAATAAGCTTAACGTCCCACTAAAAGCCCCACCGAAACATGAAATAAACTACCCGCCGGACATAATTGTACTAATGCGAGAGCGAGATCGCGAAAGGCGTAAATGGCAGCGTACAAGAAATATTGTACATAAAGTAAACCAGGCCACTTTCAACAGCCAAATAAGGACACGAATAAGCACAATACTGCAGCAACAATGGGAAAACACCATTGCAAGTGTGCAAGAGGACAGCCGCCAGATTTGGCAATTAACTAAAAGGCTGATTAAGGAAGCACTCAAGGTGCCACCACTGAGCATATACCGAATACCCCAAATAGATATGCCGAAACCACTAAAGACAAAGTGAACTTACTCGCAGACGCATTCGAAGCAACCTGCTGTCCCAATCAAGAACCTAACGATGCAAACTTCAGCACGCAAGTAGAACAATGCGTTGCCGACATCCTAACGAACCCTACATACAATAGAGCACAGAAAACGAACAAAGGGGAACTAAAGTGTTTAGTTAAAAACCTCTAGGACTCTAAAGCTTGTGGCCCTGACGGAATACCTAATTTGGTACTTAAGAACCTGAGTGACCTCGCATTAGAGATACTTTGCGATGTCATAAACTACTGACTACAGTTTGACTACTTTCCAAACCCATGGAAACATGCCCGAGTTTTAATGTTCCCAAAGTTGGGGAAGCACTCTAAGCTACCAAACAACTACAGGCCTATCAGCCTACTAAACACCGTTAGTAAGGTGGCAGAAAAAGTCATACTGAAGCGACTAATCATCCACATCAAACGGCACAACATCATCATTAATGAATAATTTGGCTTTCGGGCAAGCCATTCCACCACTCTACAGCTCACCAGATTTGTGCAAAATATTACGAATGGCTACAATACAAACCGATGCACAGCCACGGTCTTTCTTGACATCCAATGTGCATTTGACACGGTGTATCACCCAGGCCTGTTATACAAGCTGAGGAGATTAAACTTTCCCGATACCATCGTGAAACTTATAGCTAATTACTTAAGCGAACGCAACGCACCTTCGAGGTACTTGATAAGAAACTTACATCAAACGAAGAGCATCAAAGGAAAAGCCAACTATCAGTTTCACCGGCTATACCCCTTATTAAATAGAAACACTGAAATTAGCACTAAATTAGGTCTAACACTTTATAAAACAGAGATAAGACCAATCATTACATACACAGCCCCTGTCTGGGACCATTGCGCAAAGACACACATAAAACAACTCCAAGCACTCCAAAACAAAATACTAAGGATAATTACCAAAGTACCATGTACCGCACCAGTAGATATACTCCACAACAATCTCAACATGCATACCATAGAATAATTTATTAATCGGCTAGCTTTTAACATGTACAAAAGTTGCGAGAATCACTTTAATCCCCTCATTTCAAACCTGGGACAGTATGACGCCAACATAGGCAAACACAAAAGGCCCCTGTCTCTGTTTAACAGGACCATCCCAGTACCGATGACGAAGACGTGAATGACTATCTCACCCGACTTATGCAACCAGCGAATTAGCTAACAACATGCCATCAAGACACCCACTGCCCTCCTGCAGCCCTCCAAGTCCTTGTGCTACCCAGCCAAGGCAGACCCGGGGGTAGAGGCTGCCCCCCCCCCCCCCCCCCCCCGCAAGTGGCACAGGCTCGCACCTGCATCAGAAAAGGCAAGCCGCCCGCCATGTGCGCACTAATGACGACAATTTTCACACCAATGGACATGAGTGACAGACGCAGCCGTAAGGCTAAGAAGCATATATTAGTTCCATTAACCAATAGTTATTATACACTATATATCAATTAAGCTTGACGTTACCTCCGGATGCTATACTATATAGTGATGACGCCCCCAGGCTGATTTCTTTTTTATGTCACCTGCATGTTATGTACAGTAGCATAGATACAACTTGACCCACCCATACACCGGGACAAGGAGACTTAGATTAGACTACTAACGACGTAAGCGCTATGCTCAGACCTGATTATATCCTGAACGCGCGGCACATTGCCTAAGATTACCAATTATGGAAAGGTGGGCATCAGGGTGCTATGATCATGACACCTCCCTCCCCAATACACCATAGCGGTTTGCCACATAGAAATAACCAACATCTTGAATCTGGGTGCTTAATGCGGGACCAGCAAAACATCGCCAGCGTTACTGCCCTAGGTAGTGCAGGGTTTTTAGTGGCTATTCTGCAATGGTGCACTCCACCGAGGCGGCGACTCCTATGTCACCAGCCCCATGGGCTGGTGTGGGTAAATTCCATTATTTCCTTCCACATTAAAAAAAGTCAGTAGTTAGGAAGAGTACAAGAAGGACTTTTGTACACCACTGATGGTGCTTACCGCAGTTGTAAGCGAAACGTCTGGGAGAGATATGAAGAAACTTAGTGGACCACGGGCTTACAGCCCGGAATCTTCTACTGAACAAGATGCTGGCTGTGAAAGCCTACGTTTGTTAATGTTTGTTATCTGTTTAATTTCTGCCGATAGATGGTTATACAAATCTTTGATACTATTTTCTATGCATTTGTTGTTTAGGACATGTGTAAATCTGTTTCTAAAATAATTATTTTTGTTCTGGTGTTAGGTATGTGAATGTTACTTTTTATTATAACTTTTTAATCTAAGTTTCATACGTTCATATATATAATTAAAATATTTAGTTTTTTTAATTTTCTTTTTCTTCATGTGTCTCTTTTCTGTATTCCTGACATTAAACGTATTGCTCTTTATTGACGCCTCAGTAGTCTCAAAGCTAATGTTTTACATTACAATGTTTTACATATTGTCACCCGAACGTTGGAACAACCTATAGAACCGGCTGGCGGCAGCAGCAGGAGACGGAGGCGTTCGGACACGCCCCCTCGTTTGTCTTATAGCGGTAACGAGGGGTGGCTGGAAAAAAAAACATTACCGTGCCGTCTCTTTCCGCTGCCCTTGATTTCTCGAACTTACGGGATATTTCATCTAATCCAGAACCTCCTAGATCGGCCAGCTGACCCTATATAAGCAACACGTCGGGCTGGAGGAAAGTCAGTCAGTCCGTTCTTGGCGTAAGAGTGCAGTGCTAGTGTACGACGAGAAGACTGTGTGAGTGCATCGGAAGATTGTAGGTAATTGCGAGAGCAAAGTGAAACTGTAACGGACGAACTGGTGAATCGTAATTGTGTGCATTACGTAATTCTGTGTAATTGGCAAGTGTTTAACTGTAAGTCGGTGGAAATAAAGAACATTTTTGAGTGGTGCAATTGGACTTTTAATTTCACGAACCCACAAAGTCACACTGGTGTCAGGAAGCGGGACGACAACATCACCGAACATTACAACCATGGACGCGGCATTGGAAAAGATTCTGGAGAAGATGATGGAAATGAAGGCCGAACTGACATCGGAAATGAAGACGGCAAATGACAACATTACCGAGAAAATGGAAAAGAAGTTGGAGACTGCAAATAACAACTTGGCCGCGAAGATGAACGAGTTAACAACAAAAACAGAAGCGACAAATAACAACCTGGCCGCGGAACTGAAACAAATGAACACGGCAAATAACAACTTGGCCGCGAAGATGAACGAGTTAACAACAAAAACAGAACTGGCAAAAAAACAACTTGGCCACGACAATGACCGCAAAGATGGCCGAACTGACCAAGGAAATGAGGGTGGCGAACGAGGCTCTCGCCGCCAAATTTGAAGAGCAGTTGGCCGGCGTAAAAGAGGACGTCACAGAGTTAGGCGAGCGCGTCGAAGACCTGGCGAGCCGCGTTAATGAGCTGGAAGGAAAAGCCGACAGCAGCGTCAAGTCCCTGAGCGCCATGGTGGAGGACGTCCTCGGAAGGAGGTTGAAGGATTTGAAGGCCGACGCGCCTGGACGCGACACAACATCGGCGCGCGTCAAACCTCCGAAATATGACGGCGCGTCAACGTTTGAAGTCTTCCGCCGCCAGTTCGACACAGTGGCCAAGCACAACAAATGGTCGCCAGAGGAGGAGGCCACACAGTTAATAGCCAGCCTCCAGGGACGGGCCGCGGAAGTCCTGAACGCGGTGCAGACAACGGCGGCGCCCAAGGACATCTGGGAGGCCCTGGAGAATCGGTTTGGGAACCACCGCTTACCCGCAGCGTACCGCAGCCAGGGGAGACGCTGCAGGAATTCGCCCTGGCAGTTGAACAACTGGCAAGCAAGGCCCTAGTCGCCCTGCCACCAGAGTTCGTATCCCGGGAAGCTGCCTACACATTCGTGGACGGGGTACGAGACACGGAGATTCGTCAGCACCTATTGCTCGGCGATTATAAAACCATCCACGAGGCGCTGACAGCAGCATTAAGGATGGAGGCGGCCAAAGTAACAGCTATCCCGACGTCGAGAACGAGGAGTGTCCGCTACACCGGAGAGAGAAGACCAGCTGAGGGACGCCGGCGAACACTTAGTGGCCTGTGTTGGGGGTGTGAAAAGCCCGGACACCTGCAGAGAGACCGCCGACATCAGGAAAGGCAGCCGGAAGAAAGAGTAAGGCTCGGCGTGGCGAGGAACACGTCGGCGCCGTCCACACAATCTCCTCGAGTGACACTGCGCGCCGTCAGCCGGCGGATGGATGACAGCCTCATCGCGGACGGCTGGGTAAGAGGAAAGCCGTGCCGCGTGCTGGTGGACACCGGGGCGGCCGTGACCATCAGCAGACCTGACGTGGCGAAGGGTTTGCCGACGAGGAAGCCGAGCCGACCATACGAGCTTGTCACGGCATCGGGCGACACCTTGCCTGTGGAGAAGGAGGCCCTGCTGGAGCTGACCTTGGGGCGGAGTGCCGTGCGTCTGTGGGTGTTCGTCGCAAAGGTAGCTGAGGAGGTGATTCTGGGACTGGATGCCCTCAGGAGCCACGAGGCGACGGTCGACGTCGGCAGGAAGGTCCTGCGGCTCAACGGAGAAGAGGTTATACTCCGTCAACCCGAAGAGCGCCTTTGATTCTGCAGGGTCGTCTGAAAGAAGGCGTGGTTTTCCCCGCGAGGAGCGAGGTGATGGTGACGGCGCGACCAGAAGGCCAGACAGCAGGTTGGGTCCAGAGGCTGCAGGAGTACGACTTCACCTCGGAACATCGTAGAGGGAAGAGCCACGGTAACGCTGACGCCATGTCCCGAACACCCTGTCCAGAAGACTGCGGCCAGTGCACAAGAGTGGAGGAGAAGGAGCGTGCTGCAGCAGTCCGAGTAGTCATGGCAGTGCCTGCTGATGGCTGGGATAGCGCAGGCCTGAGGAGGGAGCAGCTGGCGGACGCAGACTTGGAGCCACTCTTGAGGGAAGTGGAGGCAGGGACAAGACCCACCTGGGAGGATATCGCACCGAGGAGCGCCACCTACAAGTCGTACTGGGCCCAATGGGACTCGTTGAAGATCAGAGAGGGCGTGCTGTTCCGGATATGGGAGTCACCCGATGGGAAGACGCAGAGAGAACAGTTGGTACTTCCCCGGAGTAAGGTCCCGGAAGTTTTGGAGGAAGTGCACGCCGGTACTTCAGGAGGACACCTGGGAGCGAACCGAACGATTGACAAACTACGGCAGCGCTACTACTGGCTGAGACTCCGAGAAGATGCTGAGAGACGATGCCGTCAGTGTCACGTGTGCGCGGCGAGTCGTGGCCCCCAGACTAGGAGCCGGGGTCGCATGCAGCAGTACAACGTCGGAGCGCCATTCGAACGGATCGCCGTTGACATTGCTGGACCGTTTCCAGTTTCCGACCGAGGCAACAAGTACCTAATTGTGGTCGTGGACTACTTCACCAAGTAGCCGGAGGTGTATGCCATCCCGAACCAAGAGGCAAAGACAATTACAGACTGCCTCGTGGAGCAAGTGTTCTGTCGATTTGGGGTGGCGTTAGAGCTACACAGTGACCAGGGTACCAACTTTGAGTCCAACCTAATGACGACGCCTCTACATCCCCAGTCGGATGGTATGGTCGAAAGATACATCAAGACCTTAGAGGAACACCTGAGGAAGGTCGTGGCCACCCACCAGCAAGACTGGGACGTCAAGGTGCCACTGTTCTTGCTGGCCTACCGCTCGTCTACACACGACACAACTGGAATGACGCCAGCCAGCTTAATGTTGGGCCGAGAGTTGCGCCTTCCTTGTGACCTGGCTTTTGGAAGCCCTACGGAAGCGAAACAGCCAGCGACGGAGTATGTGGAGAACTTGGTGGACCATCTCCATGAGATGCACGAGATGGCTCGCCAGAACATCCAGAAGGCGAGCGACCGCATGAAGACCAGGTATGACAGGCAAGCCAACAGCCAAGGGTTCCAGCAAGGTGACCTGGTCTGGTTGTACCGTCCTACCCGGACCAAGGGACGCTGCCCGAAGCTCCAGCAGCCATGGCAAGGACCGTACCGGGTGGTGAAGAGGATTAACGACGTGGTCTACCGCATCCAGAAGGTTCCCCGAGGGAAGATGTTGGTGGTACACCTGGATCGCCTGGCATGCTACGATGGTGCTGTTCGGGACGACCAGCTTTGAGGAGGGAGCAGTGTCACCCGAACGTTGGGACACCCTATAGTACTGGTTGGCGGCAGCAGCAGGAGACGGAGGCGTTCGGACACGCCCCCTCGTTTGTCTTACAGCAGTAACGAGGGGTGGCTGGAAAAAAAAGCATTACCGTGCCGTCTCTTTCCGTTGCCCTTGATTTCTCGAACTTACGGGATATTTCATCTAATCCAGAACCTCCTAGATCGGCCAGCTGACCCTATATAAGCAACACGCCGGGCTGGAGGAAAGTCAGTCAGTCAGTTCTTGGTGTAAGAGTGCAGTGCTAGTGTACGACGAGAAGACTGTGTGAATGCATCGGAGGATTGTACGTAATTGCGAGAGCAAAGTGGAATTGTAACGGACGAACTGGTGAATCGTAATTGTGTGCATTACGTAAATCTGTGTAATTGGCAAGTGTTTAACTGTAAGTCGGTGGAAATAAAGAACATTTTTGAGTGGTGCAATTGGACTTTTCATTTCACGAACCCACAAAGTCACAATATTACAATTCCATAGTTCAAATATATATCTGAATTAACTTTTTTTTTATTACTTTTTGAACATGTCCATTCTATTTCAATCTACTGTCTATTACTAATCCTAAGAAGTTTGCTGTCTGTTTGAAGTCTGCTGTTGAATTTCTTTACTTCCTATTAACTTTATATTTGTTTGTTTTTTGTTGAATGAATGAAAATAAATGGGTTGAGCCATTTCAGTCCCTTGTATGTAGGCCGCATGTTGGGCCCATTGTGCCCTCTTACTGGAGTGCTTATTGAAATCCCGTGGCCTCCAAAAAGGACAGGATGAGTCTTGGGTGAGCACTCCTTATATCATCTGGTCTCAGTTTGTCTGAGTCCAGAAGAAAGTGTCTAAGTGTAGCAAGTGCTTCACATTCACACAAAATATGTAGAGAAGACTCATCCTCTCCACCGCACTTCCTGCATGTGGGGTCTGCACTAAGCTTCATCACATGCAGGTTGCCCTGTCAACAGACCAACAACACTTCTAAGTTGTACCCAATTAAAGGTTAGCAGAATCCTGCTGCTGTTCTTGCTAGGTCCCTCTATCATAGACCGAGCCTGCCTAGTTTTAGTAAGTGCCATGTTGAAGTGATATCCAAGCAAGGATCTCACATCTGGCCTTTTTTGGGGTAATACCAAGGACAGGTTCCGGACCAATAAATGCGTTGGCTGAGCCCTCCCTGGCTAGCCTATCAGCTATTTCATTTCCTCTGATCCCAGCAGAGCTGTACTGGTTGGCGAGAACAGAGAATATTCAAGGTCTCTTGGCACTCTCGTGTCAATCTAGACCTTGTTGTGCTAGCACATAGTGCCTTCAGGGCAGCCTAGCTGTCAAAACGGATACTAATCTGACCATGCAGCCAAGGCATCCCTAAACATCCTAAACATATATGGCATCCCATATATTTCGGCCTGGAATACTGTGGAATAACCTCCCACTGAGTACGATAGCCTCGTCTTAGGCTCATAAATACCAGCCCTGGTCCTTGAGTTGGTCTTGGAGCCGTCTGTGTACCAGATGGACCCCTTGACACATTCAGGAACCCATTGGTCATGAGTCCATTCCTCTCTGGGCAGAAAGCTGACCCTATATTCAGAGTCAAAATTATAAATAGGCTTCATATTGTCCCAACCCATCACTAGGATAGTCAGCGACTTCTGAAGCCTGTTCAATATCTCTCTGTGTCCTTTAACCGGAGTTTTAAAAGACCAACAGCTCAAACTCCAGAGACGATGAGCAATCACCCTGGCGGCTCATTGGATAAACAAATCCAAAGGAGGCAAGCCAAGCAGTAAATAGAAAAAAGACATAGTTGTAGGGACACATTAAAAAAAATATAAAAGCCTAATAGTTCGCTTATGAAAGTTTTACTCAATGAAAAAATTGCTAAAAACAGTCATATGCATAGCTATAATGTTAGAAATAAATAGGATTACTTCAGAACTGCACTCAGGGGAACCTTAAATAATTGCTCAATAAAAAGTATAGGGAAAGAACACTATAATGCTTTACCTACAGAAATAAAAGACTTAAAATAAAGAGAGATGCAAATAAGAAATATTTGGTAGAAAATGCTTTCTACAATATTGAAATAAATACAATCAAAGTGTGTAACTATTGTATAAATGCGTATAAGTGTACATTTAGTTTATAGGTATGTGAAATTGAAACAGCTTTATAATTAGTATATATAATTGAATATAATTGTGACATATCCTCTGTACTTTGAACATAACGATGGAATAAAATGAAAATGAAAAAATGACAATGCAGATGATGGTAAACAAGTAAGCTGTCTAGAAATCCTCCGAAAAAGAGTTATTAAAAGAAATCTTGACTTTTATATGTTTAAAGAGATGAATATTCTACCATTTTCCTTTCTCTGCAAATATAGTAAATCTCTACTCTTGTATAAAACAGATAATGTTCTTTATACCATCTTGGTTAACAGACACAAAACAAGATCACAGAATCACGTAACCAAATGTGTGATTGAATTTACTTACCAGATGAATGCAAGAAAGCAATAGTAATAGCTATTTTGAAATCAAGCAAACCAGCAGATAATTGTTCAAGTCATTGTCCAATAGCCCTTATAAGCATATAAGCACAAATAACGGAAAAAATTTTAGTCAAAACATTAAAGGTGCATTGAATAAAAAAGAGGACACTCTAGAAATATTTACTGACTTTCAAGAAGTATATGATTGTATTTTGGAGGAACAAACTACTCAAAAAACTAAAAATCTTAGAAGTCGAAGGAAAAATGTTACATTGGATTAGTGAATTCATTATTTAATGCTTTATTGCTACCAAATATAATGATAAATTATCCAAATGTCAACAGACACATCGAGGCACACCTCAGAGTAGTATCATTAGTACCACACTCTTCAATGATCTTCCACGTCAATTATGAAAAAGTCTTAATGTTTGCAGATGATGTAGTCTTATGGAATTCAAATCAGTCAACAGTTAACAAATATAGCACAGCAGTCCTCAATCACATTACAGAATTGGACATCTAATAATTTAATGAAAATTAATCTACAGAAAACAAATTATCAACTATTTACACTAATAAAGAAACCATTAAACATTTCCCTTCATCTAGAAGGAAAAGCTCTCACAGAAACAAGTAAAACCAAATATTTCGTATTTGTGTAATTTAGTAATTTTGATACAAAACTAACCTGAAAAAAAACATTTGATAATATATGCAAAAAAACTGAGAAAAAATTAGCCCTATTAAAGAGATTGGCAGGCAAGAAATAGGGAAGCACTACACAAACTTTAAATACTTTTTACAAGATGTATATTAAACCAACACTTAAATATTGCAAAGAGATACTATTAACTCCAAATATAGAAAAACTCAATGTTCTGCAAAATCCAATTCCTTGCCTAGTAACTGGAGCTGTCAAAACTAACCCAGCACTTGCTCTACAAATTTTAACAAATAATCCAAGACTTGATCTTGAAATTGAAAAAACAGCCACCATACAATATGAAAAATTAATCAGACTACCTTATGACAGGGAAAAAAATCAAAATCACAAGTGAACTTAAAAACTAAACAAAGTTTTCTTTCTTAAGTCAAAGAAATCAGACAAAAATTAAAACTTCCTTACTTAAAAGAAAACTTACAAACAAGTAACAACCCTTTAGAACTGTTTGATATTGAAAAGTACTACACTTACCTGAAGAAATTACAAAATCTAAAACCTCTTCGTGTGTCCTGAAACAAATGACAGTAAGATATTGTGCCAATGAATGGCTACATATTTAAACTGACAGTTCTAGCTTACTAAATAATGGAGGTGCTGGCACTGGTACAATATGCCCCTTTTCTCTTTCTACAAAAGATTAAGTTTAAATTTTACAAATTTTGGTCCAGAAATGTTGGCAATCCTTCAGAGTTCATGGAATCTTCTATATCATATAAATAAATTTGAAAAAGTTGTGTTGACTCTAACATCTGATATAACACCTAAAAACCTAAATGCTGCAGAATGCCACAAAGTCATAAAGCAGTTAATTAATTTAAATAAAAGATTAATACTTCAATGGATACCAGTACAAAGCAGAATTCATGTAATGAAACAGCTGAATTTCTAGCCAAAAAAGGCAGTAAAATTTGGTCATACTCATCACTGTCAAAAAAATAATTATCAACACATGATCAAAAAATTAAAGAAGATAAAATATTACACACGAAAGGAAAACTATGGGAAAATGTATGTAACATGACTAGACTCAATACCTACCAAGAAAATGCTCTGTAGCAATTTTTAGACTCCTAACAGGTCATGACTGCCTCAATAAACATTTATTCAGGATTGGTGTAGTGAGATCTTCTCTGTATCCTTTCTGTACACTTAAAGAAGATATGGACGGAAACCACCTACTCCACTACCCAACCTTTATTCAACATACCAACATAACATCAAAATACTGAGGTGTAAGAGAGCGAATGGCCTCATTTCCAACTGTTTAACATTGGATACCAACTAACCACATTAATAATGTCACCAAAATCTGTAACAGATTTGCATCAAACAATCACTCGACTTATCTCAATTTAAAAACACACTTAAATTAAAAATTTGACCACTACTCTAATTTCTAATAACTTGACAACAGAATGTCTTTGTGGTGCTTGTTTAAATATTTAATAAATGAAAATCACACCTACAGACGAAATAGGTTTACGTATATACTGTGACTTTGTGGGTTCGTGAAATGAAAAGTCCAATTTCACCACTAAAAAATGTTCTTTATTTCCACCGACTTACAGTTAAACTCTTGCCAATTACACAGAATTACATGCTGCACACAATTACAATTCACCAGCTCGTCCGTTACAATTTCACTTGTCCTCGCGTTTACGTAAACTCCGATACACATACACAGTTACGTACAGTCTTCCGTTGCACAATCTTCTCGTTCATTAACACGTCACTGACTAACTCTTACACCAAGAACTGCGACTGTCTCCTCACTGACTCCTCGTGCACGACGTGTAGCTGATATAGGGTACGCTTGCCGATCTCGAAGGTTCCCCAGTAGATGAAAGATCCCGTAATTTCGAGAACACAGGTGGAACAGAAACAGACGGCACAATGATGTTTTTCTCCCGGCCATCGCCTGTCACCACTATAAGACAAACGAGGGGAGGGCGTGGCTAACACGGACCTCCCTTGCTGTCCGCTCCCAGCTGCTTCTATAGAGTGTTCCAACGCTCGCGTGACAATACTATCAGTGATAAACGATGCAAGCTGATAACATTGAAAAAGAAGAACATTTGATTTGTGTTATCAGTGAGTTTGAAGACAATCTTGTTTATAAAATATTTGCAGTGAGTTTAATTTATCAAGTGTTATCAGCAGTGTTCAAAAACGTTTAGTAAATATGAACAAAGATGGATAATGAAAATTCAGGTTTCAAGAGGCAAGAACCCTCGACAATGCTATGCAGTGTTGTAGAGACATTGTACCATAACTAGATGGGCACTTACGTGTTGTTGTTCATAGAAATGTTGAGCTGACAGAGCGTAATCAGCAAGTGATAATATGCATATAGAGCACACCTAGAAGAACATCACTTTTGGACTTACCCTGAACTAGCAGGAGAAGTTGAATTGCTCCTGGTACAATTCTTCATATATTTAAGAAGAAATTAAAGATGAGAAGAATCTGCACTTGATGGGTTCCACATAGTCTTGAACAGGCACAGAATGGAAACAGCAACATTGCTCGAAAAATGCTCTGCCAAGCATTTCCTTCAACATGAAACCTCTATTCAATCCTATGGACCAAAGTTGAAGAGACAATCAAATCAGGTGGCAAAAAGGTAATGGTAAGAACAAAATTCACTTAAAATCATGTTTATAGTTGCTCAAGATTAGGGCTCAGATTTTTAGATAAATAAATATTTTTACTTAAAAATGCATATTTTCCTATTTCTTTATCTAAATGAATATTGTCAAATATTCACATAAATTACATAAAAATTGCATAAAGGAAACCTTTTTAAAATGATTTTCACATATTTACATAAAATCACATAAAAGCAGCAGCAGAATTATTTTTAACAAGTCACTGTTCACTTCTTTAGTGCTCAGTTACACATGCCAGACGACGTAATTTGTTATTAATTATTGGAAGAACTGATATGTCAGCTATAGTATCCCTTCAGTTTGAAGAAAATATAAACATTGTGCTTTCCTTAGTTACCTGAGCTCGCAAGATAAAAAGGGGAATACATCCAATGCCATATGCTTGAAATCAATAAACATCTGTTCCTATGAGTAAGGGCTATGTTTAATTAAACATCTGTTATTGCTTTACAATCTGGTTGGTATATATACTCATACTAGTTAAACTGTGTAGTCAATTAGTCATTTGTGAATCTCCAAAGTTTATACAACCTTCTAGTTGTGTTGGGAAGTTACATATTGACAGTTTTGACCTCATCGTGGATTAAACGTGTTCAAGAGTGAAAAGTAGTACAAGTTATTGTGTGCAACAATATGCTACAGAATTTAAGGATATTTTCAGTTCTGATGGTAAAATCCTGTATTGTCAACCATGTGGTAAAGCTCTAATGGCCAGACTAACGTTCGCAAGTGATAGATACAACAAAAAACTTTTTATTAATGATCCAGTGCCAAGTACTTCAGCAGGGCTGTCTAAATTTTCAGTGTATTGTGAGGATTTGTGCAGAGCATTAGTTTCATGTTGAAAGTGAACCAACTCCAGTTTAAAACTTTCCTGACAAAATATACAAATATTGACACACCTGATGGATTAACTTCATGAAAACTTTATCTTCTCAAGTACTACAACGAAACTATGATGTATATACACAAAATTTGTGCCAATGAAAAAATATGTATGAGCATAGATGAAACTACAGATTCTACTGGCAGAAAAATTGAAAATTTTTTTACAGGGGTATTGAATAATGATTCAGAAATTTCAGTCATGTTTTTTACTGACCTGCCAAGACATGCCTGCTGCAAACCATGTAACTGTTGCCAGATTATTTAATGAAGCAATACAGATATTCTGGCCAAATGGCGTACATATGACAATGTTTTATTATTTTTGGCTGATGCCGCACATATATGAAAAAGGCAGCAGCAGGAATTGCAGTTAATTATCCTAAAATGATTCATGTTACATGTGTTGTGCATGGATTGCATAGAAAAGCCAAGGAAATTAGGATCATGTTTCCTGACATTGATAAATTGATTTCTAATGGGAAAAAGGTGTTCATCAAGTCACCTAAAAGGGCCAAAGTTTTTCAGAACAGAAAACTGAACACTCTGTTGCCTCCTGCCCTTTGGTGACTCACTGGGGAACATAGTTGGCCACAGTTCAATACCACACAAAAAAACCTGAGTGGTTTTGCTGCATCATAACTGAACTTGATTGTAAAGATGCCAGTTCAATTAAAATTCTTCAAAAACTGTTAAGTAACACTGTCTTTAGAAAAGACTTAGCATTCATTTCTGCAAATCTGTATTTCCTATGTGATTCCATAAAGAAACTTGAATCACTAGCAATGCCTCTGAAAGAAGCAGTTCAAGTAGTTTAGGATATGGGAAAAAAAAAACTGAATGTTTTTTCTGGTCCTGCAACAAAAATTTAAAAACAAAATGCAAGAAAGTGTTAGAAAATAATAGTGGATTTAACATAATGTGTAAAATTTCAAATGTGTTGGATAGACAACATGAAGAAATTATTGATGTGAGTGTGAGTGACATTCCATGTAATAAATATGCTAGACTTACTTCTTGTGATGTGGAGTGATCCTTTTCAAAATTCAAGACACTTCTTTGTGACAGTCGTCAATCTTTTGGGACAGAAAGTTTGAGGAAGTATGTATTCATAAACTGTAACTCTACAGTATTTCGTGATCCCTTCCTGTAATGATGTCTGGTGAGTATCACGTTTATTTCTATTAGATCAGCTATTCAAATCTTTAAGAAAATATTTTATTTGTCTTGGCACATATTGTTTACATTTTAGCACATCTTTTTATCCTTTTTAGTATATAAAAATTAAATATTTCCCTTAGCAGCTAAAATTCCACATGATTTTGACAGCTTGCTTGTCATTCATTCATTTCCTGTAGGAAATCATGTGAATAGTGTAGGTATATTATAGTTACCTCCTGGAACACCATTTACATTGGAAATGTGCAGGTCTAATGAATTTTCATGCTTTTTTGCTGCATGATGCTGTTCACTCTCACATAGCTGCTTGCATGTGGAACAGGGAATTTCTGAAACATCTTCCATACATCCCAAATATGAGCCATCTTTCCAAAAATGAAATTACCACTTACAGGAGTTTTTTTATAGAAGCAGATAGGCAATTATAGCAGCAGTAGAGCAGTCTGTTCAAAGATTGGTGCAACAAGATGCTATGGATGGTATCTGTCATAGGACTAAAGTGTAGAGTTTGATTATTTATGATGTAGTGTAGCAGAGTGACAATGTGACTGTTCCAAAAATATTTTCTTTCTTGTTAATTCAAATGTTTTCACTAATTATTGAATGTTCCATGTTTTATACTTGTATAATCCTTTTTTTATATAGCAATTCTCTGCAGTTTATCTACTGCCTCACTAGTGAAGGGCAATATGCTCATTGGGACCTTCACTATAAATGCATAAATATATTTAAAAAAAAAAAAAAGGAAAACAAGAATAAGAAAGAAAACTGCAACTGGAATGAATTGGGACAATTTGTATAACCTATAGATTTAAGTAGGTTTATGATAATTCATCTGTCAGAGCAAGGTTCAACAGAACTGTGTGAAGGTACATCTTTAATGAAACATACCTTTAAAATTGATGTTACAGAATTCAGCAACAATTCTGGATGTAACCAGTAAGCAGCTTTTTGGACCAGCTTACTCCGGATACTTGCTGGGAACTCTTCGCTCAACATTACAGCTTTTGCCAAGTGACTACACCTTGATACTTCTTTTGCAAGCACTTGCAATAACACTGAGAGAAAAATTGTTCCTTTATGGAACTCTTATGTCTCTTAATCCACAAGCCGAAAGAAGCCCAAGCTATGACATACTGAAGGATATGGGAATGGAAGGCTGCGATGCTGAAATAATCAAGTATATGTATAAGTTGCTGTGAATTACTCCTATATAGTAATATTCACTACATATGAAATGATGTAATTTCCTTAATATTTTTGTGTAGTTTACAGTTGGTACAGTAATTAACTGCTGTAAAAATTATACCTATTTAAATAATTATATTAACTGAAGTAGTTTTCAAAAGTAATGTATAATGCACTTCTCAAAATTGAATGAACTTCAGTCTTTGCATATTAGTGGCTCTATTGATTGTCCTTCTCATGATTATGACAAGAAATATATGTCCTTGCTATCTACAATCTTTTAGAAAGTTTTATCGTAGTTTTAAAATAAAAATGTTGACGTCCCTGCTATCTATAATCTTTCAGAAAGTTTTATCATAGTTTGAAAATAAAAATGTTGACGTTCCTGCTATTTATAATATTTCAGAAAGTTTTATCGTAGTTTGAAAATAAAAATTTTGACGTTCCTGCTATCTACAATCTTTCAGAAAGTTTTATCATAGTTTGAAAATAAAAATGTTGACATTTCTGCTATCTATAATCTTTCAGAAAGTTTTATCGTAGTTTGAAAATAAAAATTTTGATGTCCTGCTATCTACAATCTTTCAGAAAGTTTTATCATTGTTTGAAAATAATGATGAGAAATAGGATGAACTCCTAAATTTCAAGGTATTCCTAAAAGAAATACAGGTATCTATGCAAAATGCTGATATTTTCCTATTGTGCATGATGGAAGGTACTTATTACACCAAATCTTAGTAAGTAATTCATTATCAATGTAACATATATGTATACATAACTTCTACCAATAAAGAGTCATGTAGAAACAATAGATGGTCTATGTCAATGAATATCTAGAAGTTAAAAAGTCCATACAAATGACAACTCTTGTAATTACTAATGCATAATCTTTTACACTAAATTTATCTGTTTTTATCATAAGTGTTTAGCCAAATATAACTTCAAATGGTTACGTAAACTTCCGTGGCCTTTGTCCATTACTTCTTTCTTTGACTTCTGGTGTGGTCCAGGTTGTGTTGGCTTAAAACCTTGCTGACATACAAAGAATAACGGAAGTAATTAGAAAACACTGCAACACCACAACATTCAAACAAGATGCACATTGTTAAAAAATTGCATTCTTTCATAAGACCAGTCAAAGATAAGAACCCTTCACAAAATAATCCGGGTGTTTATAAAATTAATTGTGATTGTGGTGAATCATATGTGGGTCAAACAGACAGATCCATTAACACCAGAAAGAATGAACACATAAGATACATGAAACTTTTACAACCAGAAAAATCTGTCATCACAGAACACACAGAAAACATCAGCTACCATATTGACTTCGATAATTTAGAGATTTTAACTATTTGTGACAGTTTCTCAAAAACAATAGTAAGAGAAAGCACAGAAATATTTAAGGAAGGGAGCAATCTGAACTGTGACACTGGCAAATCACTCAACACAATATGGAAGTCTGTATTAGTACGATGACCTCCCATTGGAGGTAAGGAACCAATAGAATTGCAGGTGGGCGGGGAAAGAGAGGCAAACCAGACTATAAAAGCGGTGACCATTTAAAGTGGGCATGCAGTAAAACCCTTCAGGCTGTATACAGTCTGCCAGCAACATGGACGGACGGACATTTGCAGTCGCCCAGTGAAGAAGCCTAAAATAGTTTATGGTGAAACGTCAGCAAGATTTTAAGCCAACAGGACATGGATCAAACCAGAAGCCAAGTAAAGAAGTAACAAATACAACTTCGTTTTGAAGCATTTAATGTGCCTTTTTACAACTTAAGTCAGCCCACATGGTGAATGAAATAGGTGAATGGATGATCAAAATGTACCCACCTAGTAGAGAGTGAGGGTTACCCTACATTTTTCTTATGAGGATAAGGAAAAAAGAAATAATCCCTTCTAGCCAATTGAATTTACCTAGAATTGAACTTGGGCCATGCAGGATGGAAGAAATAAATATTTTGTTTGTTTACAATGCTGTCAATTACCAGCATCAAATCAGTGCTGTCTATGTGTCACAACATTGTCCTGCAGGAGCTTTTTTACATGCCAGTAAATTATGACTGTCGCTTTTAAGCAGACTTAATCATCAATCTGGTCAGATGTAAAATTGGCTAATCATAAATTTAATCCTAAAGTGTGGAGCAACCAGTACTGAGGAAATAACATGGCAAAGGGCATATTTTATATTTTAATTGGGACATTGCTGAATTTTGACATGTTGGTAACATGTGTAAGTTACTAATGGGAAAATGTTTGTCTGTTACTCAGTGTAGAGAGTTAAAAATAAAATGGCAGTTAAAACTGTGGAAATGACTGCATAATTTATGTAAAAAAACAGAGTACTTTGATACATAAAAAGAGAAAGTAAATCTTTGAAGAGCATGAAGAAGGGATAAATGAAGAAATGAGTCATGAACAAATTGAAGAAGAGATAATTGAAGAATGAAATAACAAAAGATTAGGAACATTCAGAAGAAGTAAGAAATGAAGAAAGAAAGCTGTAAACAGAAAATGCAAAATTAGGTTACAATCGGAAAATAAGAAGTGGTCTCCAGAAACTTTAAACATTTGAAGATTACAGCCTTATGATGATGAAGTGTTTCTGACATGCGAGGCACATCCAGAAAGTAAGTTTCTCTACTTTTTTAAAACAAAAGCAACATAGTTACATGAAGAACTTTATTGGCAACAGGTACAGCTAAGTTTGAGCTATTTTTTGATATAGTCACCAAAAGAACTGAGACACTTACCATATCATAGGATCTACCTTTGTATTCCTGTGTCGTAGAAGTCTGCCGCCTGTGAAAGGAACCAACGTGTGACAGCTGTCTTCAGCTCTTCGTTGTTGTGTAAAACGTTGGCTAGAAGACAGAAATTTCTTGAGGTGCAAGAAAAGATGGAAATTCCTGGGAGCAACATCAGGACTCTATGGTGGATGATCACACGTCTCCCTCCCAAACTTATGAAAAACAGTTGCTGTGCACAGAGCCATATGTGAACAAGCATTGTCATGGAGCAGCAGTAAGCATTCCATGCCTCTTGTTCTGAATGGCATGCCACAATTTCCACATTGTTTCACATTAATGGTCAGCGTTCACTGTTTCACTCTGGGTAAGAAGGCAATGCGGAAAATGCTCTTCCTGTCAGAACACTGTGCACATCACTGTCTGCATCAACTTAGTCTTGAATGGAGATCCACTGTGATGCCAATGCATTGACTGCTGCTTGATTTCTGGGTTAAAGTGCGAAATCCACGTTTCATCACCCATAACGACCCTGTTGAGGAACTCGTTGCCATCATTATGATACCGCTGCAGAAATATCAGTGCTGCTCCTAAGCGTTTCATTTTGTACTCGGGTGTCAAGTTTTTCGGTGCTCGCCTGGCACACAAATTCTTGAACAGCAGTTGTTTAGTGTCAAATTCATGCAACAAGAATCGGGGGATATCTGCAGAAATTGGCTGTGGAGCTCCATAATCATGAAGCGATGGTTCTCCATGATGCGCCTCCTCACCAGCTCAACCAGTTGATCAATGATGATGGACAGTCACTTACTGCGTTCATCATGGACACTTTAACGACCTTCGGTAAAAGGCCTACACCAGCGACGCACATCTGTTTGCTCGTGATTAAAGTTAGCTCGCACCAGTTAGCTTGATACAGATATGAATGACATCAGATGTATAGCACGACCATCCAATGCACAAAGGTCGAAAACAAAGTAACGTAGTACTCTGCGAACTAGTGAAACATTGCCTTGCAGGTGTATGTAGACATGAGGTCAAGGTGTAGTATAACATGACTGTTTTGTTTCCTCTGGCAGTGTTGCGGTTGTCATGGCCATGCTATACCTGCCTGCAGTTGTTTACTTGCGCGACCGATAACCGTACAGTCCATGTGCAGTAATCCTATGGAAAACTGCACACGCCTCTGGCCTGTAGTCATGATGTTTCCCTGGTTGACCTGACAGAGCAGATGATGAATTTCGATGGGCACTAGGTTTTGTGTTATGGAACTTTATCATTGACGACACCTCGCAAACACCAGGAGAACAAATAAGAGACACCATTTTGGAGCATGGCTGCTGCGCTATTGTCACTAGATGGAACATGTCTGACCAACATATGCTTGATACGTCATAGATGTGGGAAATGTTTCTGGCTAAATACATTTACTTAAAGGGAACAAAACAGGGAAACTTACTTTCTGGATGCATCTCGTACACTGATATATTGGAGAGTCCAGACAGGGAGAAGCAGAGAAGACCAATGGAAGAGGGAAAAGATTCCCTGAGAGCCAATAAGACCTGGGAACTGTTTGACAAAAGTGAAGCTGTGGATAAATGAAAGTTTTACACTAAATGGATTTTCAAACATAATGAATAATATAAAGCCTGTCTTGTGGTATGAGGCTGCCAAGAGAGGAGAGTATTCTTGACTACAAAAATATATTCAGTCTTATTAAATTTTAGATGAGTCGCATTTTTTACACATCTGCTTCACTACGAAAGTGAAGCAGATGTGTAAAAAATGCGACTCATCTAAAATTTAATAATTTTTCGCTTCACTGTGGTGTTCCAATACAGTTGAATCTCGATATATTCAGTCTTGTTTTGATACAAGTGCTTTGACATTACTATTTGCATTGCTGCTAGAAATAAACATGGTAATTCAAACATTTAATGTAAAAATAATCTTTTTACATGGAGAATTGAAAGAAGAAGAATATTCTTCTAACAATTTTCATTGATTGACTTAATAGTGGTCTGAACTATAAAGCTTAAGGTATTTACAGCATAGTAAGTTGCCATTAATATAGTTGTCTTGTATATGAGAACTCCTAGTGGTCTACCAGGAAAACTGTGAGTCAGTTGAAGAATTTAATGTTATGTTGGCACATTGTGTTGGTAGCTCAGTGGTTAGAGCAAACCAGTGAAGACCGGAAGATCCATGGTTCAAATCCCGGCTATGGCATTGAATTTTTCAGCCTCACTCTACCTATCCACACCTTGCCCTACACATGGCTAGTGTGAAAGAATAATTAATTTCCTATGAAAAGCTTTCTCCCAATTTTGCCAGAGTAACTCCAAAGTAAATTCCTCTAGTAGCAAGTTATTTGGTGCCCACAAATTACACTACCGCTACATCTACTACATTGATGATGATGATGATGTCAATTGCCAGGATCACTTCAGCACTGCCAGTGTACTGGAATCCTGCAAAAGTTCTTTTACAAGAAAGTAATTCTACATTCTACTGACATAGGGTAGCTGCTTTTAAGGACACTTAAAAACTATGAATCCAGGTCAATACTGAGTTAGGATAAAACACTCCTCACATTTTTAGAATGTAAATCTTGGAATTTAAATGTTGGAAAGTAAAATAATACTACAATATGCTTGTTAGGTTATTGAAGCCTTATATTTATTCCTTGGAGCATATGCAGGGCATTGGATGTCAGCTGTTATAAGAGAATTGTATTGTATACAGGAAATGTATGCAGGTTTGTTTACCATTCATCTTCATGTTGGGTAACTGCAGACAAATTGCAATATGCTATAGCTATCCACATTATTGGTCTCTACCCACTTGAGTACTACTGGAAACTCGATTGTAAACCTGACTCAAGCAAGAGGCACTTGTCTGAGGTAGGTATAGGTACAGTACACAAGTTTATCCCCCATGTCAAGTACATAAAGTACATGTCTATATCAAGGAGCTCATATTCTGAAATAGGTTTCCCTTCAAATATTTAATGGAGGTTAGCATAAGTATTTTACTCGTAGTTAAATTCAGTTGCCAATTTCTTTCTATGTTTTTTTTTCTACTGAGAAAATAAATAAAATACAGTTGGTTACGCCATTAAGCACCAGGCTTCATTTGCATTTCCTTTATAACCTTCACTACATGTTAGAAAGTAATAACTGGTTAACCACTATTTACATAGTTGTATAGCAAGTTTACCAAAATAAATGTTAAGCTTATAAAACTTCAGTATTTCCAAAAAAATATCAAAGCAACAGAAGATAAAATAAATAAATTTGTTTCTAAGGAATATAAAATACAACTCCAAATGCTGGTGTTTCCTGTATTATTTGTGAACTAGTATTTGTTACCCATGCTAACTACTTCTCCAGAATATTGTTTATTACAAAGTTTAGAGAACAATCACTGCGAATTAGCACTTTCTCAGTTGGATTGAATGCATCAACAATCAGGAACAGCTAATATGATAGGACCCTCATACGTAGCTTTGAACACAAATTATCTAAATACCAAAGAGTTGGTGTATTGGACCCTGAGACCCCTAGTTGTGTCCCGGAATCAGCCCATTCCTTTTGGCATACCAAACAAGTATATATCTCATTTCACGTTTGAATGCCCAAATGTGACCAGACTGTGACCTGCTTTACTGTGTTGCCAGCTCATGGTGCCTTTCTTATACATAGCTCAAGTTTGCATGATACTGGAATTGAATGGTACAAGTGATATTTATTGAAATCAAATGAAGGTGTTAAATAGCTGGAACATAAAGCAGGAAGTAGCTATGTATGGAAGCACTTTCAGATTATTACCATAGAAGAAAAACTATGATAAATCATTGGCTTTATACAGTGATATGACTGTAAAGTTAAATGTTCACACCAGGATCTGGAATGACAAATCTGAGGGATCAGTCATGCCACACAGGTGTCAGGTGAAGCTGGTATTAGTGTATGGCACAGATAAAATTGGCTGGTCACACATTTGAATGCAAATGCCTTATTTCCGGTGTGTATTAATATAAATTTCTATTAAAGTTGAATTGCTGTACAGCACAACAATGGGCAATTTTATGCCGTATGAATAATCGATAAATGGCAGCCTTCTGTCAGATCTTCAGTTTATTTCACCCATTTATATACACTTTGCTGTTCATATTCTGGAAAATAACTTTCTTGATATAATAAATTTAAATTGTAGAAGCATGTGTATAAAGTAAACAGGAAACCCAAAAAAAATTTTGGGTACAAGTTTTAAGGTAGAGTACTACTGGCAAAGATTGCAATACAGAAATTAGTTATAACTTGGCTACGGGAATGTAAAACGAGAAATAATTCCTGCATTTCATTAACAAGCAGATTTGCCAAAACAATTACACAAAGCTCATAAAATCTACACATGAACTGGTGTAGCATGTTTAATGAGGAGTTGCCTTTGCATATTAAAGTTGGACATTAAAAAGCATTGATTTTAAGCATATTGCATGCAAACTGTGCAACAATTACGAAAACCATGTAGATTACTGCACTTGGCTTCTCATTAACATCAATGAGGGTCCATTAGACTCTACATCATGAATGATGAAGCATGTATTCGCAGAGCATGAGGTACTGAGCAACGGAAAATCCTCGTGGTGCCATCTTAACGTATTCCTCCCCACAGGATATCCATTGGGATTATTGTCTAAAACCGATATGGCATGATTGGCAATCATCACAGCTGATTGGATCCCGTTCCTGATTGGATAGCAGGTTCCTGGCACAACACAAACGTTACTAGCAGACCAGCATAAGATGTGAGTTGCCCAGGTTTACCTGGGCGGGGTGTTTGCTGCCCAGCACCTAGCCGCTTAGTTCTGCTTTATCTCAACAGTATAAAAGAATTGTCTTGCGTCACAGGCGGTTGTCTTGGGCAGTGGTATATCTAGCCATATGTGGGCACAAGTGCCCCGGGGGGGGGGGGGGGGGGGGTGCGCCCAGTGCTGGCTGTACTCTTCCGCCTGCCTCGGAGGCATCTGAGCACAGTCCGCTTGACAGGCTAGAGGGAAAGGAACTAATATTAAAGTATGGGTTTTACCAAGCCTTTTTCTGGGCTTGGGGGTATAGAGTCAGGGGAAAGTGGCCCTGCTGAGTTTAGGTCGCCCATTGCGTCTTTGGGCAGCCGGTAACTTGGTCTGCAGCGAGGAACCCTATGGTTGTACCGGCCAAGGGTATTCACCAGGTTATTGGGATGGGAGTCTAGCTTATTATAGATGGTATGGGATCTCTCCCGCACCACATCCACAATATATGGGACTCCGGAGTAGGTGTGAAGGATATGGGACGGGAATCTTCCAATTCAGTGAGAACTAAAAGTCAAAGCGTGAACCTCGGGGGCATGAGCTAAAACTGTGTGTGTGAGAGCACCAGAGGAGAGTGTCGGCTTAGTCCTGAAAGGTGATGCAGGTGGTGGGGGCGCCGTTCCGTGTCATACAATTGTTTTTGCCTGTTCAAAATTCTACCTTTTCCTAGTTCTTGGTGAGTATTAATTCTAAATGTTATTGTCCGTAAGTTTTTACATGAACAAATGCGGTGATGTGATGTGGAACATTTAACCCTGCTGCAATATTCTGTCCAATGGGTATCGTAAGAAGTAATAACTTAAAATGTATTAGAATCAAACTAAAGATATTATTCCTTTATGTAATTAATTTCTGTTGGAAGAGAATTAATTATAAAACTCTTAGAATGCATTTACTGGTTTCTAATTTTATCCTACCCTAATATCTGGGATAGGACCGATCCACTAACCATCCAACACGTTTTAACATCAGCAACCACTCCATTATGAAAACATCGATGTTTGGTGTAGTGTAGTGGAAACGCGCATTATCGGATCAATATTTTGGACACTGCCCTCAACAGGGTTACATAAATGAATATTTTTATACATTTTGTGTTCGACCTACTGATTATGAAGCACAGCACTTCTTCTAGGAAGACGGGACAAGCTATATGTGTATTGTATCCGTGAAACAAGTCCTTGATGTCTTCTCTGCAGAGCGAACTGTTCAAAGAAATTTGTGGCCACCATGTTCCCCGAATCTAAGAACATACGAATTTGTTTCCTACGGGAATATTTGAAGAGCAAGGTTTATGAAGTAAATCCACGCACAATACAGGAACTAGAAGACAACATTGATCATGAAGTTCCCGCCATCTATATCGCAAATTTAAATCAGGCGTATCTGAATATGATTTACCCGAGCACAAAAATGATACACCAGGGGATCATTCGTAATAAAAGGCGACTTCTTGTCGGAAATTAGGACACTTATCTGCGCCACCCGTGACTTCCTCCTTTTCAAAGCCTTCTATTTCCATTTCTGTTAAAACAAATAAAAAGATGCGCCATGATACATCCTGAAGCTGTACGGCCATTTAACACAATGGGAGGGCATGAATCCTAGTTCTGGAACTAGTTAACCCAGGGACCACTTATAGACACATTTCTGCCTCGGATATATTACCCGGGCAAGGAAGTCTGGAGAACTAGTCAGTAATGAGAGAACAAAATATATTTTTAGGATGATTGCAACAGCACATTTTAAAGAACATGCAGTGGCAAATGATCTGTGGATGAATAATTTGAAGAAATTCAATTATATGACTTCTTATCATTACGAATGCAAACTTAAATAACGTTCTGATAACAATACCATCCCCTAACGTTCAGTACAGTCCTCAAAATAATTCAGGTCCAACTTGAGAATTTAGAGGAAATGGGTGTGCCCAAAGAAGTACTGTAGAATGTGACCTTTCTCAATGACCAATGGGGGCTAACGGCAAGAAGTCAGTGGAAAAGTTTAACAGACTATTATATAAATACCATGTTGCATCATAATTTGGATGAATATTTCTTAAAGTAAATTCTAAACTCATACTGTCCTGTACTCCGCAGTAAAGGCAGTTGTGATATTAAAATACTTGCACATATGGCTAGAAGTCCATGATATTGAAACTTGGTACACCAGTATACAATGCACGAATTAGTACACACCCACGCACGCACGCACGCACGCACACACACACACACACACACACACACACACACACACACACACACACACACACACGAAGATGGCGGAAGGTAGTGGGGATGCCGTTGGAAGTGCTCTTGATATTTTAGTTAATGTGACGGTTAAAAGTGGTAATTTAAAGAATCAATATAAGCAAGAAATTCTTCAGGCAGTGAGCGTGTTAAGAGGCAAGTTCGCAAGCTTGAAAACCGACGTGTCTGAGAAGAGGAATAGAATTTCGGAACTAGAACGTCGTGTAACAGAAACGGAATCCATATTGCAAGCTTTTCAGAGCGGCATTGGTGATGGTGCGACATCTACTCAGGCGGCCGGGAACTGCGAGGATGGTGAGAGGATATTAGCGGGCCCTGCCGGAAGACGGAGGAAGTCTTATGCGCAAGCACTGAAAATCAATAGCAGCGTAGTACAAAGAAATGCACCTGCAGAAATTAAGACTTTCAAGTTATTTGTTAAGTCGAAAAATGATCAGAGCGCCGAGTATATCAAAACTCTAATTAAAACAAAGGTGAACCCAGTGAAAATGAAAGTGGGAATTACAGCTATGAAAACGCTACGAAATGGACAGGTATTAATAGAATCGGATAAAAAATGTGAATTGGAGAAGGTGTGCAGTGAAGTAAATCATGTTTGCGGCAATGAACTAGAAAGCTACCTCCCGAAACTAAAAAAGCCAAGACTAATAGTTTTTAACGTGGCGGAAGACATAACTATGGAAAACGCAGAAGAGGCAATTATATAGCGAAATTCAGAAGCAAACCTTACCAAGGGGGAGATAACACCGAAATTTATTTTTGAGGACAGGAAGAAACACAAGAATTCGGTCATTGAAGTCAGTTTCGAACTGCGGAAACGGCTTATAGGCAGGAAGTTGAAAATTGGGTGGCAAATCTGCAATAATGATGATTATATATCAGTCCTACGATGTCATAACTGCTCGAAATACAACCATAGAGCACAAGATTGCAAAGCAGATTTGACATGCCCACACTGCACAGGAAAACATAAGATCAGTGAGTGTAATGCGAGAAAAGAGAACTATTGCTGCATCAATTGCACAAATTATAATAAATACAACGGCAAACCAGTAGACGTAAACCATTCATCGCTGGACAGGAACTGCACGTGCTGCAAAAACACATTGAAAAGAAACGCAGACAGAATTGAGTACTGACATGGCTCATAATTACTCAAAAGCAAATATGAAGTGTATAAATTGTATACAAGTTAATTTACAACATAAATGTGTGGCGACAAGTAATCTAATAAGTATAATGAACGAGAATCATGTTGACGTAGCCTTCATACAAGAGCCGTACCTTATAAATAATTGCCCAGCTGGAATACCCAAATTACTCAGGCTTTATGTTAGTGGAAATGGAAGAAAAAGAGCAGCGATAATTATAAATAATCACGAAATAGATGCAGTAGTAATCACATATTTCGACATCACAGAAGATATTGAGAGAAACATTAGCCGAGTGGAAGATATTTTAAGTTACACCAAAGGCAATGGTTTGTTGATCGCGGTTGACAGCAACTGTCGTAGCAAAACATGGCACGATTTCTTAACAAATCAACGGGGTAAAGCACAGGAGGAATTTGTAACACTGAATGATATGAATATCGTTAACAAGAGATCTGAACCAACTTTTGAAACCATAAGAGCCAGAAGCTATATTGATCCAACAATAGTCAATAATAAATTACTGAGACAAGTGACCGATTGGGAGTGTGGCACTCAAGAAAGCTGTTCGGATCACAAAATTCTATCTTTCAAAGTCAACGCAACACGCCAGCGGCCACAGATCACAAACATCGGTCAGAGAACTAGACGGTATATAATAAAAGATAGAGACCTGGAGAAATTTGAAGCTGCTCTTGTGACGGAAATCATATCCAAGTTCGGCCGTCTGAACAACATTGCAGATACGAGGAGTATAGATCTTGAGTTGAAAGAGAAAATCAATGAATACGAGAACGTTGATGAAGTAGAAAACTTATTCTTCTCAGCAATTACAGCAGCATGTAACACAACATTCAAGATTTCCCGAGGCGCGAAATATGCGCTGAAAGGAAATACCGTACCCTGGTGGAACGATGACCTAACCATACTAAGGAAAAGGAACAATGCGCTACGGAGGCGATTTCAAAGAACAACAGCAAACGAAAATCTAAGGGTGGAAAGGAAGATAAAATACTACGAAGGCAAACGCGAATACGAGAGGAAAAAGTTGTGTACTATACTTGATGGAACCAAACCCTGGAATGTAATTTATAAAATAGCGGCAGGAAAACTCAGAACCACCATACCACTGACAACTCTCGAGAAAGAAGATGGCACATACACCACGGACACCGAGGATACAATTAAACATATTGTCACCCTGGTGGTAGGCTCGCGAAGCCGATGAAAAATAATGGCCGATCGTTACCGGAAGTGAGACAGTTGAGCGTAGTTTTTGGAGAGAAAATAAACAGTTTAAGGTTAGCTAGCAAACTGTAATGGTGACGAATGTATTTGCTAGGAAAATAAAGTGTAGTTTTTGTGTTTCGTAACCTCGTTTTATTATTTCACGAACCCACAAAGTCACAATATGCTAAAACACGTTGTGCCCGAAGATAATGAAAACAACGATAGCGCACACCATAAGGAACTTCGAATGGAAGTTAGAGCTCCAATAGACACCAAGGATGATGTACTTTTTAAAACAGAAGAAATAATATCTGCTCTTAAAAACTTTAACCCACAAAAAGCACCTGGTGAGGATGGTTTAACCAGCGACATCTTGCTAAGAGGTTTTAAAGTTCTGCCGTTATCCTTCACGCAGCTGTACAATATATGCCTAAGTAGAGGTTGCTTTTCAAAAAGATGGAAACATTCTGTTGCGATTCCACTCCTTAAACCCGGCAAGGAAGACTGCAAGGACATGTCTAAAATACCGCCCAATTAGTTTGATAAATGTTGGCGGAAAATTACTTGAGAAACTAATGATAGACTGAATTAACTACCATGTACGATCCAATGATCTACTCAACAAAAATCGGTATGGGTTTACTCCCCAAAGCGGAACAATAGAAGCAGCGATGGCTGTAAAACTTTTCATTGAACAAGGCTTGAGATCAAAACAGTGCATAATCCTAACGAGCCTGGATGTAAAAGGTGCATTTAATGCAGCATGGTGGCCCAGCATCCTAAAAAACTTAAAAGAACTTAAGTGTCCAAAGAACCTTTTTATCCTGACTTCAAATTACTTCAGCAATAGGAAAACGACATTATCTATAAATAATTACACGGCCGTGAAAGAAGTCCAGAAAGGATGTCCTCAAGGATCCTGCTGCGGTCCAGGATTTTGGAATATTATGTACAACAGCATGTTAAATCTACAGTTCACCAGAAGAACAAAAGTGATTGCTTTCGCAGATGACGTTATCATCTTAACAAGAGGAACATCCAAACTCGAAGCAGAAAACACGGTGAACCAGGACATACTGAAGATCCAGAACTGGGCCACAGACAACAAACTAGAATTGAATGACAAGAAATCGCAGACTATGTTTATCTCCAGGAAGAGAAACGAAGATAAAGAAATCAGCATTTACATAAATAACAAGAAACTCAGACAAACGGAGGAAATGAAATACTTAGGCATCTACTTTGACTTCAACTTCAATGCGCACATAGCTCAAATTGCAGAAAAATCCATTAAACTCATCAATATGTTATCACGGACAGCCAAACTACAATGGGGATTAGGATACAGATCTCTAAGAACGATCTATGTAGGAGCTATAATTCCAGCGATGACATATGGCTCACCAGTGTGGATAGAAGCCATAAAGAAATACAAGAACATTTTTAAGTACAGAAGAGTGCAGAGACTAATTAATATAAAAATTGCTAAAGCATACCGTACAGTTTCATATGAGGCTTCATGTGTAATAGCCGGTACACAACCTCTACAAGTAACCATAGAGGGAAAGGTAAGGACTTATCTGGCAACAAGAGCTCACAATGAGGAATACGACGCACCAGTAGAAATGCGACACTGGAGACACCCGGCACAAAATCCTTCAGTATATGAGACAGACAATAACAGTACATACGCATTTGAAATATACCCAGACGGCAGCAAAATGGGAGACAAAGTTGGGGCAGCGGCAGTAATATTTATAAACGGCATGTTGACCCATAAGTTAAGGTCCAGCTGCATGCTCGATGCTCAAATAACCAGGCAGAGCAACTTGCAATTCTTGAGGCGCTGAAGAAAGTAAAGGAACTAGAAAGTGAAGGTTACACTGATAAACGAGTTGCATTGTTCACTGATAGCAGGATAACACTGGATCTCCTGAAAAACAACTCGAAACACAATTACCTGACTGAGGCAATCAAAGCTAAAATCCTCGACCTGAGAACATCAGACTGGATGCTGCATTTTGGATGGGTGAAAGCACACTCGGGCAAATATGGCAATGAAATAGTAGACTAGCAAAAGAGGGTGCTGGGGAAGATCGTGAAATACAATATAATAAAACACCTAAAGAAGTCTTGATAAGCATGGAGAGAGAAATTGGACTGAATGCATGGCAACTACTATGCACAGCATCAAGGAAAGGAGCCATAACCAAAGAATTCTTCCCATCAGTGAGAAAAAGACTAAAACAAGAACTGCCCATATGCCAAGAGTTTACAACAATTGTCACAGGACATGCAAAGCTCCGTTCATACCGCCATCGATTTGCTTTACTGGATAGCCCAGTATGGAAATGTCAAGAAGAGGACCAAACAGTAGACCACATAATATTCAGATGTCCAATCATAAACAAACCAAGAACCGAAATGAACAGGAAAATAAAAAGCACACAATGCGCGTGGCCCATTGCCAAAGAAGAACTTATTAACACACATATAAAATGTTTCGTCAAATTTGTTAAATCAATAAACTTCACAGATATAGAGTAGGCAAATGAAGCATAAAAAATTCATTAAAACTGCTAATTAATTGCAACTATTTTAATAAGAATATTGTAAAATATTGTAGAGGATACATTTCAATAAAAATACAAGATATGTAAAATCATTGCAAAATTATTGTAAAAGTTGTATATAATGCAAATAAAATAAGGCATGTAGTATTCCTAAGGAATGCAGCATGCCAGGTAAAAAAAACACGCACGCACACACAGACACACACACACACACACACACACACACACACACACACACACACACACACACACACACACACACACACACACACACACACACACAAATTGCAGTCGTGAGTAGACTTAATGATTACACTACAGAGGAATTGCTTCCGTTTGTTTCAAGTGGTATAGACCAAATTGAAAAACAAACTGAGCTAACTCTGCAGCTTGTTCTGCTGTGGTTTTATCAGCTAAGAAACATTGCAAACCGGATACTGAAGACAGCGGGGAAATCGGTAACTGAAGTTTTTGCGTTTTAGGCCCCATTAGGGATAAATTACGACTTAAACACTCAGACAGATACACACAACTGATAAAGAATGTTAATAGTAGACAAAACAATGAATTAAGGGATTCTGAAAGTTCAGTAGTACCTGCTTGTTGACAAAAGATGGAGTGGCTGTTCAGTCATAAAATCAGATGGCAGTAGCTTATAAAGATGTAAAAATACTGCTAGATCGATGCTTGGATGCTGCGCGCCCACGGTAAGCATTGGTTCGATTAAAAATTTAAGTTTTGTTATGGATTTTATGCCCTTTAAATATTAACTATACACTAAGAGTGCCTGCGCCATGGCGGAGTGGTGAGACTGCTTGGCTATCACCAAGGCGGCCAGGATTCGATCCCAGGAGACCACAAAGTGAGATTTGTGGTGGGAAACATGGCACTGGGTGGGTTTTCTCTGGATCCTCCGGTTTCCCCTGCTAGCATTCCGCCAAATGCTTCTCCATCATCTTTCCTATCACCTCATCTCTCTTACTTTTACTTCTGGTGGTAGGCTGATCACTCATCTCGGAATCTCTTTGATTAGGAAACCTCTGATCATCAATCTGTTTCCTATGGGCCTCGAGGTTGCGTGGCTCAGTAGGCCCTATGTTATACTTACAAAAATACAGGAGATCTTTCATTCATTCACCCATTAAGAGTAAGAAAAGCATTTTCAGTAGCTCATCTTTCATTACATTTATGTATTGGTTATGTTAAGTACAATTTGTATAGTTATAGCAAATTTTCAAACTCTGCAGATGCGAACATCAATAAACCCTCTACAACAAGTTATAACAAAAAATACAGTTAACACATTTATATATATCTACGTAAAACAATTAAACGGTTAGGTTCTTATGCAGCATGCCACATAATAATACACATGACTGTGTAACCAAATGAAATGAAGTAAGCCAAGCCTTTAGTATTGCCCTCTGGAATTTACAAGCCGCAATTTTCATAAAGCCGACAACACTACTGAGGCGTAACTGTATGTTGCATATGTTAACCAATCGTCGAACTTACAATCAGTTAGCAGGAAGGGCTGGCCAATAGATGGGGACATACGGCATCTAGGCCACGCCTACGCTAATGCGTGGGGCTAATGACGTACGGAGTAGAGGCGGGGTGTGGGGAGAAATAAACTGAGCCCAAGTGGTTGCCCCTCCTGCTGCCTTCCCCCTGGAAAGAACGTGAAATCTCTGGTATATCTTTCCTCTCCATTGTATAGAATTTTCTAGAATCAATTAGTCACCTATAAATAGAAGCACAGTGCACCAAGCCAATCAGTTTGAGACTTTGAGCTGTTTCAGTGTTTTAAGGCATGGCGAGTAGTGAGTGTGGTGTGGACCTGTGACAGACGAACTGATGAATTGCAATTGTGAGTGCTACGTGATCGTGTGTGCGACAGGTAAGTGTACCAAGTGTAATTCGGCGGAAATAAACACCATCTTGAGTTTGTGCATCTAGGCTTTTTAATTGTTCGAACTCACAAAGTCACAACTGGTGTCAGAAGCGGGATAACGGCAATGGACACGGCATTAGAAGAGATTTTACAGAAAATTAAAGAAATCAAGACGGCTAACGACAGCCTCACCGCGGAACTGAAGGAAATGAGAACGGCGAACAATAGCCTGGCCGAGAAGATGACGGAATTGACCACGGGGATGAAAGCGGCAAACGAGTCCTTCGCCGAAAAGTTTGAAGAGCAGTTGACCGCCGTGAGGTATCACGTCACGAAGCTGAGCAAGCGGATGGGTCAGGTGGACGAGCGCGTCGAAGACCTGGCGAGCCGCGTTAACGAGCTGGAGGAAAAGGCCGACAGCAACACAAAATCCCTGAACTCCATGGTGGAGGACGTCGTCGACAGGAGGTTGAAGGATTTGAAGGTCACTACGCCGGGATGCGAAACAACATCTGCGCGCGTCAGACCTGCCAAATTTGACGGCGCGACAACTTTCGAGGTCTTCCGCCGACAATTCGACACGGTAGCAAGACACAACAAGTGGTCATCAAAGAAAGAGGCCGCACAGCTAATAGCTACCCTCCAGGGACGGGCCGCAGAGGTCCTAAACGCTAAACGCAGTCCAGACAGCGGCGGCTCACAAGGCTAAGCGGCCCTGAAGAACCGTTTCGGGAACCACCGCCTACTGCAGTCAGCTGAAGACAAGGTCACAACAGCCAAGGAAGACGCTGCAGTAGTTTGCCCTGGCAACTGAGCAGCTGGCTAGCAAGGCCTTGGTTGACCTCCCGCCGGAGTTCGTATCCCGGGAAGCCGCCTACGCCTTTGTTGACGGGGTACGAGACACCGAGATACGTCAGCGCCTAATGCTCGGCGACTACACAACTATTCATGAGGCGCTAACGTCAGCATTGAGGATGGAGGCGGCCAAGCTGATGGCTACCCCGACATCAAGAACCAGGAGTATCCGCTACACGGAAGACCGAAGACCCGTCGAGGGGCGCCGGTGAAGACCTAGTGGCGTATGTTGGGGATGTGGACAGCCGGGACACCGGGAGAGAGACTGCCTACACAAGGGAGATCAGCCGGAAACGAGTAAGGGCCGTCGTGGTGAGGGGCACGTCGGCGCCATCACCACCATCCCCTCGAGTGTCACTGCGCGCCGCCAGCCGACGCATGGATGACAGACTCATCGCGGACATTTGGGTGAGAGGGAAGCCGTACCGCGTGCTGATGGACACCGGGGCAGCCGTGACCGTTATCAGACCCGACATAGCCAAGTGTTTGCCATCCAGGAAACTAAGCTGAACATACCAGCTAATGAGGGCAACGGGCGACACCTTGCCTGTGGAGAAGAAAGCTCTGCTGAAGCTGACCTTGGGACGGAGTGCGTGCGTCTGTGGGTAATCGTCGCGGAGGGGGCTGAGGAGGTGAAACTGGGACTGGATGCCCTCAGGAACTACGAGGCGACGGTCGACGTTGGCAGGAAGGTCCTGCGGCTGTACGGAGAAGAGGTCATATTCCGGCGACCAGAAGAGCGCCTCGGAATCCGCAGGGTCGTCTTGAGGGAAGACGCGATAGTCCCCGCGAGAAGCGAGGTGGTGGTGACGGCGCGACTGGAAGGCCAGCGATCCAGGAACATGATGCTGGACCAGAAGACGCCTGCACACGGGCTATATATAGCCAGAACATTATTGTCGGGGCGAGAGGAGGTGCCAGTGAGGCTGCTGAACCTGACGGACACCGATAACGACATCCAAGCTGGGACGGAGTTGGGGACGTGCGAGCCGGTGGTCAGCGTGACAACAATCGACAAGACACAGGAGCCGTTGCCGACGCAACACCTGGGGCCCCGGCTGGAAGTGAGAGGGCGGCCGACCACCTGACCGCAAAACAGCTGGAGAAAGTTCGACAACTGCTGAGACGATACCGGCATGTCTTCAGCCAAGGTAACAGTAACTACGACCGCACGGACAAAGTGCTTCACCGCATCAATACCGGAGACGCACGGCCTATTCGGCAACCACCTAGACGCGTTCCGCTGTCGAAACAAGGAGCGGTACGAGACATGCTGGAGGACATGAGATCCAGGGGAGTGATTGAAGAGTCTGACAGCCCGTGGTGTTGCCCTGTAGTCATGGTGACGAAGAAGAACGGTGAGCTACGCTTCTGCGTGGACTACAGGAAGCTGAACGCTGTCACCCGGAAGGACTGTTTCCCCTTACCCAGGATTGACGACACCCTGGACACGTTAGCTGGTTCACAGTGGTTCTCGACCCTGGACCTGAAGTCGGGCTACTGGCAGGTGGCTCTAGACCCGAGAGATAAGGAGAAGACTGCATTTTCGACAGGCCAAGGGCTTTGGCAGCTCACAGTTATGCCTTTTGGCCTCTGCAACGCACCAGCTACCTTCCAACGCATCATGGAGTCAGTGATGAGAGGACTGACTTATCACACCTGCCTGCTATACCTGGACGACATCATCATCGTCGGCAAGACTTTCGAAGACCATCTTGAGAATCCGAGCAAGGTGCTACAGAGACTGCAGGCGACCAGCTTGAAGCTGAACGCGAAGAAGTGCCAGCTCTTCCGCAAAGAAGTCAACTACTTGGGCCACAAAGTCTCATCAATCGGAGTGGCCACAGACCCTGAGAAGACGCAGGCCGCGAGTGATTGGCCGCGGCCAAAGGATAAGCGAGAGTTGTGCAGTTTCCTGGGGCTGTGTAGTAATTACCGCCGTTTCATGAAGGGGTTCTCCAACATCGCCAAGCCCCTCACCCGCCTGGCAGAAGAACACCGGCGTTATGTGTGGACGGAGGATGCCGAAGGCGCTTTACGGCTCCTGAAGAAGACACTGTGCAGTGCTCCTATTCTGGGATTTCCACAACCAGGTTGGCCTTTCGTTGTGGACACCGACGCCAATAACCACTGCATTGGGGATGTCCTGTCCCAAGTCCAGGACGGCCACGAGCGGGTGATAGCCTACTACAGCAAGACGCTATCCAAGGAAGAGAAGAACTACAGCGTCATCCGGCGGCAGTTACTGGCGGTAGTGAAGACCTTGGAGCACTTCCATAAGTACCTGTATGGTCAGCTAATTTAACTGAGGACTGGCCACTCCGCTCGCACCTGGCTACTTAGTTTTAGGAACCTGGAAGGCCAGACAGGCCGTTGGGTCCAGAGGCTGGAGGAATATGACATCACCTCTGGACATCGTAGAGGAAAGAGCCACGGCAACGCATACGCCATGTCCCGGAGACCCTGTCCAGAAGAGAGCGGCCAATGCACAAGAGTGGACGAGAAGGAGCGTGCCACAGCTGTCAGAGTAGTCACGGTAGTGCCTGTGGATGGCTGGGATAGTGCAGGCCTGGGGAGGGAGAAGCTGGTGGACGTAGACTTGGGGCCACTCTTGAGAGAAGTGGAGTCAGGGGCAAGACCAACCTGGGAGGACATCGCACCGAGAAGCGCCACCTACAAGTCATACTGGGGCCAGTGGGACTCGCTGAAAATTAGAGGGCCTGCTGTTCCGATATGGGAATCACCTGACGGGAAGACGCAGAGGGAACAGTTGGTACTTCCCCGGAGGAAGGTCGCGGAAGTCTTGGAGGAAGTGCAGGCCGTTACTTCTGGAGGACATCTGGGAGCGAATCGGACGACTGACAAACTACGGCAGCACTACTACTGGCTGAGGCTCCGAGCAGATGCTGAGAGATGGTGCCGTCAATGTCACGTGTGCGAAGCCCCTAGACTAGGAGCCGGGGTCGCATGCAACAGTACAACGTTGGAGCGCCATTCGAACGGATCTCCGTTGACATAGATGGACCGTTCCCAGTGTCCGACCGAGGCAAAAAGTACCTGATGGTGGTCGTGTACTACTTCATCAAATGGCCGGACGTGTATGCCATCCCGAACCAAGAGGCAAGGACAATCACAGACTGCTTCGTGGAGCAAGTGTTCTGCCGATTTGGGGTGCCGTTGGAGCTCCACAGCGACCAGGGCACCTATTTTGAGTCCAGCTCAATGAAGGAAGCACTAGAAAGACTTGATTGTATATAATTTCACTGTTTAGATATGAACTAGACTTCGCTGGCCGTTTACTTTGTGGAAACATGAAGCAGCAGTATTGTATGTTAGACACAATACTGTAAGTACAAATAATTGTTTTTGAGAAAGAGAGTCTGGAGAGGTAGATACATATCTGAGCTTCTCGCAAGTTCGTGTTTGACGGAGATAAAACACACTCATATCACATAATTCTAATCGCCGAAGACTCCGAGGAGGAAACACCCCATATCATGGGGAAGAAGACAGCATCCCGGAAGCAGAGCCAGGCAGCGAAACTCTCGCCAGCCAGCCAGCGCGCGAGCGCCGTCTCCCGCCACGCTGCCGGTGTCGGCAGTAGAGAGGGAGGCTCCCGCCGCACCGCAGGGGAAGCGCCGGGCGGCCAAGCCCGCTTCCCCCGCTACGTTGGATGTTCTTCCGGCGCCTAGTCAATCGCCGCATCACCTGACTTCTGGAGCTCCCAACACCAGTCAACCAATGGCAGCACCGCAGGAACTTCCACAGCTCTACCTCGCAGATACCTAGCCGACTACAACCTGCACTACTGCGACCAGCTTCACAGCAGTAGTTGTCGGAGCACCTCGCGACCTCCCTGCGAGATTTCTTCTAACAGCGGCATCGCAAAAGTGGCCCTCAGTTCTGAGCGCCACTCGCATTACATCACCCAGGGGACCAACCACATGTGTGCGCCCGCGATTTGCGAATCCTCAAGATCGCGACGCTGCCTTGAATTCAGGCCTGCCCATATTGGGATAGTGTCTGAAAGTAGAGGCGAGCAGACAGCAGCGCCACACCCCGTGCAGGAACTGCTGTGCCTACGGACACAGCGCCGACGCTTGCACGGCGCCTCCACGGTGCCACTACTGTGGATCCCCAAACACAGCAGCATCCTGCAGAGCCCACGATCTCCGCCGCCGCAGGTACTGCGCCACGTGCAATGGTCTCGGCCATTTCATTGGACAGGCCCAGTGCCCTGCTTATCCACGTGGAGTCACGCAGGACACTGCACCCCAGAGAGCAGCCGCCAACGAGTATGCGGGATGGCAGCAAGCCCTTGGTTGCCTCCGAGAGGTCCTGCAGGGTGTCACTAACAGACTCCACACCCTTGAGGAGCTCCTGTCAGCCGCACTCCACGCCGCCAACCACCGGCCTCCAGCGGAAGAGGTTCAGGACCCGCACTCAGAGGTCCTTAACCTCAACCAGCGCCTGGGCAACCTGGAGGAATCCGTCACCGCCGCTGCCCAACAACAGAACGACAGCCACGCCGCCCTCATTGACCTCCACGACACACTGTCAACTACGCAACGACTAATAACCGACGGACTTACTCCACTGGACAGACTCACCTCTTCAATGACCACACGACAACAGACAGCAGAGACCACCAGTTCCCAACTTCAACGCACAGAACAGCTAGGCAAGGAACATAAAGACACTCTTGCCTCACTTCAACGCAAGATGCAACGAGTGGGGACTCATATCACCGACGCGCGTCCCTGCCAGCCAACGGAATCTTCCACTCTCCTCGATAGACTTGACCAGCTCTACTCAACACTTAGAGAAGTGTACAACAGCCTCAACACACGAATAAATGACCTGAAATCCCCAGAAGTAATCATTGCCGACTACAACGCAGAAAAAACCAGGAGGTTCAAGGCCCACTTCAACAGCTGGAAATCACTTCGCACATCACCATACAAATGACGACGCCACAACAATCCCCCACCCGGCAATAACTGCCGGATATGATGCCCTCCAATGTAAGATATATATATATATATATATATATATATATATATATATATATATATATATATATATATATATATATATCACAATAAAGACTTCCCTTTCTACTCCTCACCCTGAATACCTTCCACATTTTCACCCTTACTCTCCACGCGCCTCGTTTAGGGCCTTTTGGTCATGTTCGACGCCTGTCAATGATTTTTTTTACCCGCTCGCCGTTATTGACGGCCAGCTCCTCAACTTCACCTCTACTAACGGGAGTGCTTTTAGCGCGATCCCACAAAGCCTCTCAAACTACCTTCCTAACGTTCACCTTCTATCCTTAGTAGTTAGTAAAAAATAGAAGTTCGTGTTGTGCTCTTATTTTCATAAGGCTGTCTTGCAGTGGATCTTTTTTGGCAAAATTAATTGAATCCTGGTATATCAGTCGGGTTGTTACCTTCTCAAACGACCGAGTGGTGGTTTTCTTTCTTAATACTTTTGTAAATGTTTATGTTAAACTTGGAGCAGATACAAAAACAATCATCTGTAGTAGAGTGGGTTGATAAAGTAGTGTGACTATAATGCATTAGTTTATGGTCATAAAGATATACATTAGAGCAAACGCTCTTTTAATTGTATTCCTGCCCGCTAGGGGACAATGTCTTTACCGAATGTGTACTGCTGTCCACACATGGCACTGCCGGTGAAACAGGATACGGCTTAAGATTAATTTAACTTTTCCTACGTTCTCTGTACGATTGTATATAATTTCACTCTTTAGATATGAACTAGACTTCGCTTGCCGTTTACTTTGTGGAAACCTGAGGCAGCAGTATTGTATGTTAACACAATACTGTAAGTACAATTATTTGTTTTTGAGAAAGGAAGTCTGGTGAGGTAGATACATATCTGAGCTTCTCGCAAGTTCGTGTTATATCGGGAGGGACCTTAGGGAAGCTCCCGGCAATTGCGCTATTCTGAGACGGACGTCGCACAAAACCCAGCAACAGCAGGCCTTTTCTGAGGGCCAACATTCAGCAGCCTTCCTCTTCACCATTTACAAGAAGGCATCACAGGTAGCGGGGACACTCAAGACCTTAGCCATCCAGTCCATAGTGACTGGGTAAGGCGCATACTGTGCAAACAGGTGTCCGGTCCTCTGAGTTGCAAGCTGTTCAGCAGCCGCTGCCTAGAGGTAAAGACACCCGTAGGGTGGTTGACTGCACTTCGGGTGCAGGGCCGTTAGTGTACCTGCTTTACCTTTTCACTAGTGTTTCTTTCTTTTCCCCACACTTACAATAATTATCATCATGGCAGAAGACAGTGCAATTCCTTCCACCTCGACCCGTACAGGGTCTGATGAACCGGTCGCTACGGCGAACCCAGGCACCTCCACTGGAGGTATCAGGAAGAGGAAACCTTGCCAACAACGTCACGGCGGAAAGGGCAAGGTGGTACTATTAGATAACTCATCTGACCAGGGCGTCTCGCGGGAAGCTATTTCTCGTGTTGCCAAAATTACGGAGTCTGACTCTGACGACGAGCGCACTAGTGTGCGCAGTTTCCATAATAGGAGCGGGAGGACATCCGTGCTCTCCTGCAACTCCTCTTACTCCTCGGAGTCTGGGGGAGGCCAGGGGCCCAGCTCCTCGGACCTCTCGTCGGATGGCGGGGAGGGTGAGGAGTTTCGTGATGTAAGGTCACGGAGAACCAAGCGAGTAGCAAGACTGGCTGCAGGGGGCGTGCCCTCTGGCCAGTCTACCCAACGAAGTCCCACCTCCGGTCAGAACCAGGCTGGAATACAAAGGTGGCACATACCACCAATCATCGTGGGCAACTTCTTGGAGGCGGTAGGCTTCCTTAAGGAGGTCATGCCGACCCTCCAGAACGAGTGCTCGGTGAAGAAGAGCAAGAGCCGATTTGTCTTCCACGCAAAGAACGAGGGGGACTACACTAAAATTCTGCTGCAACTCAAGCAGAGGAAAATTCCCCACTTCACCTTTGGCCTGAATAAGGCCGGTGATGTACGCCGAGTCATCCGAGGGTTGCCCGCGGACACTTCCGTGGATGACATAAGGGCAGACCTCACCCGCCAGGGCATCATCCCAAGACTTGTGAAGCAGCTCACCCGACCTGCTCCAGATCGCCAGGGAACTAAATCTCCCCTTCCCCTGTTCCTTGTAGTGTTGGAGCGGGTTAACGACCCCGAGGTCAAGCTGGATGATGTTCGCACCATCTGCTACCTCCGGGTTACTCTGGAACCAGCCAAAGGTTCTGGCGGGCTTCCTCAGTGCTATCGATGTCTGGGGTTTAATCACTCCAGCCTCTTCTGCCACCGTAATCCTCGCTGCTTGAGGTGCGGTGGTACCCACCTCAGAGAGGACTCCCCCCGTGCCATCACGGAAGTTCCGACCTGCGCCAACTGCAAGGGAGGGTACATAGCGTGCTATGGAGGTTGCCCTACCAGGAAGGCGGTTATTGCCTCTAGGAGACCAGCTCCAGGGCCAATAATCCAGAACACCCGTTCTGAGCCAGTAGCTGAGAGGGCAACATCTTCCATAGCACCAGGGCAACAAGTGCCTAGCTCCAATAGTACCCCATCCTTTGCTGAGGTGGTGCGCAAACCAGCCGGTGGCTCGACGCCTTTGCGGGGTAAGACACACCCCCCCAAGGATACACACACCCGCACAGCCAAAAACACCAAACAACGCACAGCTCCAGCCCCACCTAGAGCCAGCCCCAGAAGGGAGGGGAGACGTGAGGCAGCCAAAAGGGCGGACTCGGATTCCGAGGCTGGGAGTGGGACAGGTGAACCCAAGCCTGCTCGTCAGATAAGGGACGAGAAAGCCAAAGGTAGGCCAGCCCCACGACACTCCTCTCCTTCGAAGTCCAAGGATACAACCCCGCCCCAAAATTCCCACACTACTCCCTCCGCCTCATCACGGTCGGAGTTGCTGACGTGGCTGTATCATCTGTTACAGTCCCACGGTGAGCGACTCTGTGAATTTGGTGCGGTTTACCTCCACTTCAGACCCGCAACCCGCATGGTGACAGCCATGGAGGGGCTTGCTCTTCTGACCTCCTTCATGCAGCCGGCCCAGAATGGCAGCACGAACTAGGTCTAGTACCTCGTTCAGGTTCGCGTTCCGGAACGCGGCTGGAGTGGCGGTTCAACGGGACGAGCTCCTAGATTTTGCAAGATCCAATGTTTTGGACCTCATCTTGGTGCCGGAAACCCATCTCCGCCCCCAGATTCCTTTCCATCTCTCGGGGTATCACTCTCTCCGAACGGATCGTGCTGGTCGCCGAGGAGGTGGCACACCGATCCTGGTGAGGAGAAGTGTGGTCCATCGAGCTGTCCAGCTTCCACAACTCCAGACACTAGAAGCCACGGCAGCCTGCGTGAACCTTGGCGGTTCTGAAGTCCTGGTAGTATCTGCCTACCATCCTCCCCGCTCACAGTTCGTAGCCAATGACTGCCAATCCATTCTTTCCTTACATCCTAATGTCATTATGGCCGGGGACTTCAATGCCAAACATCAGCGTTGGCATCATGGTCCCCGAGCGGATAGGAGAGGCAGTGACTTATCCGCATGGTAGATGCGGACCGTCACCTTCGAGTTGAGGGCCCATGGCAACCCACTCATTACCCGCGTGGTCGGGGTCGCCCATCTCATATCGACTTCATTATCATCAAACGCTTTCCATTTCATTTCTCACTCACTTCGCTCAACGCATTACATTCAGATCACAACCCAGTACTCGCTGAGGTTAATACACGGATTGCCAATCATGACGTCTCGGTTCAAAACCGGGATGTGGACTGGTATTGCGTCAAAGTCTGCCTGAATGACTCCATTCCCACCAACCCCAACATAACCGACATCCCCTCGCTCGAGGCCGCGGTCTCGTCCTTCACCTCAATCGTGAAACGAACGGTCCGCAACCTTACAGTTATCACCCCAGCCCCTCTTCATCCGGATGTTCTTCCCCTGGACATCCTACTCCTTATTCGCCGTTCATGGGCAGCAAGGCGGCTCTACCAGAGACACCGCACGCCTCATTATCGAGGGCTTCATCGGCGACTGTGCCGAGAGGTTCGTGCACGCCTACATGAGCACAGAGTGCGCGCGTGGGAGGACACGATGTCTCGTATGAACCTCAAGGACGGAGACGTGTGGAGGGTCATTAAAAGACTTTGGAACCGCCAAGGGACACCAAACTCCCCACTCCAGGGTACCCAAGGCCTGTCCTACGAACCACAGGCCAAGGCTACGGTGTTCGCCGACTACCTTGAGAGGACCATGAGGCCTAGAGAAGACCCCCAGGAGCCTGCCTTCTCTGACCGCGTTAGGCAGGAGGTTCGTCGATACTTTCGGCGACCCCCGGCTGAGGCGGACAGACTCCCAGTTATAAGACCCAGCGAGCTTCAGGGCGTGAAGTATAATTTGCTTAATGTGCACAGCAATTGTTTGGTTAAATGGCATACTTTAACTTGGTAAGACTGTAAGCAATGTACTTTATGACTAAGATGGCAAGTGGAGCCCTCTGCATAGTGTAAACCTCTCAGTCCATGACATACAACTGAATATGTGTCAAATAAATAACTCAATGAAAGATTACACTATGAAATATTAATGCTATTTGTAGTTTTAGTTAAGAAGTGAACGTGATGGAACTGTGTGTTTGAGTAGTTAATAGAAAATAATTTAGTAATGTAATTTATTTGCTCACACATCTAACCATTATTTATTTTGACAGTCCATAATTCCCTTATGTGTTCACTACAAAGAAACAAGAAGTGCATTATATAGCAAAATAATGTGCAGTTTTATCTACTTTTCAAAATTATTATGTGGCTTCCCATCACAGCATGAAACCGATGCCTCATATATTAGGTTAAACATGTTTTTTCCATGCCAAAGATTGAGATTTTCATTCCAAATTAGAACAATGAGAGGATGTTAAACAGTGTAGTTTCATGTCACATGTAACATTTCTGTGGGTCACGCTAGTAACGTTATATCACCCTTAAAATTGTTAGCATTACAAAAATTGTGTACCAATATTACTCATAAATGGTGGCAAGTACATGTTGAGAACAGATGTTCCACAGCATAATACATCAATGCTGTGCAAATATCACTTTAACTTGTTATTTTTCTGAATCCAGGTGTGTGTGCGCGTGTGTGCGCGCGCGGGGGTGTGGGTGTGTGCGTGCGTGTGTGCGTGCGTGCGTGTGTGTGTGTTAACAAGGAAGAGGATTTATAACCTATTATTTATTGTGAAGCTTTACTAATTTGAGATCAAGCCACACTGTGTTTGGGTCCCAGCTAGCTGACATTGTGCATGTTTTAAGAATAACTGGAATAGACATAAAATTAAAAGTGGCATATAATGATGATGACACAATGACATTTTAATCATTCCTTGCAATGCACAATTACACCTAAAAACTTGTAAAGCTTTTTCAAATAAATTCTAATCCCATCAGATCTCTTCAAAGATGGTTATTTAGGTAAATAATTTAGTGTAGTGTGTACAATAATATTGCATAGTGACTACTGTATTAAACAATATAGAACAAATTAGGGTTATGGAATCTCAGATCATACTTTTAATTGCTGTTAAAAGCTGTGACATTCTTGATCAATGATGTAGATATACACTGATGAGTAAGGTTAAGAGAACTTAATTCTTCAAAATACTTATCATTGCAATTTAAAGAAAAAGTTTATAAAATTCATATCAAGCATCTCGCCCAAATATTTTAATTTAAGCCACCTAGATTATACGTAAACACAGATGATGCTAATTTTAGTATATCTGAAAATTCACAGCTATTTTTTCAGTAATTTACACTGGATATTACTTACCTTACATGGATTTATATATGACTTATATATTTTAAATTTAAAACTACAAGTACAAACACAAAAACTAATACACCCAATCAACTGTCTAAAATAGCTTCACCTTTCACTTTGCCTTGTTGGCCACAGTATTCCTCAAAGTTTTTGTTAAATTTTCCACTGATATGAAATGAAACTCAAACTTTCAGAAATATTTGATATGCCACATTAAATTGCTGTATACGCGGGCAAGAATGCTTTGTGCTACATTACTCAAGTTCCTGAAGATCACTGCAAATCACCAAAACAAGAAACATACACAATATCTGATAATCCTGCACTCTGATTTCTGCCATCGTATTCCTGGTAGCCTGAGATGATGGATGACTCCTGAAAGACAAAAAACAGAAAATTCCATTATTGCAGTAATAAAGTAACAAGGTTAACGAAACTAATGCTTTTGTATGTAAAACAACACACTTTTTCCATTATAAGGTGCTACATTAATCTAGAGAATTTAACTATGCATGAATATGTACATATTAAGGGGAGGCATCGGTGAAATTTCGTCAAAAATGACAAAAAACTACATTTTCCGTTTTTTGCAATAAAATTATGTTTAAGCACTGTAGTTTCAGAATATGCCATCAGTTAGGCCCTAGCGCCATTTAAAGAGCAGTTTCGTCATTATTTAAATGCCCGTGTGCGGGTGGGCGTGGCCATTTATATTGCTTTTTCCAGTGTGTCGCAAAGAAATTGATGGAATTCTCACGTTTAAACTACGCGGTTTGATTTTGTAACTGTGGTAATGTGCAGAGACATCTTCAGGATGTTTGGGGAAGCTACTGAACCTTTCCGCTACCATTCTTACATATTTCCCACTTACTAATTTTGAAAGTAAACAACATTTCCACTGACATGTAGTGTTTGTCAAATATGGTTTACATGCAAGGGAAAGCTGTGGATAGCAGCTTATATTAAATTATTATTGTTTAGAATAGGAATAAAGCCTGATTTAACATTATATTGCTTTCTTGTTGCAAAAGAAGGTATATGATTCATACCAGGTTAGGTTAGGAGTTGTGGCCTTTTCCTCCCCCGCTGCGTCTGCCGATACTCTGTCTCGGGTATCAGCCACTCTGGATGTGACCTTAGCAGCCTGTATCCCGGTGATCTGGTCGCCTAGTAGATTGCTCTATGAGTTGACTATTCTTTGCCCTGGCTAGTCATTAGAGCTGAGACCACGCTATCTACAGGGTATGCGTGAGATAGGTTGACGAAATAAAAACAACACAGTTCATCGTATCCGCTTTACTATTAGTTCGTTTCGTGCTCACAGTTTACCAGGAGTTGCCACCGCGTTCAGATCGAATTACTCTAGATTTCCACTATCAAGTTAAAACTATACTGAATTGCTGAAATCTATCACGATGGAATAAATTACTAACACTGTTTTGAAAGTATACTTCGCCGCTTAATTCACTGCTGAGAGATCTTGTTCACTTAATAAGATTCTCATTATTGATTGTACTTCTCGGCGCAATCCGACGTTTGTGTCCCCGGCAGGCAAAACACGTCTACACTGTATCACGTCTCAGACTAGAAGGCCGACGCTAAAACCTAATATTCCTTACCAAAACAGATATAGCCTCGCCTCCAGCTGGATTTCTCTGAAAAACTCTAGTTAGCGAGCTACAACCACGCGGACATTTCCCCGAAATACTGGTTTGGACCGGTCTACTAATGACCCAGGTAGCGACCCATCCCGTGACCAGAGCCTTTCGACGGAACATTTTCATCCATATAGACCAGCAACTTTATTATATAGCTCTGGGTTAAAATACTTATTCGCATTCTAGTAATTGAATTTAAATGCTGTTGCTTCGTTTCATGAACTTATCCATCTGTAATATTCATTATCTTGAATTCTTTCACCTTACTTCCTCATTATAATTTAATTATCATTTTATTCATTGTTAAACTCGTATTCAATCATACGGCTGATAAATACGGCTTCAAACTGCCCCAGTTTCATTATTTAATTATCCCATAATTTAAGAATGGAACGTCCTTGCCCGAATAACATTACTATTATTATCAACAACTCCACACGTCGGCAACTCTGGTTCACTTTACAATTTTCTTTGCGTTTCAGCTGCGTTACATACAATCATAGTGACAAAATTTATAATACTAGTACATAATTTCTTTTTGTTTTCAACACTTCACATTATAAACATCTGAAATAATCCAATACATATTAGTTTACCATACGCTATATACACTCCACTTCTGAAAGTTTTACATTTTCTTGCGTCATACAACGAACGTTTACATCGTATTAGTGATGAACTACGTAAAACTTAAGCTAGTTTACAAAATCTGTTTGTCTTCTGATTCTATATAAAGGTGTAATTTGCCTAAAGTCCTTGCACCTTCTTGGATTTGTAAATTGTTTTGGTACTCAGTTTTGTTGCTTTGAGTTGGTTATTTTCATATGATTCACTGCACTTCCACTTCACTTTAAAGTCTTAAAAGTACTTATCGCCACAAGTTTTTTTTTTCACAATTTCGATATTTTGTGATTGGATACCATTAAGATTATATATATTTGTTCGTCTGAATTCATTTTCATTAATTGAGTTGTATACATTTTCATCTATACCTTATCCTATATGCCTCTGCATGATTATTTGTTTATGTCCGGTACGGACGGAAAAGTTGTTTGTGCCACCTACCCATGAGTTTTCTATTTACCGCATCTACTATTTCAAATGTATGTTCCCCAAATTTTTTGAATAATTTCCCCAGGACCTTTATATAGTAACTCCATGCGCTTGTTTCTGTTCTTCAAGGCGCAGGACAACTTGTGATCTTTAATTAATACTAGATCACCTATATCTGGGTTCCATTTGTGCCTTCTTCGTTTTCTCTTCGATTTCCTATTTTCGGCCTTCTCCTTTATTCTGTCGAAAGCTAATTTAGCTCTTTGTTCTTCACTTAGGGTTTCATATTCAATACTTACTTTTTTTCAATTTCCTTAAAGATGGGCTCGGGTTCTTCGTTTAACATAAGTGTTACGGGTGCAAATCCTGTAGTCACATTAATGGTGTTATTTATTATCTTTTCAATGACTGGACAGTATCTTACCCAATCTTTGTGATTCTTATGTGTCAGTATCCTGAAATAGATCCCAATATCGCGTAGTACTCGTTCCGTCGGGTTTCCTGATGGACAATAGGATGAGCAATAATATAATTTTATTCCGTGATCTGTGAGGGTTCCTTTAAAGCATTTACTCCGATGGACGGTCGCGTTATCAGACAAGACCGCTTTTACTGGTCCGTATTTCGGCATATAATCATTCAATATCTTCCCTACACAAGTCCTGCTGCTTATGTTTCTTACGGGGTATATTTTTACATATTTGGTGAAGACATCATGAAGTACAAAAATGTATCGGCACCCAAATTGACCTCGAGGTAATTCTCCGTGAGCGTCCACTGTGACTAGCGCATTCTTTTCATCTCTTAAAATCGCTTGAGGTTCTGTATCGAATTTCACATTGAATGGTTTCGCTCGTTGGCACATGTCGCAAGTTGAACATATTTTCCGTACTTTTCTGGCTAAGTGTTTTATGTAGCAGTGTTCACTTATTACCAAATTTAGTTTCTCACTGCCGGTATGTGCTAAGGCTTTGTTATATGCAGTAATTAACCGGTTACGATCCCTCTCGGAATCATGACTTTCCACTTCGGTTCTGTCCGTCCGTGGAACTTGTAAATGTTTCCGTTGTATGTTCCAATGTTCTCCTTTAATTCTGCTGTGATCGGTGACGCCTTTTCTCGAAGTTTCTGCAATTCTTCGTCTTCTTCCTGGAGCTTCGCCAAGTTTCTCAATTCTTTCGTGAGTGATCTTCCTTCCATTGTGTCTAGGTACAAGATCGTGACATCGTGTTTGTGGTCGTCGATCGTGTCTGGTATTGGGTAGTTTGTCTTCATTATGGATAGCAGGTCGCTGAAGATATTATGTCTCCCCGGAACATGACGGATTTCTATATGGTGTGACGTAATCTCGTGCACGTATCTCGATATTCTTGTACTGGTTAGCTTGCAAGAGTTCATAAAGGCCAGACTCACATGATCGGTATACACAATGATGGGGTTGTTGTAAACATATTGTCGGAATTTCACCAAGGCAAAATAAATCGCAGCTATTTCTTTCTCAGTCGTGCACGCTCGTGCTTCAATTTTGGATATTCCTCTGGAGGCTACTGCTATTAAGTGGTCCGTTCCATCTTCATCCCTTTGGGTCATTATCGCTCCGTATCCCAATCCCGACGCGTCTGTGAAAATAATGAACGGCAGATTTTCCCGGGGTTTTTCCAGCAAAATGGAAGCTGCGAATAATCTTTTAACACTCCGAAAGGCCTCTTCTTCATCCTGCGTCCATCGCCATTTTTCATCTTTCTTCAACAACTGTCTCAAAGGGGCTACGACAGTTGCGAAGTCGAGAATGAATCTGGATTGATAATTGAGGATCCCGAGGAATCGACGTAACTGCTTTATATTCTTCGGAGCCGGAATTTTATTTATGCTGTCTATCCGTTCCGGATTTGGTCTAATACCTTCCTGGGAGATGACATATCCTAGGAACTCGGTTTGTTTGACGAAGAAGGCAGTTTTACTTGGTTTAATTGTCATGTTGGCAGCTTTCAACCGGTTTAAAACGTAATCAAGGTGCTTCAGATGTTCACCAATTTCTGACGAAAATATGACAAAGTCGTCCACATATTGAGCCACGAATTTCTTTATGGTTTCTCCAAAAATAGCATACAATGCTCTCAACAATGCGCCTCCGCTTGTGTTCGTTCCAAATGCGCAGACGGTAAACTGGTAAAGAATTCCAGAATGTAAAAATGCAGCAAATTTTCTCAATTCTCTCTTAAGTGGAATCTGCCAGAAGGAGGCGGTCAGATCTAAGGTAGAGAAGAATTTTCCTTTGTGCAACTTGCTCAACGTTGCATCCACGCTCTCGGGTCTAAATCTGTCTGATTTACAATGCTTGTTTAGCTTTCTTGCGTCTAGTGTTACTCTAATTTTCCCACCAGCTTTGCTTACTATGCACAGGGGGTTCACGTATATGGAGTCTGAAATTTCGATAACTCCGTCTTCCAGCATGTCTTCTATCACTTTATCGACTTCTTCCCGAATAGCGGATGGTATGGGTCTCGCTTTATGTGTAAACGGCTCTATGGGCGTCATTTCGAAAGAGTGAATATATTTCGTGCATCTTCCTGGTTTATCCGAAAATACCTCCTGGTGTCGTACTAAAATTCTAAATAATTCTTCTTTCTGCGCTGTATTCAGGTAGTTAGCCTGACTGACTTTTTCTCTGAACAAATCTTCCAAGTTTTCGTAGTTTTCCGCATTGTGGTACAAATTTGTAGTCTCATAATTCCAATTCCTGGCGGGATTTTCTCGGGGTTCAGCTTCCACATATTCCCTAATCGTTCCAACATCTTCATCATACATCTCATTGTTACTCGATTCGGCAGCATATTCTTCGACGTTTATTTCGCCAAGCTCCATTGCTCCAACTTTTATGTGCTCAACAAAGAATACGTCTCCCCGGATTTCATCTTCACGTTCATCTCGTACAACTTCCTCTGAACCGCTATCGTCGACAAATGGCACCACTACTGTTTCTTGCCCTGTTTCTAACTTGACAAATCTATTCTCGAAATTAACAATGGCTTTCCATTCATACAGGCAATCACATCCTATAATTATGTCGGTAACGAGTCTGGGTACGACCAGGAACAAAACCTCAATAATTCTACCATTTATTTCTACGTTGAGCATGACTTGAAATTTCACTCTTTCTTTCCTCTTCCCTACAGCTAGTGAACAAAATATACCGCTTACTGGTAAAGACATTATCTTCAAACCCCGGTTGATTAGTTCTTCATAAAACTTTTGCGAGCACACTGTACTGTTAGCTCCAGTGTCTATTATTGCAGTGTCCGGAATTCCGTTAATGGCAACAGCTATTCGTGGTGGTTCGAACACTTTGTCACTGTCTTCACTTCTGTTCCTCAGATTGGTTTCCTTCTGTAACATCATTTGCCCTCTGACGATCTTATTTTTCGCATACGGTTCACATAGTTTCCTCCCAGTCTTCACTGAAGGCGCGTTTGACTGGGTACATAGTTTCCCTGAGTCTTGCTGTAAGCTCCAGTTCTCGTTGCATTCTTTCCTTCCAAATTTGCTTCCTGAGAAGGATGGCCGCGGTTTTCGAACACTTGCCTGGTTACTTGTAGGGCTTCGGCCCTTTCTCCATTTATCGGCGAATTTCTACCGCTCCTGCTCCTTTCTCCGTGCTGCGGCGACTTTGGCCTAAATTCTGGAATGTTGTCGACCCTCCAGTAACCATTTCCCGTGCTCCGTTCTCCCTGCCTGGGTGACCTCGGCCTAACTTCTGGTACATTGTCGACTTTCCAGTAGTCATTTCCTGAATGTCTTCTTTTTCTCTATTGATATTATTAGTAATTATATTATTTGTATTATTAGTATTTATATTATTAGTGTTATTGTTATTTTGTGTAATTATTATTATTATTTTAAATTTTCTACTGTTGACGAGTCACCTGTTTACTGAGTTTTTACTCACTATCTGTAAGCGTATGTGACAATAAAGCATCTTATCTTATCTTCTCTCGTTCCATCCTCCTCGGTTCCTTTCATGTCTCGCCGCGTTTACGTAATTTACTTGTACATTTCTGTTTCGGTCGTGCCCGTTGCGGTTCCTCTGGTTGCGGTCAAAATTATTTCGGCCTCGGTTCTCCCACTGCGAATTTCCTCCTCTGGGTGCGGGACCTCGGTATCTATCTCGGACATCCTGGTTTTGATTGTAATTGATATGTGCCCCTTGCCCGAAATTATTTGAAATTTCCCTTTCGTTGCTCGCTCCAGGCCTAGCGAAACTTTCATTTTTACTCTTTGATTTGTTTGTCTCCAATGCCAACAGCAAATCGATCATGGTGGCGACGTTTGCGGGTTTAGCTATAATTAAATAGTTCTGGAGTGCCTCTGGGAAGTGTGTCGTGATAATGGCGATTAATTCTTGCTCACTCATGGGTGGATCCAGCATTTTAGATTTCCTAGCAAGTTTCGTGAAATAATTAACCATCGACTGATCAGTTCTTGGGTCATACTTTCCACTACTCAGTTCTAATCTTATGCTAGACTGCCTGGTATGTCCCCAGTATCTGTTCATAAATAACCTTTCAAAGGTCCTGAAGTTATTATCGTTTCCCATTGATACCTCTAACCAGTTAGCTGCATTTCCCTTAAGGCATTTCCTAACAATTGTCATGCAATACTGTTCAGGAATACACTTTACAGAAAAATATTCATGCAGACTCCTCATAAAATCCTGAGGATTATCAGAATCCTCATGTTCAAACACAGGTGGCACAATTTCATTTAAGATGTGGTTTGGCCATTACATTTGACCACCACTCCTTTCAACATGTGCATTATTACCTCTGGGTTCATAATTGGAGGTACTTGGACCCATATTAAGCATCGAAACGTCGGCTGAGGCACTTTGTCTCGCTTCGTTTCGTGCAGAGCTTTCACTTATCTGACTAGCATTAGAATTAGGTTCAGTTACACACAACCTCAAATTTTCTAATGTTTCCTTCATTCCATTAATTTCTGTAGCTACCTCTTTCATTTGTTCATTTATTTCGTCTACACCCCTACCTTGCCTTCTAATTTCCCGTTCCGCTTGTTCTAATCTACTTCTATTTTCCCCTGATTCTTTGCTAGCCGTTTCTCTAATTTGGTCTAATTCCTTGCTAACTATTTCCCTCTCTTTTTCAAATTGCTTTGCTACGTCCTCTCGTAATTTCTTGTATTCTCTGCCTGACTTCTCACTTACTTGATTACAAACTTCGATTCTTATACTTTCTATTTCCCCCCGTACTTCAGTTCTAACTTGATTGATTTCCCCTCTAACCTCTGCTTGAAAGGTTTCTAATGCTTTCTGTTGACTTTCGAGCTTCCTAACCAAATCTTGCTGTCCTGCCTCTAATTTTTGACTAGTACTTTCTAATTTCTGACTATTACTTTCTAGTTTCTGGTTAGTACTTTCTAATTTCTGACTTAATTCTAGGTTATTACTTTCTAACCTCTGAGTTAATTCTTGGTTGGTACTTTCTAATTTCTGACATAATTCCTGGTTATTACTTTCTAATTTCTGGTTCGTATTTTCTAATTTCTGACTTAATTCTAGGTTATTGCTTTCTAACTTCTCCATTATCGCTTTCATCATGGCTACCATACTCATATTCGTATCTGAGTCATTTACATCTACTCCCTGGCTATTATTAGTTGTTTCCTTAGCTACACTAACCTGTACAATTTGATTGTTACTACTACATTCTGTATCCCTTCCTACGTTATTTTCTAGACCCTGAGCATTATTACTTTCCATTGTCTTTTCTAATCTATTCTGTATATTCTGAGCACTTTCCCCTATTTCTGCTACTTTCTCTTTAACAATTTGTATAGTACTCCCCTGCACGTCCATGCTTTGTGAATTTGACCGACCTTTCACCTTTCCGTTTCTTAAAATACTCTCCATCAGTTCATTGCAACAACGACAACAACACTAAAATGTTACACTCAGTACTTTGGTTTTCTGCTGGAGCTTCCGACGATCCTGATGCTGGTTGCTTTTTCCGTCTCTCGAACCGCCACGTTGGTTCGCCAAGTTTGTGGCCTTTTCCTCCCCCGCTGCGTCTGCTGATACTCTGTCTCGGGTATCAGCCACTCTGGATGTGACCTTAGCAGCCTGTATCCCGGTGATCTGGTCGCCTCGTAGATTGCTCTATGAGTTGACTATTCTTTGCCCTGGCTAGTCATTAGAGCTGAGACCACGCTATCTACAGGGTATGCGTGAGATAGGTTGACGAAATAAAAACAACACAGTTCATCGGATCCGCTTTACTATTAGTTCGTTTCGTGCTCACAGTTTACCAGGAGTTGCCGCCGCGTTCAGATCGAATTACTCTAGATTTCCACTATCAAGTTAAAACTATACTGAATTGCTGAAATCTATCACGATGGAATAAATTACTAACACTGTTTTGAAAGTATACTTCGCCGCTTAATTCACTGCTGAGAGATCTTGTTCACTTAATAAGATTCTCATTATTGATTGTACTTCTCGGCGCAATCCGACATTTGTGTCCCCGGCAGGCAAAACACGTCTACACTGTATCACGTCTCAGACTAGAAGGCCGACGCTAAAACCTAATATTCCTTACCAAAACAGATATAGCCTCGCCTCCAGCTGGATTTCTCTGAAAAACTCTAGTTAGCGAGCTACAACCACGCGGACATTTCCCCGAAATACTGGTTTGGACCGGTCTACTAATGACCCAGGTAGCGACCCATCCCGTGACCAGAGCCTTTCGACGGAACATTTTCATCCATATAGACCAGCAACTTTATTATATAGCTCTGGGTTAAAATACTTATTCGCATTCTAGTAATTGAATTTAAATGCTGTTGCTTCGTTTCATGAACTTATCCATCTGTAATATTCATTATCTTAAATTCTTTCACCTTACTTCCTCATTATAATTTAATTATCATTTTATTCATTGTTAAACTCGTATTCAATCATACGGCTGATAAATACGGCATCAGAGTACAGTGGCTATTTCAAAGCAACATATAATGAAACTTTGGTGTTCTAGCCATAATAGTAAGTAATGATACTAGAATGCTATGCTTGAGGTAAATGTTAAGTGAAAACATATTATAGCCCAAGAATTAACAGTGATTCTAGCAGGTCAACTTTTAATGTAAATAGAAGAATGGTTAATGTATTTCTGGGCATTGGTAAGGGACATATTTCTATGCAGAAGTTTTGTATGGCCATGGGTATGAATTGCATGAACTATTCTACTTACAATTTCCATCTCATAGACAAAAATAAAGAGATTAGTTAGTACTATTATATGGGAAAGTTGCATTAAAGGAGAAGAACAGAATGCTAATGAAAGTTTCCATGGAGTAAATGTCACAAAGAAGTTTTTGTATTAAGAAAGAAATTGCAAATTGCAGTGATTGCAGCTGTTGGTAAATTTAATATGGGTTATAAAGATAGACTTAAGGTTAAGGCAAAAGTTGCAGCAAGCAAAGTAAGTCTTGTTAGCCAGAAAATTAGCAGTATTAGGGATAGGTGAAAGCTAAAACAAAGTGATCAAAGTGCATTAAGCAAATATAAATCTACCAAGCAGCAGTTAAAGGTGACTAAATTAAAAGAAGAAGAGGATAGTAAACTAGCTGAGTGGTCTTCATATAGTGCAGGATGGTTTTGAAACATAGAAAAAAATATTGTTTATATTTAGAGCTTCTAACTAGATTTTTCTTCATGTCCAACTTTTAGCATTTTTAATACTCCTTTTAGTCCAGACACTAAAGTTTTCAATGAATTTCTTTAAATTTTGCATATATGTATATTCTTAGATAAGTGTTCAATAAAAATTAGTATCATTATGACTGTATATGAAAAAAGTAATAATGATTGGTATCGAAAAAAGAAAATGAAAAAAATTCAAGAAAATTCTATCATATTCCTTAAATTTTCTCCTCCAGAACCATTAGACTTGGGCAAATGAGTATATACATATATAGTTTTGTAACTATTATCTAAAGGAACCAGAATCCAAAGTTCCAATTATTTATAACAAAAATTGTACAGAGTGTGATATGTTTCCCAATGTAAATAAATTGCAGCAAAAAATTAAATTATCATCTTTTTGGTAAAAACTATTGTAGATAGAAAAATTATAAAAAAGGGGCCAAAGGTAACCAAATTAAAGAGAAAGCAGGTAATAAGATAGCTGTAGGGCCTGCATATGATGCATGGGGTTTTCAAAGTAAAGAAAGTAGTGTAATTTCAATCTAAATCTTTAAATTCATTTTTCTCCACTTTCAATTTTTGAACATTTTAGTATCTTCAAGATGCTCCAACTTCTGCAATTCTCAACGAATTTGTATTAAACTTTGCATACATATTCCTAAATAAATGTTTAATAAAAGTTTGTATTTTTGTTTATTTAAATTAAATAGTTTATTTATTACTGATTTTTAAATCTCAAAATTGCAAAAAAAAAAAAAAAAAAAAAAAAAAAAAAAAATTAAGAAAAATTTAATATATTCACACATAAAAATTTGTTTGTCCAAAAATACATGATACACACTTTAAAAGTATAGCAACTTTTATAACTGATGTACAGAGAAACCTGAATCTAAAATTTAAAGTTTCTAAAAGAAAAACTGTATGACCTGGGACTTCTTATATAACATAGAAAAATCATACTATAAAAAGCACTAAATATTTTTTTTTGAAAAAAATATTTAAGATAGAAAGATGAATTTTAAAAGCTTAACTAGATTCCCTACACCCCACCTAATGACAAAATTTCAAGCAGTTCTGATGTAAGCTCTGGATTTTAGCATTTTTCACAGCTGCCTCCCCTTAAGGCACATTTCAGGTTGTCATATTAATTGTCGGTATTTAGCTACATGCTAAATCTTACTTACCAATAGGTCTTTGTGAAAATCTATTCTCGTTCTTCCTGCTGCCCATACGTCCTCGTAGTTCTTTCAAATTTTTACAATTTCACAAATCGATGAAAATTGTATTCAGAACTTAATTTGGCTTGGCCTCCTTGGCGTTGAAGCTTTAATTCAAATATTTACAGGTTAGCCAGTGTTGTGTCTTATTCATATCGTACATTGAGCTCAAATAAGGTCGATAATAGGCCAATAATATTACGAAAATTACTTCATAAGTAGTAAGATAATACAATAGCTATTAAATTTTGAACTAAGTAGAAGTTATTTTATATAATAGTTAGTATGCAACACGGCAGGCAAAATAATTATATTGGCGGCATTGAATCCGGCGCATGCAGCGCTCAAAATGTAGCTTTAGACCCCGGGTGTTTCGCGAACCTTAATGTGTCTCTTGGTTTCCTATCTGAGTTAACAGGCCCTGGATTTGTGTTTCAGTTCTAAGAAGGTTGTGGCTTGAGAGACGTGTTGTTCGATAGCGGTTTGTTATTTTAGTGTTTATTTGTGTACACTTGTGCTTAGGATGGCTGACGAATCGATGCAGAATGGAACCAATGGAAACGAAGTTCCGGAGATAGAGCTGATAATTAAGGTACCTGTTGCAGAATTAATGCATGCCGTCTTTAAACGATTTCTGTTTTGCGTTAGTGTAAAGCCACTAAACTTAGGCGCGTAAAATGGCCGAGGAAGGAAAAGTTTATAGAGATGTATGTAATTTATATTGATGTTAACTTGTATATTTAGAATTGGATAAGGTGAAAATGGGAATAATTGATACAATGGTAATCCGTTTTTAAGCTTGTGGTTAACTGGGTGGGGGAGGGAGCAGGGTGTTTCATTATCATCATTAAGACATTTGGTTACATCAATTCTAACACTCATAATAGTCCATTGTCTGTTAATTCCGTGGAATACTAGTCACGTGGTAGTAAATAAGTTAAACTAATATTTCTCATATGCTGCAGAGATTAAGAAACAGGGCAAGTCAGAGGGATTTTGACATTAATGTTTACAGGTGCTGGCTGCAGTCTATAATCCTCTGTTCATAAATGCATCCAGAAAGAAATATGCAAACATCAGAATGCAAACTTGCTTTTATAATATGAATGTTTACTTAATGATATGTTTTGTATCCATTTCAAAACAGGGGCAGAAGTTTGATACCTCAAAACTCTCACTTTGTTTCCGGAAACCTTTTGGGCGGTAGGTGTAGAGAGCAGTTAGTGGTTCTGCTGTTTATAGCGAACGTACTGTGTTATTGAAGTTTATCTCATGTTTGTCTTTAACGGCAAGGTTTGTGTGTGCATATGAACAGGATGACACGGTCTTGTGTTTCAAGTACTTTCCTTCTTTAAATCCATGTTCTTTTGCATTTATTTAAGGTATCAAACTTCCACCACTGGTTAAAATAAACAAATAAAGAAACTTTACTTACCGTGTTACAGTGAAATTCAAGAATTTGCAATTATTTGAAATTGTGGTGCAAATTCTTTAACATTGTCAATATTCAAGCTAATTTAAAAATTAGCCATAGAGCTTGTTTTAGTATTTTCGTATGTTGCTAATAATTTTTTTCTGTCATTCAACAAAGATTGAGATTTTCAGTTTGCTTCATAACATGTAGCTATGGTAAGTTTTCTAAATGGAACAAACCTATAGATATAAATTGTACAGGAGAAACCAAAAACTAATATTGAATAAAGTTTGATTCTAATTTGTAATGTAACTACGAATTTATTAGTTTTGAATATAGAACAATAGAATAATAGAGAGATCTCAAGCTTTGCTTAAAGGCACTGTTGCTAATTGAATTTTGAAAATCTGTTTACTTCTTTCATTTGCACCAACCAAAGGGATAAATTTTGAAGCCAAAGTAATGTGGTTGTTACATTTAACACCATCTCCAATCATTTTCTCTGGTGTATCTGCTACTGGCTGCTCCAGTGAACGGGTGTAAGGATAAACTACACCAGTGAAGTTGGTGATAAATTTAGTAAAGGAGAAAAGTTGATTTGAAGTGAATTTTCAACTGTTGTTGCCAGTACGTTTCAACCTTTCTGCAGTGGATATCATTTATTGTCTTGTCTTAAATACCTATACATTAAAATTAACTTTTGTTCACGCATCTATTGTCATGTCTTAAATACCTATACATTAAAATTAACTTTTGTTCATGCATCAAATATTTATTGGCAATGATTTGTCATTGGAACAATTATATTCTAATTATAGAGCTACATAGCATTATCAGGATAATTTGTCATTCAGTTAATCTAATGCAGAATAAGATGATTTTGAGCATAGGTACTCTCTAGCAGCATTTTTAAAAGCAACAGAATTAACAATTTTTTCTATACTGTGACTTTGTGGGTCCGTGAAATGAAAAGTCCAATTGCACCACTCAAAAATGTTCTTTATTTCCACCGACTTACAGTTGAACACTTGCCAATTACACAGAACTACGTAATGCACACAATTACGATTCACCAGTTCGTCCGTTACAGTTCCACCTGCACTCGTAATTACGTCGACTCCTCCGACGCACGTGCGCAGTCCGTCCCCTCTCTGGGCGCTCCTTACAACTCGCCAAGAACTGACTTCCAGCCCGACGTGTTGCTTATATAGGGTCAGCTGGCCAATCCAGAAGATTGTGGTTTCAGTGAATCACCGCGAAAATTCCAGAAGACAGGGGAAGGGGAAAGAGGCGGCCAGCGACAAGTGACACTCCCCTAATCAATCACCCAGTGACTGAGATAGATGATTGGGTGTGGCCCACATGCCTCTGGCCCCTTCTCAGCTGTCGTTGGTCTGGCTTTCCGCTAATTGGGTGACACTGCTCCCTCCTCAAAGCTGGTCGTCCCGAACAGCACCATCGTAACGGGCTAGGCGATCCAGGTGTACCACCAACATCTTTCCTCTGGGCACCTTCTGGATGCGGTAGACCACGTCATTTATCCTCTTCACCCGGTACGGCCCTTGCCATGGCTGCTGAAGCTTCGGGCAGCGTCCCGTGGTCCGCGTAGGACGGTACAACCAGACCAGGTCACCTTGCTGGAACCCTTGGCTGTTGGCATGCCTGTCATACCTGGTCTTCATGCGGTCGCTCGCCTTCTGGATGTTCTGGCGAGCCATCTCGTGCATGTCGTGGAGATGGTCCACCAGGTTCTCCACGTACTCGGTCACCGGCTGCTTCGCCTCCGGAGGGCTTCCAAAAGCCAGGTCACAAGGAAGGCGTAACTCTCGGCCAAACATTAAGCTGGCTGGCGTCATTCCAGTTGTGTCGTGTGTAGACGAGCGGTAGGCCAGCAAGAACAGTGGCACCTTGACGTCCCAGTCTCGCTGATGGCTGGCCACGACCTTCCTCAGGTGTTCCTCTAAGGTCTTGATGTATCTTTCGGCCATGCCATCCGACTGGGGATGTAGAGGCGTCGTGCGGGTCTTGTTCACCCCAAGCCTTTGTAGTGCCTCCTTCATTAGGTTGGACTCAAAGTTGGTACCCTGGTCACTGTGTAGCTCTGATGGCACCCCAAATAGACAGAACACTTGCTCCACGAGGCAGTCTGTGATTGTCTTTGCCTCTTGGTTCGGGATGGCATACACCTCCGGCCACTTGGTGAAGTAGTCCACGGCCACCATTAGGTACTTGTTGCCTCGGTCGGAAACTGGGAACGGTCCAGCAATGTCAACGGCGATGCGTTCGAATGGCGCTCCGACGTTGTACTGCTGCATGCGACCCCGGCTCCTAGTCTGGGGGCAACGACTCGCCGCGCACACGTGACACTGACGGCACCATCTCTCAGCATCTGCTCGGAGTCTCAGCCAGTAGTAGCGCTGCCGTAGTTTGTCAATCGTTCGGTTCGCTCCCAGGTGTTCTCCCGAAGTACCGGTGTGTACTTCCTCCAAGACTTCCGGGATCTTACTCCGCGGAAGTACCAACTGTTTTCTCTGTGTCTTCCCATCAGGTGATTCCCATACCCGGAACAGCACGCCCTCTCTGGTCTTCAACGAGTCCCATTGGGCCCAGTACGACTTGTAGGTAGCGCTCCTCGGTGCGATGTCCTTCCAGGTTGGTCTGTCCCCGCCTCCACTTCCCTCAAGAGTGGCCCCAGGTCTGCTTCCGCCAGCTGCTCCCTCCTCAGGCCTGCGCTATCCCAGCCGTCCGCAGGCACTGCCACAACTACTCGGACTGCTGCGGCACGCTCCTTCTCTTCCACTCTTGTGCACTGGCCGCACTCTTCTGGACAGGGTCTTCGGGACATGGCGTCTGCGTTACCGTGCCTCTTCCCTCTACGATGTTCCGAGGTGAAGCCGTACTCCTGCAGCCTCTGGACCCAACGTGCTGTCTGGCCTTCCAGGTTCCTAAAGCTCAATAGCCAGGTTAGGGAGGAATGGTCAGTCCTGATGTGGAATGGCTCACCGTACAGGTACTTGTGGAAGTGCTCCAAGGTCTTTACTACCGCCAGTAGCTCTCGCCGGGTGACGCAGTAGTTCTTCTCTGCCTTGGATAGCGTCTTGCTGTAGTAGGCCATCTGCCGCTCATGGCCGTCCTGGATCTGCAATAGGACACCTGCAATGCAATGGTCGCTAGCGTTGGTATCCACAATGAAGGCGCCACCCGGTTGTGGGAAACCCAAAATTGGAGCACTGCACAGGGTCTCCTTTAGGTGCTGAAAAGAGTTTTTGGCGTCCTCTGTCCACACATAAGGCCGGCGTTCCTCTGTCAGGCGGGTGAGGGGTTTTGCGATGTTGGAGAACCCCTTTATGAAGCGGGGGTAATAACTGCAGAGCCCCAGGAAACTGCGCAACTCTTTCTTATCCTTTGGGCAAGGCCAATCTCTCACGGCCTGTGTCTTCTCCGGGTGTGTGGCCACTCCGGTTGCTGCGACTATGTGGCCTAAGTAGTTCACTTCCTTGCGAAAGAGCTGGCATTTCTTCGGGTTCAGCTTCAGGTTAGTCGCCTGCAGTCTGTAGCACCTTACTCAGATTCTCGAGATGATCTTCAAAAGTCTTCCCGACGATGATGTCGTCCAGGTGTAGCAGGCAGGCGTCGTATGTCAGTCCTCTCATCACTGACTCCATGAGGCGTTGGAAGGTAGTTGGTGCGTTGCAGAGGCCAAAGGGCATAACCGTGAACTGCCAGAGCCCTTGGCCGGTCGAGAATGCGGTCTTCTTGTCTCTCGGGTCTAGAGCCTCCTGCCAGTAGCCCGACTTCAGGTCCAGGGTCGAGAACCACCTGTGCACCAGGGTGTCGTCAATCCTGGGTAAGGAAAAACAGAACTTCCGGGTGACAGCGTTCAGCTTTCTGTAGTCTATGCAGAAGCACAGCTCGCCGTTCTTCTTCGTCACCAAGACTACTGGGGAACACCAAGGGCTGTCAGACTTTTCAATCACTCCCCTGGATCTCATGTCCTCCAGCATGTCTCGTACCGCCCCTTGCATCGCCAGCGGAACGCGTCTATGTGGTTGCCGAATAGGCCGGGCGTCCCCGGTGTCGATGCGGTGAAGCACTTTGTCCGTGCGGCCGTAGTCACTATCACCTTGGCTGAAGACTCGCTGATACTGTCTTAGCAGTTGTCGAACCTTCTCCAGCTGTTCTGCGGTCAGGTGGCCGGCCGCCCTCTCCAGTAAGCCTTCTAGCCGGGGCCCCAGGTGTTGCTTCGGCGCCGGCTCGTCGATTGCTGTTACGCTCACCACGGGCTCGCATGTTCCCAACTCCGTCCCGGCCTGGGCGTCGTGATCGGCGTCCGTTGGATTTAGCAGTCTCACTTGCACCTCCTCTGATCACGGCAGCAATGCCCTGGCTACACACAGTCCGTGTACAGGCGTCTTCTGGTCCAGCATCAAGGTCCTGGTTCTCCGGCCCTCTAGTCGCGCCGTCACCACCACCTCGCTCCTCGCGGGGACAACCACATCTTCGCTCAAGACGACCCTGCAAATTCCAAGGTGCTCTTCTGGTTGACGGAGTATAACCTCTTCCCCGTTGAGCCGCAGGACTTTCCTGCCGACGTTGACCGTCGCCTCGTGGCTCCTGAGGGCATCCAGTCCCAGAATCACCTCAGCCACGCTCGCGGCGAACACCCAAAGACGTACGGCACTCCGTCCCAAGGTCAGCTCCAGCAGGACCTCCTCCACAGGCAAGGTTTCGCCCGCTGCCGTGACAAGCTGGTATGGTCTGCTCGGCTTCCTTTTCGGCAAACCCTTCGCCACGTCAGGTCTGATGATGGTCACGGCCGCCCCGGTGTCCACCAGCACGCGGCACGGCTTTCCTCTTACCCAGACGTCCGCGATGAGGCTGTCATCCATACGCCGGCTGACGGCGCGCAGTGTCACTCGAGGGGATGATGGGGATGGTGGTGATGGCGCCGACGTGCCCCTCTCCACGACGGCCCTTACTCGTTTTCCGGCTGGTCTTCCTGGTGTGTGCAGTCTATCTGCAGGTGTCCGGGCTGTCCACACCCCCAACACAGGCTACTAGGTGTTCGCCGCCGTTCCTCGGCTGGTCTGCTGTCTCCGCCTTAGCGGACACTCCTCTTTCTCGACGTCGGGATAGCTGTTACCTTGGCCGCCTCAATCCTTAATGCTGCCGTTAACGCCTCGTGTATTGTTTTATAAACGCCGAGCATTAGGCGCTGGCGAATCTCCGTGTCCCGTACCCCGTCAACGAAGGTGTAGGCAGCTTCCCGGGACACGAACTCTGGTGGGAGGTCGACTAGGGCTTTGCTTGCCTGTTCAACTGCCAGGGCGAACTCCTGCAGAGTCTCCCCTGGCTGCTGTGACCTTGCCTTTAGCTGGCTGCGGTACGCTGCGGCTAAGCGGTGGTTTCCGTAACGATTCTCCAGGGCCTCCCAGATGTCCTTGGGCGCCGCCGTTGCCTGCACCGCGTTCAGGGCTTCCGCGGCCCGTCCCTGGAGACTGGCTAATAACTGTGTGGCCTCCTCCTCTGGTGACTATTTGTTGTGCTTGGCCACTGCGTCAAATCGGTGGCGTAAGACCTCAAACGTTGACGCGCCGTCATATTCCGGAGGTTTGACGCGCGCCGATGTTGGGTCCCGTCCCGGTGCGTCGGCCTTCAGATCCTTCAACCTCCTGCCGACGACGTTCTCCACCATGGCGCTCAGGGACTTGACGCTGCTGTCGGCCTTTCCTTCCAGGTTGTTAACGCGGTTAGCAAGGTCTTCGACATCTTTCGCCATGGCGTTCAAGGACTTGGCGTTACTGTCGGCCTTTTCCTCTAGGTCATTGAAGCGGTTCGCCAGGTCCTCGACGCGCTCGTCCACATGGCCCATCCGCTTGCCCAGCTTCGTCACGTCAGCCCTCACGCCGGCCAACTGTTCTTCAAATTTGGCGGCGAGAGCTTCGTTCGCCACCTTCATTTCCGCGGTCAGTTCGGCCATCTTTGCGGTCATTGTCGTGGCCAAGTTGTTTGCCATTTCCGTCTTCGCTGTTAATTCGGCCTTCATTTCTTCCATCTTCCTGGTGATGTCTTTGGCCGTCTTCATTTGTTTCAGTTCCGCGGCCAGGTTGTTATTTGTAGTCTCCAGCTTCGCGGCCAGGCTGTTATGTGCCGCTTCTGTTTTTGCAGCGAGGTTTCCATTTGCCGTCTTCATTTCTGAGGTCAGTTAGGCCTTCATTTCCGTCATCTTCTCCAAAATCTTTTCCAATGCCGCGTCCATGGTTGTAATGTTCGGTGATGTTGTTGTCCCGCTTCCTGACACGAGTGTGACTATGTGGGTTCGTGAAATGAAAAGCCCAATTGCACCACTCAAAAATGTTCTTTATTTCCACCGACTTACAGTTGAACACCTGCCAATTACACAGAATTACGTAATGCACACAATTACGATTCACCAGTTCGTCCGTTACAGTTCCACTTGCACTCGTAATTACGTGGACTCCTCCGACGCACGTACGCAGTCCGTCCCCTCTCTGGGCGCTCCTCACAACTCGCCAAGAACTGACTGACTTCCAGCCCGACGTGTTGCTTATATAGGGTCAGCTGGTCTGATATAGGGTCAGAAGTTTGTGGTTTCAGTGAATCACCGCGAAAATTCCAGAGGACAGGGGAAGGGGAAAGAGGCGGCCAGCGACAAGTGACACTCCCCTAATCAACCACTCAGTGACTGAGATAGATGAGTGGGTGTGGCCCAAATGCCTCTGGTCCCTTCTCAGCTGTCGTTGGTCTGGCTTTCCGCTAATTGGGTGACAATACAGTTAAAGTAACTAATTTAAGTATATCAGTAAAACTCACCTCAACCAGGCAGAGCTGAGTTTCGGTAAGATATACTTTATGTGAGCTTTCCAATCTAAATATCTGTCAAGTTGAAGGCCCAGAAATTTAATGCTGTCAATTTCTTCTAATAACAAATCATTAGTCCCAATTTCTATTTGAGTATGTGATGTATGACAAGTTATAAATTTAAGAACTTCTGGTTTGTCTAGATTCACAATTATGTCTGCTTAGTTCTTACATATCCAAACTTTCAGTTTTAAAATTAACTGTTCCTGTAATAATAATGCTAAGTGTGGATTGTTGTGAGTCACAGAAAATTCTCAACTAAATATTCCTTAATGGTTATCATATAAATCTATATACGCAAGCACAGTCTGCAGCTGCCAATAATCTCACAGAAACACTTGTAAGACTGTTTAAGACACAAATTTTTGTAATACACGCTCATTTATTAACTTAAGTCCTGCCTATTAAGCATTACTCCCTTCAACAGTTCTATATAATTTTGCCAAATCTTACATTGGCTAACTCATATCTTGAAATAAAATTTTCATCATATACTTTGCTTGGTCCAAAGAATTTTGTTTCCATTCTAATTGTCAGAAATAGTCTACATAATGTGTATAATAACTGAGCATGCTAAACTGCAGGAATGGCTTGCGTTGATGTAATGCTTGTTGACTGGATTTCATTGTAACTTTATCTACGCTGGTGTAACTAATTGTATTTACCTGAACCCTTAACATGGAGATTTGTTATGACAAATCTCAGCTGATGATTCTCATATTATGCATTGATTTTAATATACAGGAATTATTATTTACTGCAATTATTTACTTTCTTCATTTCTTTAGAATATTATAAATCTTGTTCCATAATTCTGGGATCAATGATTGATCCTTGATTTTTATTTTTGGCCTTAACATTTGATGCAGTGAAATCAGTAATTCAGGAAGTTGTTCCCAGCTAATATTTGATTGCAAAATTACTTAAATCCACAGACACACTTTCAGGAACAATGAAACATTGTTTATAGTCTGATATGGATACTGAAAGTATACCTAGGTAGTATACGAAACACAAGTATGTTACATAAAATTGTAATTGATGGATGTCTTTGTACCCCTGTTCAGCTCAAACAAATTTAAAATGTGGGAGGACTTATACATTTACCTGATGGGACTGCATATTTGCTTAAAATGTTGTGATAGTCATTTTTGTCAAGTATTCCCTTAATATTGTGTAGGGTGCATACACCACTGAAAGCAAAATAGCCTCACACCTTTACAAACCCTCCAACAGACTGTTGGGATTACAGTCTGGATGCATCTGTTCAGATAATCATCTGTTTCCAAAACTGTCAGACTCATCAGTCCAAAGCACCCTTTTCCAATCATCAACAATCCAATTTTTGTGTTCCAAAGTCCACTAAAGTCGTTTTTATTTGTTCACCCTTCTGAGAAGAGCTACCCTCTCTTAGCCTTCTCTTCACAGTACTGTGACTTTGTGGGTTCGTGAAATTGAAAGTCCAATTGCACAAACTCAAAATGTTCTTTATTTCCACCAAATTACAGTTGGAACACTTGCCGATTACATAGAATTACATAGCGCACACAATTAGAACTCACCAGTTCGTCCATCACAGTTCCACTCTGCACTCGCAATTACGTACACTCCTCCGATGCACGTACACAGTCTTCCAGTCCGTTCCCTCACTGGGCGCTCCTCACGGCTGCTCGCCAAGAACTGAACTGACTCGCCAACTGCAGCGCCTTTTTATAGGAATATCGCTGTTTCTGGAAGTCTCCCATTTCAGTGAATCACCCCGAAGGTTCTAGACGGCAGGGGGAGGGGAAAGAGACGGCCAGTGATGTTTTTTTTCCAACCGTCCCTTTGCTAGCGCTATAAGACAAATGGGTAGGCGTGGGCAAATGCTCCCCGGCCCTCACCCAGCCGCCAGTTGGTCGCGCCTTCCGATAATTGGGTGACAGTACTGATATTACCTTATCATGACTTGCTTTAAATTCAGCTCCAATTTCATTAGCTGTCATCTTTCTATTTCGCTTGCTCATTAGCACTATAGCGTATCCTGATTTTTAGTTGTGACTGTAGGCCTCCCACATCTCTTTTTGGAACAAAAGTTGTTTGACCCAGGCTCCCTTAATTTCTTTATGCATCAGCAACTGTTGCCTGGGAATCTTCAATTTTTTGTTGTATTTCCCAAATTGAATAACCCTCATTTCAAAGGGTGTTCACTGATGACCTGTTGGCCCTGCTTACAGTCTGTTTATGGCACATATCCTGTAATTAAATACATTTATTTTGTTTAGTTCTGTGAAATTTTGTGAAGCTGCTCAAATTTTGAAAATATCTGAAATATTGGGCTTTATTATTTCGCAAATAGTGTAATAATAATGTAATAATTTGAAATATGCATTTACTTACCATTTCATAGACACAACAATCACTGCACTATTAGAACTGCTCTTAGATGAATGAAATGCTACACAATAACCCAGAATACGTGACGTAGCTTGTCAACAAGATTAATCTCACTCTGCATTTGTGCACAAATGACTCAGCTGGAGTGGTATGTACAATGCTGATACATGTTTGAGCCTGTGATAGGATATCCTTGCCTTAGATCTCTAAGCAGAAATGCTGAATTGCATCATTTTCACTGGGTTTCCGGAAACTTTTGAGCAGCAGTTTATGCACTTGGAGGAGCGAGACTGTTTTGTTGACAATCTGTAACTTCGTCAAAGACTTGAGATCAAATGGAAGTAGTGAACAAGGCAACAGTAAGGATATATAGTTGCATAATGGAAACATACTAAAGACCTTAGCTCATTAGTAAATGCAACTTTGAATTGGAAATATTATTTTTACCGGACTGCTTTTCCAGTGCCCTGGCCACTTGTTCTGTAATGTGTAATCTTGAAATTGCATTTTGTTGATTGGACACATACCAATAGGATAGACTTCTCTGATGGGGTAATGTAGGTAACTTGGCCCAATTGGCCCAAGAGTGGAGGAATGTTGAACTATTGCCAGAATGAATGGTGTGCTTTTAGTGTACCCAACTGTTATACACAAAAACCACACTCCATGGAGGTCATAACGGCAAAGGATATGTATTTGTTCCTGAGAATGTTCTCAACTAAAGTCTATGGAATTGGCATTTCATTTTTGTGTAAATATGTGGCTACCAGTTGCTGAAATTGTACACATCCTCACTTTTAGTTACAGTCCATTTTTCAATTATAGAATTTGCACTAGAAGAAACTATGTTCTTGAATGTCCTTCACTGTATAACATTTTTTACTATCACAAAGTATATCTGACGACAAAAAGGAGTTACCTCTGATAAGGTAAGAAAAAAATGTTTAAGAAATGCCTCTGTGTATTTTGACATTAATAACATCACTGATATGTTATTTTGCCTTGGACAGCAGCAAGTTCTTTAATTCTGGATGAAGCAGAGTGTTCAAATAATGGGAGAAAATTGTTCCATAGCAGGTTTGTTAATAGCACACTAGGAAATGTAGGGATGGATGTAAGCAGGAACATCAGCCTCTTTTAAATTCTCCTGTTTTTGTTTCCTCATTACTCCTTAGTGGACTGGCCAATAAGAAGCAACTATAATAATCTCATTGGTCTTGATTCAGTGACAGAATAATTATACATAGCTGAATATGATGCTCTTCTTTCGCATGTCTTCGTCTTTTCATGGTTGTACTTCCAGTTTGCACCTGTAAGAACACTCCCTCTTCATTTTTTGTTTGAAATGCTTCAATGTAATTAACTGGTTGTAATGATGAATTTCAGTAACATCAGGATGAAACACATTCTCAGGCATATGGAAATGTGTTGTAAACAAGACTTATTATCATTCATTACATTTTGAAAGATAGAAGCAGAACTGAAAAATTCATTGTTTTTTTTTTATTTTAATTAATGCCCTCCAATCTTAAGCCATATTGGATGATGAAGGAAATGCGTGAAATAATGCTAAAATGAGCCTAGGATCTATAGACCTTACAAGGGAATTATCACTATGCTCACACCTTGAGCGTTTGATAGCATCATCTCTGCTGTATGTGGGTGTTTTTTTGTAATTTAGGTCTGCCCCAATGTTAAGTTATATCGGACGGTGAATGAATTGGGTGAAATGGTGCTCAATTGCGTCCAGGGTCCATGGAGCTTAGAGTTACCCGACATTCATCTTGAAGGATAAGGGAAAACCCTGGAAAAAACCTTATCCAGGTAACTCACCCTGACTGAGATTCAAACTCGGGACCTCTCGAACGTGAGGCAGACATGCTACCATCTACGCTACCGAGTAGGGCGTATGTGGGGCTTGTGTGTGGAGTTAAGCTGGAAGTACCCAAAAATGAGTCCACAATATGTAGGGACATATAGGCATAATAATACAACATTGTATGGGAGGGATTGTTTATCCCTGATGGGTAGCAGTCTACACATGGCATACATTAGGAGCACCATCCCCTGCAATTGGCTCAGAGCTGATGAGGAATGTCCGGCAGCTTCTTGTAAGTGGTCGCATGCAGCACTTTCCAAACTTCAATTTTGGGTATTGTGGTTCTACTCCACAGCAGATTTTTGGCACACATGGTTTATATACAGCAAGCATTGTATCATCAAATTTTCAGGTACGTAGTGGTGAAAGTACAGTGACAGTTCCCTTGTCAGGGTTACCAGACATTCATCTTACAGGATAAGGTAAAACCCTGAAGAAGAAATTTATCCAGATAACTCACCCTGACAGAGATCCAAACTTTTGACATCTTGAATGTGAGACAGGCGTGCTACCACCTATGCTACAGAGGCGGGTATTCGTTGATTGCCATGTACAGTACTTTGCACAACAGTTACCTTGATATAACCAAATTAATTTTACTAAAATTAGGCAAATGAGTCAACCTGTATATACTGTTCTCCACTTATATGTTTTTTAGTGAAGACTAGTTTCTGGGAAGTTCTTCCCTATCCTCAGTTTTGAGATTGACTGATGATGCATCTGGCGTGGTGTCGTGCTGCCATCTAATGTCCTGGTAAGTTTGATGACATCATCTATGGCGGGAATTTCAAAATTTATCCAGAGGTCCAGTTTCTTCGTAATAAATATGTTTTCCCAAATCTGTAGTTCCAGAGGTTTCTTTGCCTGTTTGATCAGTTCTATTTCTTGTTTTATGTTGTGATTCTCAGACCAAAAGTGATGTGCTACGGCCGACTTGTCCATGTGTTTGAATTTGATATTTCTGAAGTGTTCTTTCATTCTTGTTCCTAGATTCCTTTTGGTCTTACCAATGTATATCTTGTCACAATCCTGGCAACTCATTTGGTAAATGCCTGATAATTGAGTTTTTGGTGTGCTATTTTTTAGAGGGTGGTCTAGTAAGTTGCGGATGTTGTGTTTGTTTTGAGGGGCTAATTTTATGTTGAAGCTCTTAAATATCTTTTCAAATTTTTTGAAGTATTTTGGATGAAATGTAAATTTTCCATATCTGGTGTTTGGGTTTTCTAGTTTCTTTAACATAGTAATGTCCCTTAAGTTTTTGTTTCTTTTGTGTCTGTAGATCAGTTTTTTGATGAAATTTGTGTTATAGTTGTTCAGTTCGGCAACCTGGTGTATGTGAGCGTACTCCTGTTCATATTCTGTTTTTGTTAGCGGAATGTTGACTAATCTGTGAACCAAACTATGGAATACTGCATATTGATGTGTGCTGGGTTGAATGGGTTACATTTAATGTAATTGTCAACATGTGTTGCTTTTGTGTATATTCCAAATTGTAATCTGTGAACTAAACTATGGAATACTGCATATTGATGTGTACTGGGTTGAATGGGTTACATTTAATGTAATTGTCAACATGTGTTGCTTTTGTGTATATTCCAAATTGTAATCCTGTTGGTGTTCTTATGATTTTTAAATCTAGAAAAGGTAGCCATTCATCCTGTTCTACTTCAATGGTGAAAACTATGGACTTTTCTTGTAGGTTTAGGAACTTTATAGCGTCCTCGGTTAGTCTTCTAGGAACTATAGCAAACACATTGTTGACATATCTATGCCAACATGCCAAAATATGTGCAAAGGCTTTAGTAATGTATGTTTCCAAATTGCTCATGAACAGATTAGCTAGTAATGGTGAAAGAGGGTTACCCATGGCCAAGCCTGCTGTTTGTTGGAAGATCTTGCTGGAGAATGTGAAGCTGTTTTGTTCAATACATAAGATGGTTAATTTGATGTATTCCTCTATTTTATCACTTGCAACGTTGCTTTTGGATAACCAGCCTTTCATCAATTTTGGAATTTTTTCTACTGGTATGCTTGTGAACAGAGATCTGATATGAAGGGACACCATCATCTCTTCAGTTTTTATAATTGTGTTTTCAATTTTCTTTACCAAATCAAATGAATTCTTTATGCTTAGAGATTCAAACTTTTTAAACTTGTCAAATTCTTCCACCAACCATTTTGCCAGTTTGTTAATAAATAATGGGTCGCATGCTGTTGTCTGTCTCGTGGATCTTAGGTAGGCAGTATAATTTTGGCAAATTAGGGATGTTTACAATTATGCTGTTTTTCATCTTATCTGGCACTATGGTATTTTCTTTAATTGCTTTTTTGGTGGTTTCTATGTATTTCTTTAATGGGATTTTTGTTAGGGTTGTATATTCTGGATTTTGTAGTAGTTGTTCAACTCGCTGGTTGTAATCATTTTGGTCCATAATGACTGCCGTGTTTCCTTTGTCTGCTTTCAGATATAAAACTGGTTTTTGGTTCAAAGTTCAAATAATTTGTTTATAGTTATTTTCCTGTCCGAATGTCATCCCCTTGAGAATTTCTAAGCATTTTGATTTTACTAATGTTTTTTCGCTACCATTATCCAAAAAGTTAGAGGTTATGGTGACGTCAGCGATGCAATTGTCTAAATTGCCCGAGTTGCCGACACAAGTTTTAAAATCTTTGTTTAAAAATTCTAACTCTTTTTCGGTGAAAGTTTAGGAAGAGATGTTGACTACATTGTCTGGTGTTTCTGTGACGCGGCAGTACTGGTTGCGTGGGTTTTTTGTCGGTTGACATTGGATGGCAGCACGACACCAAGCCAGAGGCAGACAGCGGATGCATCATCAGTCAACCTCAGAACTGAGGATAGGGAAGGATTTCCCAGAAACTAGTTTTCATCAAAAAACTTGTAAGTGGAGAAAAGTCTATACAAGGTTGACTTATTTGCCTAATTTTAGTAACAATGGCACTCCACTTTCTGAAATACTTCTTTTTATTGTATATACAAATTAATTTTAGTTCACTTATCCAAGAGCAAGTCCCATTTGCCCACATAATTTGTGTTCTCTAAAACCTCAAGTGTGTTATACAACTGTCTACACTATCAGGACATAAAACATTGCTGTTAGACAACATTATCATTTTCTACTGTATATGTTCTACCAAGTCCTCGACTGAGATTGATTTGCTGGTAACACTGAAATTTGTTGTGAAAACTCTGTACAAAAGTGACAGATTGAAGCCATTTTGCCATTAAATGAGGTAATTTGTACATAGAACATCACTATTATGACCGCCTTGGTAGTGTAGATGGTAGCATGTGTGCCTCATGTTCAAGAGGTTCCGGTTCGAATCTCAGTCAGGATGAGTTGTCTGGATAAGGTTTATTCTGGGTCTGAAAGATGAACGTCGGGTAACTCTTAAGCTCTATGGATACTGGACTCATTTGAGCATCATCTCACCCATTTCATTTATCATCCGATATGACTTAATATTGGAGGGTGTAAATAAAAAAAAATTACTGTTACAGATTGAGTAGTTGAAAATGTGGACTTACTTCCTTTTTTTCAAATACTCTACTTATTGTAAGGAATACAACAAAAATCAGTGGTTGCATATTGTATTTTTGAGAAATTTTCACACATTTAAGTAGTGCAAGTTATAATTAAGGAGGACATTTTCAAGAATTATTTAATTGCCTGTCGTTTTGTTAATTATTTTTAAAATAATTATAAATAATTCACCAAGCGATTTTCACCTTTTATAAATAATAGCAGGATCAACATTAGTTTGTTCCTAAAAATCTGTTTATTCCTATTTTGGCTTTATAATGCACTGTTAAAGGAAAACAGGCAATATAATAACTCAAAAGAAATCTTTAGATGTGTATTTGAAGAAAGTAGTAACAGGTTATCTAGCTTTGAAATTAAGTTGAAAACTTTTTGTTGTTGTATTATAAGTTCTAATTATATTAACGAGACAAATATCACTATTAAATGTAGATCCACAATGGTTGTCATATAGTTAAGACTCCTACCTCCCCAAAATAATTTAAGAAGAGAGCAGTTACAAGTTTTGGAAATTTGAGTAGATGTTCTGCTTTTTACTTCTCTTCAAAGCATTTGATATCCTCAAGCAATTGCAATGTTGCTCTTGGACATTCTTATGCATCTTCTCTGTGAAGTAGAGTGACATATAATTTTGTGTTTCATCCTCCTTCCATATGTTTCAGTAGAATAACGGAAAACATTTGGGTCAGTTGTCTGATGTGCTGCTATACCTCGTTTTAGCAGTGAAACATAATTTTGTAGTATATTATCCAACTTATATGAGGACTCCATAATGGAGATCTTGTTGAATTTCTTTTTCAGTATTTTCCAGTTCGTGTCACTTAATACGCATCGGATTCTGTAAATTATGACAGAGCTTGTTGAGGTTTAAAACATTCCAATTTATTCTTAACTTTTGAAGGTTTCCTATTTTCTGAGAAATGTTCTGTTATTGTTCAGAAATTAGTGTTTCAGACTCTTTTCAAAGACTTCTCCAGGAATGGCTATTTCATCGAGTTCAGAAATTTCTTTTAAAGAAAATAAATTAAATGGATGTTTCTGTTCTGACTAGTGCAGTCATCAGATTACTTTTTATATAAAAATTAAATGAATACTTTTGTATGAACACGTATTAAAGCTGAAGCTACTTCATTTGGTCCATGACCAGTCTGGTTGTCAATATTTGTAATGCAGAGAGTATAAGATGAAAGTTGAAACAGCCCTGCTAATATCAATATCTGACAAAGTCTATTGTAATAATGGATTGCCTAATGACTAATAAATATCTTATATCTAAGTTTTGTTAAGGGTTGAACTTGTAGATTAACTATTGGACAGTTGTTCATTCAGAATTATTATAATTGTTTTCCTGTCATTTTGTGGCCAGCAAGATCTGCTTTATTTGTCTTTGCCAAAATCTTTCATTCTACTGCAGGATGACAGAATTATTTTTGTTTTGGAATGCTTTGGTTTGTTCTAAGGTCCCCTCCTCTTTTTTTTAGGAATGGTATTACTAATAATCAGTGAATAGCAATACTATTTAGTAGGAGTTTTCAGCGTTCTCTCTGAAGATGCTGTCATTTAGAATTGGACAAGAATTCTCTCCTGCTCTATTTGTTTTCATGGCTGTAGTCCTTCCTTTTCCTGATAATATGGGAGGCAGGTGTTGTACAGCATTTGAATCTTCCCACCGTGTTTTCAAACTGCAACATTTTGTGGTACCTAAAATAATTAAAATGTACGGTGCTGTACCACTCAATAGAATGCAGGTCAGCAAATACCTGTGAGACTCATGTCACCATATTCCATTTGTTTGTGCCTCACAGAAGCATAATGTGACTGAACAGCAGTTTTTCTGCGGCCATTGTTCAGTTCCATGTTTATAATTATATAAATTTGCTATTTAAGTTAATTGATGGAAATTAATCATTTCTTCGCACTAGCCGTATACAGGCTAAGGAATTGGATTGATAGAGTCGACATGAAAAATTCAATGCCATGGCCGGGATTTGAAGCACGGATCTCCTGGTTTCCGTCCAGTCGCTCTTACCCATTGAGCTACCATGGTCAATGTGCTGTCCTGACATCCATCCAGGAGACCCGTGGTTCAAATGCCGGCCAAGGCATTGAATTTTTCATGACGACTGTATCAATCCAGTACCTTAGCCTGTATATGGCTAGTACGAAGAAACGATTAATTTCCACCAATTAGCTAAAATAATAAGAGTTAAATGATGAAGCCTGGAACTCAAGTACTTACAATAGTAAGTCGCCACAAACGATGTATCTCCAATGCGAGAGCCCCTAGTTATTTACCGGGAAAATGAGTCAATTGGAGAATTTAATGTCATGATAAATTGGCCATGGTAGCTCAATGGGTAAGAGCGACTGGATGGAAACCAGGAGATCCGTGCTTCAAATCCCAGCCAATGCATTGAATTTTTCATGTAGACTCTATCAATTAAATTTGCTATGTTTAAACAGTGAACGTGAAGCTACTGACAGTGAAGCAATCCAAATATTCCAAATAAACTAGAACCCCTGGTAATTAACTCCACTTACCTGTTTAAAATTGTGGAAATTCTCTGGGACTGGTTTCGTAAGTGTTCATCAAATCCTCTACTGGTAGATTGGCTGAGGATGTGATGAAAATGTCAGGAAACTGGTCCAGGAGAATTAAAAACACTAATTCCATTTCCAGATTCAATTTATAAAATAGTTTAAAATATAAATGGCATATTGTGGGCTTTAACTTATGTCATACCTGGGGTTGATTATTCACTTTTCCCTAAAGAGGTAGACATTAGTAAATCATTGCATTTGTAATATTACTCAGGGAAAAATTCTATGGGACAGAGAATCACTGAAGTGATGTTCAGTGAACTAGGATTGAACCACAATTTACAGCTGCAATTTGAACACAAATCTTTTACTGTGCCTTGTACTTACTGAGTAACTAATGGTGTCAACCACAAAAGTATACCATACCATTTACAAATAGTAGATAAATAGCCAAACGAATTTCATTGGCAGATCTGCATCTACATATTTTAGCTGTTGACCATCAAACGGTTTCAAGTATACAAACAATATTTATGTGCCTTTGTTGTGCTTTTTTTTTTTATCTATTTCATACTGTTGTCTTTTTTCTACATTTTTTTTTTTTTTTTTAGTTTTGTATAGTTTTGCAATTTTCTGTAATTTTGATTTAGTTTTAAAATAGCATTCGCTGTTATTGTTATGAATACGATTTTGCAAAGGCCATGTTTTCAAATTTAAGTCAATTACCATCTTATTGTAAAGTTCAGTTGGTATGGAATTTATAGCGTCAATGAAGAATTTTGGTTAGAATTCTGTTAGATTTGTAATAAAAAGAAAGTAGTGTGTGTGTGTGTGTGTGTGTGTGTGTGTGTTTTACACCTCTGATTTTCTTTTATAAAGGGGTTAATTTTCAAAATGTCTTAATTGAATTAGATTACTTAACGTTTAGTTGCATGATGGTAATGGCCCTGTCACGTGCCCAGACGCTCCAATTTAGTAAATTAAGGGAACTGTTTATAATGAGTTATTGCAACAGGCCTCAATATGAATGTGTAGTGATGAGTAGGGATCGGTCCTCGATACTGACAATACTTGCATTCTATGGACATCCAACGATACTTAAGAAGATTCGCTCGGTACTTTCGATACTTCGGTGATGATTCTGCAAGTTTTATCTTGTTTTAAAATGAGAGGATATTATTACCACAAGTAAAGCATTCCAAAACCCTAGAAGTATTCAAGAGTGTGCTACATAGTAACATACAAGCAAATAATCTGTGTCAACTGTCAGTGAACAGTTCCCAAGAAGAAATCACTACATATCTCCTGTCACCTCCTCTTTCTAGTATATTGGATTACTGCAAAACAAATTCAAAATTTCTAGAACTAACTGTTTAAAAAAAAAACTATTTGTTAAATATTTGTGTATTCCACCTGCAGCCGTTTTCTCTAATCTGTTTAGCACATGAGGACTCGTGTGACAGAAAAAGAAATAGATTTGACCGCGAAAGAGTGAAAATGCTATTATTTTTTAACAAAGATTTATGCAGGTGGACAATTTACTTTTAAATGTCTTTACAAGTTAGTTCACTGGTGGTTTTAAGTCTTGTCTCATTAAATAGCACGCCTAATTGATAACACAGTTCTCAGAACATTCTGTTTTGTATTAATTTTGCTAGTTCAAGGGAGAAATGAGGAAGAATGGGACTAATTAAGTAACAAGGAGATATGGAGGTTAAGAGCTACCTGGCAGAGCAGAAGACCGGGGTGTCATAAGACAAGGTAGCAACAAGGTAAAGACAAATAAATGTAGTTTGTGTGAAAATAACACGGACTGGCATAGTATACTATATTATAAACAAACGGAGGGAACAAAAGTGGAACAGTTTAGAAACGGGGAGAGATATTACTAATCAGGAAAGAGTCGAAAAGAAGAGAATAATGTAAGAAATATAAGTAATTATTTGTGGAAAGCCAGAGAGAAATGATTAAGAATAACCAACAGTTAAGGTTGGAGAAGCGCGAACAAGGAATGAAAACTAACAGAGGGTTATCAATTTACGAAAACCCTGGGGCTGTGTGTATTGGATGTGAACAAGAAAGTTTCTTATTATATGCTAGGAATGTGTCAATGTTAACTTATGTGTATATGAAGAACGATGAGAAATAACTATTCTGTTCTATTGTTTAGAAATATGGTATTTAAAATATTGTCAAAAATCCCTCGACAAAGGAATTATGCATATGTTAGTAATATAGCGCAGTAACTAAAGGTTTAAGCACGTCTTTTTCTGCCTATATTACATATTTTAAGTGACGTTTTGCTCTCACTTTACTACCTTTCTAACGCAACAACACCCAAGCTAATTGGTGTAGAGTAAGTGGAAATTGGCATTTGTTGAAAACATCTGTGAAATTTGTCGTGATTGAAACTGGGATATGTCTTGTTAAAAGTCAAAGAATTAAACGCCCTAAATTGTATTTTCGTGACCGTTTGATATGCATGGCTGATTAGCGACTTTGGATTAGCTTTGGATAAAATGGCGGGTAGGTATATACATACAATTTGAAAGGCAACGACCGAAGCTAACGCTCGCTGTATCCGGTTTGGGATTGCCGTTTGTAGGTTAGCGGGACGTGACTGGTATTGCTGAGCGACATACTTCATTGGCTCGTCGTCTATGTACTATTTTTGGGCACATGTCCTGCATTTCGAAATACGGTACACAAGGTCTATACTGGTATGCAATTACTATTCCGGAAAAGATTAATTGATTTTTGGTATATTTACTGTTACTTCACACTTTAAATATGTAGCTCGAAATTGTACCAGATATTATTTCAATATTTTCAATATTCTTATGTAAGCGAGACATTAGTTGTTTGTTCCTCCAGATAATGTGCCGAAAAAAATTACCGATGTGCCATGGTCAGCGTAGGAACAGAATGGTCAGGATTTCAGTGAAATTGGAATATGAAATGTTCTTTGGATAAAGGACATCGACCATCTTAGTTGAAGCACCAAGACGACTTTGTCACAGTTATATTAACTTATGTCGCCAATTTCTAAACGTTAATGTAGCGCTGTAACTGAATATGCCTTTATAATTGTGTATTCTCTATGTTTAGGAATACGAAATCCAAATGTAGTGTACCTAAAACTAATGTAATCATCAAGTGAAGTTGCTGACACATCTTGTTTAGTATCAGCAGAATTCACTTAAAAACTTCTACAAATCATTCAACGAAACCCTTAAACATATTGTTGACGTCTGTTTTTCCAAAAGTAAAATGTATACGAGAGGTGCTCCCGTTTCAGTCCTCCAACGTTGTTATATCGGACGATGAATGAAATGGGTGAAATGATACTCAAATAGAGCTTAGTTATAATACGCGATAGACATCTTTCAGAATAAGGGGAAAGCCCGGAAAGACGTCATCCAGGAAACTCGCCCTGACCGAGATTGGAACGTGGGACCTCTTGGACGTGTGACAGACATGGTATAGAGGCGGGCAAGAGGTGTGCGTGCGTGCGTGCGTGGGTGTGTGTGTGAAGATACAGATTTCCATGTACGTGACAACTGAAATTCTGTTACATTTTATTGTAATTTAAAATGTCGTACTAAAGGCATTGCGTCATGATAGGCTAGGGCTTATCAGCTTATCTGTTCATCACAATCATTTTTCCGATTGTGATTTAAAATAAGATTGCCCAATGATGGCGCTAAATGGCTGCTAACATTTTGCATTTGTCAAGATGAGTTCGGAAGAACTCCCTTTTTACTTATTATTATTATTATTATTATTATTATTATTATTATTATTATTATTATTATTATTATTATTATTATTATTATTATTATTATTATTATTATTATTATTATTATTATTATTATTATTATTATTATTATTATTATTATTATTATTATTATTATTATTATTATTATTTTTTTAGTTCTCATAATTTGTTATGAAGCATAAAATGACTAAAAACGTGATAGCCCAGGAATGCTTGCTCTTTGATGAATACCTGTATTGTACCAGGAATCATTTCAGCATATAAAACAAAGATCTATTATTAGGCCTTGAAGGACAGGAATAAAATGAAGTTTGCATTCCCTGAATTAGAAAAAAAAAATACGTTTTTAGAGAGGGATTTGTGTGAGAGGGGGGGGGGGGCAGAAGCGAAAAGTCTGCTATAATACTGTCTTTGAGGGATAGGACACGAATCTTTTATATGGAGAATTTATGGAAAATTTTGATTTTCCCAAAAAATATCTTAAGATTTTGGTTAAATGTTCTTGACAAATGAAATATGTATCAGGAATATCTGTTAATCGCCTCGTTCTCAATGGCTGTAACAGAACTGGTGAACCAGAAGAGGTAAACAAACTCTTAAAGCACAAAAAATATGGACCTCGTTTTAGGTTAACCATTTCCAAAATATTCCTTGTTAATGCTTTGAATCTTCGAATACTTAAACTTTTCTTAATTGGTAGGTCACTTCCCTCCTGAGCATTCAAAGACCAGTTTTAAAAGATGTAAGAGTCGTTTGTACCTACAGGAGAGTACGGCGTAATAATACAATATTTGTCGATTAATGTGAAAGAGGAATAAGCCTGAATCGTTAGAGCAGGTCACGTAATTCTAACGCCTAATTTTGTACATTTTTGCGATTTCTAAATTTCGTATAACAGTAACATTATAACTATTTTGCTGGATAAGGGAAATATATCTTTTTGCACCATTTGTCCACTTCAGAATGTTATCTTCTGCCGTCACTATAAGCTGTCAAATTATCATAAAGTAAAGCTAAGCGGTTTATGGTCCCTTAATCTTTGAAGAAAAGCTATCGAGCACTTTCACAAATTTGCGCAACCAGATACATTAGAAAAGAGAAGCAGTGGGTGCAGCCTAATAAATCAACTGCTATTTGTCGTCCAAATTCTCCCCTGTCTATCACCTGGTAACACAGGTTATTTATGAATTTCATAAATAGTATCAGCAAGACATTGCTGATTTGAAGCATCGGCTATAATGTATTAGTTGATTGGTCTGTTTAATATCTTTAATAAAACTTGTGTGAGAAATTTGAATCCTTGAGTTTTGTTTGTAAAACATTTTACTGTTCAGCAATTGCAAGAAGTATATAAGGCTCTCTGGAAGGGCCTAACCTTGCAATGTTAAATTAGCCATATTCAATGTAGTTTTTCTCTTAATCTATTACGAATAGGTCGCTGAAGTTCTTTCAGTAGTAGATTATGCCTTTGGCTTCACTTTAACTTGGGGAGTTTGGGATATATTTTTCTAATTAAACATTTCTTTTATTAATATGTATGTTCTCCTACATTTTAATGTTTTTTATGCAATCCAAGAAGTAGTTTGATTCTTAAAACTCTTGTGTTAAAATATGCATACTATTATAATGAACATGTCCTGAAAGTTTAAAAGCAATCTCTCATCTGGAAGTTTAGAAAAGCTACGTTATATATTAACAAGTTGTAATTTAGAGAAAAAGTCCTCTGAAGTTTTTAGTGCATTCCTGAACCATAAGCTGTGATGCCTTGCTCTGTGCTCCACTGCTCTAAATTCTTTATTAGAGGCAATAATCCTTTCTCGTTTAATAAATTAGTTATTACTTTTCGCTGTTTTTAAGTTTGTTAGCAGAACTACTTAAAGTTAGCAGGTATCGGGCCATCTGAATTGATGTAGATTGGAGGTTAGGACTTGCATTGTTTTTGGGGAGCTGTTTTAGGCTTACCAACATTCTTCCTTTTCTGAAACGTTTAAATTGCTTCTTCTACCCATTTTTACTCATGTCACGTATATAATGCAAGCACGCGATAAAAGTTCACTAATAAGTTGAAGCCCAAAAAGCACATGCACTAATATTACACTGTAAAACAACTTGCTTGGATGGCCCCGTAGCTCAGTCGGTAGAGCACCTGTCTACCTTGCTAGGGGTTCCGGGTTCGATTCCCGGCGGTGGGGGTGGGGATTTTTCTCCGACCAAGATAATTCTTCAATGAATGAGAGGGCGAATGAATACAAGTTAACACCTTCAATATGTCACCAATGGTGAACGGCCGTCTAGTACGAGAACGCAGTTAAAGTCGGGGTATACATTAAAAAAACAACCCTTGCTGCTATCTGTAGTGAAATCATTGGACTAATATCCCTTCTGAATTAAACCATTCATCAGTAGCGAAAAATTCCATCCACATAAATCATATATCATTTTAGAACTGAAATACCATATATTACATAAAAAAATAAAAATGTCAAGAATTTTTACTTATCCTTCCTTACTGCCTCGAGGATTTCGTAATAATCGATTACGTAATCACGTGTTAACGTTCTAGGTTACCTTCTGATGTAATTTGGTCTTCAAATGTGAGGCACTGAAGCTATTGAGCAACCATATTGGTTTTTTACATCCTTTTAACTCGGCAATATTCTCTTCATATCCCATAGAGACCGCGGATAACGATTAGATATCACGTTTTTACTATTTCATAATACTTCGATGATTGCCTCATCCTTATTGTTCGAAGCTGAGGGGATGTCAACATCAGTACACCTTTAACCCAAGCATTCCATTATGTCATGTCTTTACACATCATAATTCACTTTCAACTTAATACTATCTATTTTTGAAATAGAATTTTAGAGTAATTGGTCCTTTAGAATGTTTCGATTGATATCTTCCTTGAATCTCTGTGGTATGTTATGTTAGTAAAAGAATATGTGGAAACGTAGAGTCAGACTGAAAAATTCAATGCCATAGCCGGGATTTGAACCACGGATCTTCTGGTTTCCGTCCAGCCGCACTACCATTGTGCTACTATGGCCAACGTGCCGATATGACATTAAATTCTCCAACTGACTCGTGTTTTAATGTCATGTCATGTCAGCATGTTGGCCATAGTAGCACAATGGTAGTGCGGCTGGACGGAAACCAGAAGATATGTGGTTCAAATCCCGGCTATGGCATTGAATTTTTCAGTCTGGCTCTACGTTTCCACAATTTAGCCTACACGCGGCCAGTGTGAAAGAACAATTAATTTCCATTAAAAGAATGTATGTTTTTGGAATAATCAACGGGAATGAAATTATTAAAAACGCGTTATGTTTGTATGTAGAGATGCTCTTCTTATATACGCAGCATCTCATCTGACATTGTCAGTAACCTCTTCCGATCGAAACGAAAACTATATACCTACTTGATGAATGGATTTCAGATGACGCGTTGCGTTTGTGGTTGTGCTGGTTTATTAATGAAAGAATTCCTGAACCGCTGCACAAGAATTGACACCCATTATGGATACCATCGATTTCGATTGTGACTCCAAAAGATGAATGAGCTCTTTAATGTAAAACCATTCTTATTCAGATGTGCAACTGTTTAGGCTAGTCTGATTGAAGCGTGTATACATGTTTGGTTACGTTGACAGATGAACCATTTCGTATACATGGGAATTTTGACAAGATTCTTGTTCTCCCATCACCAAGCACTCCATCCAGGCACTTATCCAAGGAAAAGCATGACGTCCTTTTGCTTTCTTTTATTGTACGTTCAAATGCAAGTAAGATAAGTGAATGTTTATATGTTAATATAACATTCCCGTGAATGTTTATATAATGCCAATTGTGAGGCCGGGCCGTGGCAGAGCGATTAGAGCGTTTGATCCTCACCTGGGTTCGATCCCAGGTAACCGCAAAGTGAGATTTATGATAGACAACACGGCGCTGGGACGGGTTTTCTCCGGGACCTCCAGTTTCCCTCGCCATCATTCCACCGATTGCTCCATTGTCACTTTTCCTCATCCGTTCATTTACTTCCCTCATCCTCATTACGGGGATCGGGCTGATCACTCATCCCTGGATTTCTCTCTGTGATCCATAGCTGTGGCTGCCTCATCCGATGCCTAAAATGGCATAAGGGGTAGGGGACCATACATGAACAGGACTATGTCCTATACCAAGAGAGGAGGAACTAATTATGATTTATTGTAACCCTCTATATTGCTATATAAAATACAGTTAAAGTGTATTTAAGTTATTGTTTCTGCTATTTATAAAACATTCATTTTCTCTCGTTCCTTCCCTTAGGCTATTTCAGCTTTATCTTTTTTTTTTAAATTCGGAAAGGTAGGGTTAGACTAAAATTCAATGCCATAGTCAGAATTTAAAGCACGGATCTTTCAATTGCTGTAACCATTAAGCTACCATGGCAACGTGGCAGCTCTACATTAAATTCTCCAACTGATTCGTAATTTTGCCGGTAAACCACTAGGAGTTCTCATATGCATACATATGAGAGAACTACCTGAATGGCGACTTACAACTTGTAAGTACTGGAAGTCCCGAGCTTTATGTCAGAGCACTATTAGGCCATATGTAGGCCAAACGTTGTAAAGGTAGAGTCAGACTGAAAAATTCAATGAGAATTCAATATATGAGAACTCCTAGTGGCTTATCTATCCAAACCTTGCTCTACACACATCTTGTGTGAACGAACTAATTTCCATTGTTAATTCGGTCTAAGCACGCGAATGAACTACCTTGGTAGCTAAGTGCCACTAATAAAAGTCAATTCCTTTCCTGTAATACAGACCCAGCAGCTCTCAGAACCTCGTAGTTTCTGTTTGTTAACTTGACCCCCCCCCCCTTCTACTCCCCTGCAGCGGCCAACAAAAGCGTTTTTCTAAACCTGTGAAAGCTAAAAGCCACACTTTTTTTGCCGCTGTCGCAGAGATCTCTCAGTGGTTTACAATATAACAGCTGTACCACTTCCACAAAGTCAATGGCTGTAACTTGAATCAGCCACAAGCCGATTGAAACGTAGTGAAATCGTGCCTTCTACCGAAATGTCAAACAACTGCATTACTCTTATGGTGGTTGGTTACATGAAGCTTCTCCAAAGCAATACACCGCCAGTACAGATTGAAATTTTGTGAATTTGAGCGACCTTTACTGGCTGTTTCACATTTACTTAAAATTCATATAACATTTAAAATAGTTACGTCAGTGAGTCCAAAACTTGTACTTATTTTTAGAATTTCCCAATGTATCCATTACACGTTTTAAAAATACCACCACACTTATTCCCATGGTGATGTGCTAGTTCTGAGATTCGATCCTTGATACTCAATACAGAGCCATTTCATTGAAACAGCCGGGGTGTCGTCACGCTGACGGGCAATATTTCCAATATCAAAGGCATCATTGTCACCTAAGCTGGCTTATGGTTTTACGCTAAAAAAGTATATATATTACAAAAATTGCGCATAATTAACGCAATAAATGTACAACATTACGACTACATTACAACGCCAAGTTGTGCTGAACTCAAATTATTTGTCACTAAAATCGTTAGTACAGCTTTATCATACCCAATTGTTATTACTGCTTAGACTGGTCGTAAAGATTTCCGTTACGCTGATGTTTATTTCTGCTTCTGTTGGACACGTCAGCGTCGTAGCTTCTCGACGCTCACAGCATGACCTGCTGGGTTCGACTGACTTCTCACCGCTTCATTATGCAAGTCATGGAGTCAAGAAAGTTCCTAAAAGCCAGTCTCTTAAGTTTGATTTTTGTAGAAAACGAAGGCTCGCGAAGCTTAGGTGATGTAAGAGTAAAAAGCATATGAATTTACCGTATCAGTCAATGCACTCGCTGATATCTTAATAATTATTGGTGTATCTATTTATTTTGTTTAAAAAGGTCTCTTTTTATGAATGGAGGAGACAGACGAATTCGGAATATATTTATTTGCCTAATAAATTACTGGACATTCCAGTGTTGAGTATATTCCAACTTCTTTTCTCCATAATGCTAACAGAAATCATCTTTCATCTGAAAAGTAAATAAAAAGCTGGTACTTAATTAAACTCGTGGACAAGTAAAGATCAAGCGTGTGTTGATTGACTAGATCTGAATGTGTAGTGTACTTTTTACTTATAATAATAATAATAATAATAATAATAATAATAATAATAATAATAATAATAATAATAATAATAATAATAATAATAATAATAATAATAATAATAATAATAATAATAATAATAATAATAATAATAATAATAATAATAATAATAATAATAATAATAATAATAATAATAATAATAATAATAATAATAATAATAATAATAATAATAATAATAATAATAATAATAATAATAATAATAATAATAATAATAATAATAATAATAATAAACAATAACAATAACAATAATAATAATTTGTATTTGACAGCCATAGAAGGCTGGAGATCAGGTTGCCCTGATATCATTTTTACTATGAGAAATATACTTTGTTATTAGAAGCAGTTCACAAAACGCATTAATTTGCTTCAAAGAATAAGTAAGTTTAAAGTAAATTTTTTGATATCTTCATTATTATTAGTAACTCATTTAATATCCTAATATTCCCGAATAATATACTAAATAACATCATAACAAATCAATGACTATATAGAAATTTTGGTACGTCAAAGCATTAAGCTTCAAAGGAATGAAGTAATTGATATTTAGATTGTAAAAATCAATAAATGTTAGTTATTAGTTGTGTTGAAAGCAATTTTCTTATTACATATTTAGCATGAAAATTACATGTAAAATACGTATAGGTGATTTACATGCCCAATCCACATTATAAGGTCATAAATACGAAACCTAACTACTGTGTTCCTGAGCGGAAAATAAAATAAATTAATTCACGGTCTCTGTAATTATAAATGACATTCAGTTTGATTTGCTGTTTTCTGAATTGAACATTTTTTTAGATTCCCGATGCTGCAATGTTTTATTTCACATTTCTGTGTCCTTTATTCTCCACACACATTTGAACTGTATTGTCAATAAATTTGCTGTAACTTATAACACATCGATTTGTTACAAAATATTTTGTGAATATTAATTTTGTTCAACCAGTTTTTTTAAAACCTTCAGTAAATTGTGCAGAACTCGGAATTTTCGTTAAGAAACAGGTTTGGCACACAAGTCGTTTTAATGAGCAGTAGTATGTTTATTTTTTGTAAGGTATAGCATGCATAATAATCAGGTCCTTCACGTTCATTCAAAATTCAAAATGTACATGTCACTTCATTTTGAGATGTGCACTTGTCAACTCCACCTTTGGGCTTTGATCTGCATTAAGTTGGTTGGCCTCGTTTACTCTTAAGAATCCCCACAAAAAGAACTTATACGGGTAAATGTCCGGGCCACATTCCCTTCCGGAAATCGATACAATAGAGCACGAAGATGAAATGTGCGGGCGTGCTTCATCCTGCATGGACAACTGGACAAGACTCTTTTCAAACATATTTTTGTCCTGTTATCATAATGTTGCTGTCCGCACATTATTGTCATTTATCTTAATTTGGTATAAAGCAAGGGCCTGAATGTAGAACTCCTCGAACTGGCCGTTTAGCAGAAGCATAGTTTGATTTCCCAGTCAAGACCATTCTCAAAGTTTTCAAGAGTACTGATAATAAACAATGAAATGGGTCCAGTTTGATAGAAAAATTGACAAACTGAGTTTGCAAGAAGCCCAGCTTATATTGTACTAAAGTTCTACACAGTATCTTGTGCTTCAGTCAACTGTCGTGTCTCGTGTCTGCACCATTTTATAAGCTTGTGTGGTGATGTGGACTCGATGAGGGAAAGACAGAAGAGAATAACGATGCACAAACTTAACGTTACACAGCATTTTGAAATGAATGATAAGCATTTGTTAATGTTCAATTCTCCAAATGTGAAACGAAAACACAGACCTCTTATAAACGAGATGACATGACTGGTTTTTCATTTTAAAGATTACAGGCGTTTACTTAAAAAATTAGTTTGTGATCTAAGGGGATATTTTCTCAAATGCGAACCTTTTGAAGTGTGATTTTATAAAATGAAATCAGAAACGCTCCAATGCATGTATAAGTGTTTTGATCTGTCAAGTAAATACAACATTAAACTTTTGTTTGGAATTTGAAAGTAGAGGGGAGTTTGCATGACGTTTGTAGACTATAGCACACGAAACTATCGAAAAATAAGCAGAATTTAATTTGTATGAAAATCATAAAATGTGTGCTGTAACAAGGCTTGTTCAATTAGTGATGTTTAAATAAAGGTAAATTTTATCACCTAACGGAGGGAAGTATAAAATATTTCCGAGGTGATATGTCCACAATATGCCAGTTGAAGTTAAAACAACCCTGTAGTAGTCAATAATTTGTAATGTTGCACTTTCTGGAGGGATGTTCACCCTAATGTGTAACCACTTGGTCGCATTTCGTGTAATATAGCATCTTCATTGGCACTTATAAAAAGATTGCCATGATCTTACACACATCGAACTTATCAAGATTAATCAATGACTTGTGATGACAGTTATCCAATGATTATCTTGTTATCAGCTATATAACTTATTGTACACCAAAGTGAAGAGGGAAAGCTGTAAAATACTTGGAGAGTTGAAGTCGATTAAGTTCCCGCATTTGTGGCCATTAATTCCAAGGGTTTGCGCAAGTTGTGGAAGTGAATGGATTTGGATTAAAATGCCAAGGAAATGAAAAAGAAGGAAAAAGAAAGAAAAAAAAAAACATTTCAGTGCATTGTTCTTAAGGTTTGTCGGTTGTTTGAACTGAAGTACGTTCTGCTCGATGAATCGGAAGAGTACAAGATGTTGCAGTTGAATGCTCTCTTGCTTTTCTCCACTTTTCGGTAAACCCGTTAGAAACGAATGATTGAATCCAAATATTTCCAGCCAGAAACCACAGTGCGTATCTTGGCCCTTAATTATCTGTGCCATTTGGGTTTATCTCCTGTGCTTCTTAATTGTCATTTTAATTTAAAAAGTAGGTACAAGTGCTTCGAAAGAACTTATGGAATTTCAATGAAGGGAGAAGTAAATATAAATTTTACGTGTAGAGCATCACGGGCCATTTGGATGGGCTTCAAGGAAACACGTCAATATTCACAGGCAACTTTGATAGAACATCTCTTTCCCATACATGTGATACTGTGTAGATTTGTCATCGGAAGACTAGGTAGTATGTATCCGTACAATATTCAGGAAGGCGTAGGCGAGTTGTGCCTTGTTCGAGTTGCAGAAAAGTCCAGTATATGCAATTCATTGTGCTTTAAGCTTTTTGATCTCCTTCATAGTTGGTACATGAAAGTGACGCTTTATGAAATAGCCTTTTTAATCCCAAAAATGTTTTTCTCTTTGAAAAAATTGTCCATTTTTGTGGTTTTCACCCTTATTTCACATCGTGAGGTTAGTTTTGTGACAAATGTACATAATTATGCAGTTGGTATAATTTAGTGACAAAAACTGTTGGCTGCATTGCTTTGAATCTTGCAAGTGAAAAATTTGGCTGCCCTGCATTCGTCAGCGTCGGCATGTTAAGTAAATATAATTTTATCAGAAGGTCGCCAAAATAAACAATTTGGATAATACTACGCCAAAAAATGCGAAGCTGGTGGACCTTTGATACAGAAATGATGAATCCATTGAATAAATTAGAACTTAGAATAACATTAAATATGAACATGTGTAATTGTGTTAAATGTTATTCGGTCCCAGGCGACTGTTAAGTGAGATTTGTGGTGGACAACATGGCACTGGGACGGGTTTTCTCAGAGACCTCCGGTTTCCCCCGTCAGCATTCCTCCCCCGTCAGCATTCCACCAATTGCTTCATCTTTCCTATCGTTCATCTGGCCCTCATATATCATCCACTTCCTTCACCTTCACACCAGGCATTGGGCTGATCTCCTATCCTGGTTCTCTATCGCATCCAAAGCTTCGGTTCCTCAGACCCGACCTGAAAAAGGTTAGAGGGACAATAATCCCGTAAGACCACGGTAGTGATACAAGTAGGGAAACTAAAGAAGAGTGATAAATGTTAAGAGGTTTTAGGTTTGGCAATAGATTATGAATACAGTGTGACTTGGGCTAAGATTACCATAAATACGGTAATTAGCGACGGCTGGTTTTCAGGCAAATTCATAGAAGTAATTTGGTAGGTTTCGTTAATGAGGTGTGAAAGTATCCATAGTTGCCAGATTTGGTATGCCAAACTAGCTTGGAATATTTGAAATATGTGAAGAGTATTTCTTATTTGTTTATAGTGTAATTTTAGTAATGCAGAAACGAAGTGGCATCATCGTATTAAAAGCTGCTAGTGGGGGTCTTAGAATCATTAGCAAAAGGGGAAGGTTATTAAGAGAATGTTGAAGCTGAGAAACACATTCTGGGACTTTTTTCGGATCACCGGTGGAACAGAACGTAGCTGGATTAGGCGTTATTCTTGCCTGAGGGGTAGAACCGATAAAGCAAACCAGTGCTTTAACTCCGGACATATAGATATATTAGTTTCCGTTGGTCGGCAACTTCTCAGTTAAGGTGAACACTGTTTGTTAAAAGTTTCAAACTTAGATTGCAGTGTCATCCTTTCTTTGAATATACACCCAGGCATACTTGAGATGGGCTTCTCTGCTGAAGTGTGAAGCAGACATAAGCCGCAGCAGCATCTTGAAGCATACAAAAACGACTTCACCTAGAAAAGCAATATGGAATCACATGCTTTAAAGCTGAGCCTTCTGATGGAAGATCACCGCAGCTTGTCACGCCGAAACACCCTATTGCAAAGAAATATGTAACATTGGGTAACATTTGATGTTTGGCGTTCGCAATCTTTTCGAGCGCTTTCTACCTTGCTCTGCTAATAGTTACGACGGGCAGCCCCAGCAGAGGAACTAGAGATTAACGTCTGCATGAATTGCATGTAGTCGTTATAGCGATATTTAAAACAGTGTGCATGTCTAAAAATCATTGAGTGCGTCACACTGCACACAGATGACCTCACGAGGAAAGCAGTAACAATTTATATTGCAGAGATGACCTCGAATGAAGGTAGTGCTCCGACCAGTGTGTGAAAGCGTTATAGGTACCACCTTTATATTTCAGAATGTCCTAGTTCCATAACTAGGCAATTTCACATAAATAGGTATATGCCGTTCTGAAGTCGAATTTACATGTCATCAAATCAATTTGTTGTATTCTCTGTCACCTTTTAGTAGTTAACTGTCTTTTTTTCTTATTCCTCAGTTCTTTTTAAAACTAATTACCTCTTCCATTTTATATCAACAGTGTAATGAAGTCTGCACTTACTACTTTTTGCAAAGCAAGAGTGATCCAAAGTTGAGGATAGTGAAAATATTGTTGAAATTAGACTAAAGACTGAGTACTTTAATTTTGCACATTTTAAGCATAACGTACTCTCAGTAGCGGGAGGATAATTTCCACTGTAGAACAGGGTACAGCCGAAGAATATGAAGTCTGAAAACCTCGTTCTAGATTGTATTCCTTTTGGAAAAAACAAACGAAGGAATTTTAGCCCAAATTCATATGAACGTATTGCATAATCAAATGGAGGTTTGAAAGCAGTGTACAATGGATCTTTTGATGTACAGAGCGCTCATTGTTCTGCTTTATGCCTCGAACGTTGCCTTAAAAAGCCAAATCTGCATTTAAAAAGCACTAGTTACATCCTTTACTTGCGCATTTACAGTACATAAATTCACTCCTTTTGTATGTTACTGCGAAGTTAGTTTAGTGCGCTTCGCCGTTATTTTCAACTGTTTTAGACTAAATTTCACAAAGTAACAGGCAAAGTTTTCGCAATGAGATGAAGCTCTCGTTTAGTTTTTGGGCTCTTCTCAGTATTAATACATCGTTTCACATGATTGTGTTTACGAGCCGCAGCTGTGCCATCTATCATGGCTGTTTCATTGTTCGTGACTGACGAGATTATGAAGCAAGTGACCTTTTTACGTAAGCCATGATCATCCTCCTCTCACTTTCCACTATGGCATGCGGCGCGGTATGCCGAGCTCAACTTTGAATTTCATAGCATCGCAGAATATTTACTTGCGCGTATTTTGCGCCATTGATACCTTAACTTTAAGTACCATTGAGCAAATTATTATTTGAAAAAATCGCCTTCAATACATAGCATTCCGTTGATTATGTTCCATGGTCATTTCTTTTAGTGAAGGTGCAAGGATGACCGAAAATTGATCGTGAGAACGATCGGAAAACCTCTGTCCCATTTCCCAGTTATACTAACATTTTGTACGAGAAGACCTTGTTTTTTTATCGAGATGGAATGAAAAACAGGTGTAGTTGTATCAGTAGTGAGTGATATTTGGGGAGGTCTAATTACTTGTAAAAGTTAATGATTATGATGGCAATGCTGTGTATTTGTGGACCTTTCTCTGACCATAAAACAGTTCCCTTTGTATAAATGACGTGTAAGCACAAGCATCAGCAAAAATTAATATAACTGTTTGGATTGCGAACGTTATGAATTGGGCCTCGTGCCTACCCACATTCAAATTGATTTACAGCTTCTTTTGTTTGTGATTTCCGGAAGTAAAGCAAATTCGTTAAACGATTGAATATGTAACGTCTAAGTTCTAAAATGCAACTATTATCGTGAATATGCGCCTGTGTTTGAACGATAACATTTTTTGTGCAACGGATATTACGCACGTTTTCCTTCTACTTAGACCAGGAAAGGGTGTTGAGCAAGTGCTGCTCATGCGAATTCGAGAATACTTGGACCTAGCTTAAGTGGTATCTATTAGAGACAGATTCGCCTGCAAAACTGTACTGGCGCTCTCATCTGAAAACAACCGTAAAAGTAAAGATAACACTCGCACACGTGTCCTTTAGCACTGCGGTCTACAGAGCAGTTACTCGGTATTTCCAACTCGCTTTAACAGAAGCGGGTATTTGTTAGATTACGGAGGCATTAATATTTAGTACTAAATGGCAACACATGGAGGTGTATCGGAAAATATGCGAACAACGGAGTTGTTTACACATACACGACGAGACAGTTTATGTACACACTATTCAGATGCAAAACTTGTGTTCAAAATGACCACTTGGAGCTTCAATAGAAGCTTCCAGTCTCTTGTGGTAAGACTGCTACACACGTTCTAGCATTTCAGCGGAAAATTCAGAGCAGGTGTTTCACATCATCTGGTGTATTTGCTATCCTTTGTAGACACTGTCTTTCAGTTTTTCCCATAGAAAAAAGTCTAACGGAGTCAAATCTGGTGAATGGGCCGGCCAATCCATCAATTTGGAAACAATCCATGAAGACCAGCTGCAGTAATTCGTGCACTATGGGCTGGACAGCCATCATGTGGGAACGTCTTCTAGCATCTGTGGAAGATGGGTCTGTTAGGAGGTTGAGATACCTGTACGAGTTTATTGTTCCTTCTATTAAAAAAAGGGCCTATGCGCTGATGGTTCACTATCCCACACCACATGTTCCAGCTGACGAAGCCAGTGGGCATTGTCAACAGCCCAATTTACCTAGCAAGGATTAGTAAATGTTGCTTCATCACTAAACAAAATAATTCACGAATCTGGAGTATCTTGTCTTATTGCCCATGTACACAAGTTAATATGATTCTCAAAATCATTTCCATACAGCTCTTGATGGAGAGAGATGAGATGGAGAATGCCAAGTACACTTGCCTGACTCATTCCACTTCCGCGTGAGATTGTGAGGGAACTAATTTGCGGATCTACTGCAACATCAGTCAAAACATTAATTTCTCCTACATCTGCAGTTATCTTTTTATTTCTGTGACGTTTTCATGGTGTTACACTACCACTTTCACGTGACTGGTTGAAGAGGTTGATTAATAATTGCCAAGATGGTTGACGTCTATTGGGATATCTTTCCGTACACAATGAGCAAGCCGGCTACTACTTGAACTATCACTAACTGACTAGATTATCGCAATGTACAAATGGACCGCAAACACGTGTAAGCGACTAAGCCGGTTCAATGGAACACATACGTTGTTTTTATTTGTTCCATTTATACCCCGCCTTTAACTCTAATGGTCATATCGGCTGTCGTTCTTCTGTAGAACATATCGACGTAGATCACGCACACATTCGCATTCTCATTCATACTTCCAGACTCTGGGGAAGATGAGGAGTTATCTGATAAGTCCCCACCCCCACCGCCGGAAATCGAATCCGGGACCCCTAGCACAGCGGGCAGGTGCTCTACCGACTGAAACACATAATTGTTGGTGTGTAGAAGTATCAAAACAAGATATCTCGTGAACTACTTGCACTAGAGTCCTGCGGAAAACACCATTAATATTCTAATTTACCGTACTTTTGATTTTTTATGTAATTAGGCATTGTTCCATTTTAAAAAGAGTATTTACGCTCCAAAAATATACCTAAGTGTTATTAAAATCTATTCATAGACTAAAACTACGAGCCCCTAACTACCAAACAGTACTGTGAAAACCGCCCATCAATAGCACTTTATATTTCGGAAATATTGCAGGTGCAAGTTTTAGGTGAATCACTCTGTATAGTCGCAACTGAAGTGTTCCCAGCAGTAAAACGAAACTTGCTCCTGTCACGTGGCGAGGAGTTCGTCTCTGGCCGAAGTTTAGCTATGAATAGATTTCTACTGAGTGGGAGCGGGGTAGCAATGAAATCTACTTCTGTGCAGTCATTCTCATTAAAGTTTCATAATGAATAAATAAGCATCTACTGCAGGAGAAATGTACGCATTACATTATATTGTTTTTTAAAAGAGTCTTAAGTCATTTGCTGAGCGTCACCAGCTTCCCGCTTTTTGTTTTGTTTTAGAAAGTAATTTGGTTGCCGTTTATGAATTTTAATTTCAACGATTGTGCTTTCTGCATGCACAAGAACAAAAATCATCGTGGTACATATAAGAGAAACTATTATTTTTACTTTTGTGTGCAATTTACGTTCCTACTGTATTAATTGGAAATGGCTCGATTAACATAAAGTAGACTATTCTGTACAGATTATTGGCAGAAGCTTTATTAAACTTTGTTTTGTTTATTCGGGCTACCGCCATCACTTTCACTGACCCATGTTAATGTGCGAAGGATTTCCACAGAAAGTAAATACTTAGAAGTACCTGCACTCTGTGGCAAGAACGCGAGACAAAAGCCTGATCTTTGCTTAATTACTATATCGTATAAACTTGTAGACCAGCAGTCATTGAACCATACTTTAAAACAACTTAAATTTGAAAAATTGACCGTAACCTTTTCTGTCTGATGTTACTGCAGCAAGTTGATTTTCGGTTCTATTCTGTTGCAAGGATATTACTGCCCTCTAAGGATACGTTATCGAAACGATCAGCCTTGGAATGTGTGAGATGATAAAAGGGAAGTCAATATGTACTTGATATGGGTGTGTGAAGGATGTTGTAATCTGGATGACATATCTTATCTTATCCATCATAGTGATATTGATAAGACTGACAGTTGACATGAACAGTTTATCGGAAGACGTTACTCTTCGATAATAAAGTTCAGCTGTTCCAACAAGAATCGCCGCCTTCTCCACCGCCATCCCTATCAGCACCAAAGTAGCCTCTTTTATTTTTACGTGGAGCAGTTCACAAATTGTTAGTTTCTCGTAGGATTTTTTTAAATGAGGCCTGTTTATTAAGTAAGGTCCATTTTGCAATAGCATAGAACTACTACATATTTTACTATTTTTATTTCTTGCCAAATTCTACAACCCGTACACTATCTTGTCATCAGTTTTCAATGTTTTCGAAAATGCACAGTAGAATGTAGAATTAGACGTTTGGTGAAGTATTAAAGGTTGAACGTTTGTAAAATTGTAGGAAATTATTTGAAAACTTTAAAAATGCATTCAAAGGCCTTGAAAGAAATCAGGTTCGCTGCTAAAAGTTTTCCTTAAAATATTATGGAAATATTAAGTTAGGATGGGAATGTAATAAGACGGTTTGTGCTTCACTAACTCCTACTGTATCTTCAAAGCAACCTCTGTTTTATTGGAAGTTCGCTGGGTAGATATACTCTGTAAATATATGGTCTACTAAGGTTCCAGTAGCGGACCGTACTGCTCAGTGTGAAAGGCAGAGTTGGGGGAAAAACTGAATGTTCATTTTAAATTTTGTTTTACCTTACTTCGCTCTTGCTGTGTATTACATAACTATTGTGTCAGAGACGCAAAGCTCACTATTTGTCACTAAATCGTAAGCCGTATTCTAACGTAGTCAGGTCTCCTTTACACAACTACAATACTTAGACACATCTCTACAACTTTGCCTCTTTAGCATGCATCATTTATGCTGCCAGTAATCTCTAACTTATACACAGCGCGGAACCGCACTCTACTCAACTCGACACTGCTCTCTGAAAAAGTATCTTCTCCAGGCCTTGTATCGGGTTTACATATCTGTCGCGCGCGGTAGATGCTTCTGGAACTAGAAACCTCTCGAATTTACAGCTTCGAAAGGTCTTTTGTTCCTGCCTCGTGATGCCAGCTGGTGGCTGGCCTTGAAAGGCGTCTTTTCCGTTCCGCCAGCCAGTAAACAGGCGAGGTGTTCTCCACACTCGTGCTCCTATCGCCAAAACTCGAACTTTGCATGACCTTTCCACGACAAGTCCCGTGATTATCGATGGGACACACATTTCGATGAGGGTTTCGTCCTCATAGGTTGCAAAAGCCTAGTAGGTTTGTGTCGATCAAAGAACCGAAAACTTCGTGTACTATTCACGTTTATATTTCTATTTCGATTCCTATATACTAGCAGACCTTACGAGCTCCTGAACCGAGATACCTTTAATGAAAGAACAGGTAGCATCTATTATTGCAATCTAGTTTAGAACAGCATGTGATTTTAATGTCCGATGAATCAGTTGACACGTAAACACCCAGAATTGCCTCACAAATGGGGTCAGAACCATCCATTGTAATTGTCCAAATTGAGATGTCCTAAGAAGATGGTAGTTTGCACTGCACTTTCCCGTCAGATTTATTGGGCAAGATTCTTGGAAGGAAATCTAAATTACCGGAATGAAAGTTTGTATCATTTCATCAACCAAAAAAGCCTGGTTTTATTAGAATGGCGGACTTGCGCATAAAACGGCATTTCATGAAAGGCTGATGTTGATGATAGTGGTATAAGTGCTCATGCTATGTAAAACAATTGTAAGGTAATGTGATCTTTTCAAATCCCAAAATTTGGGACCATGTGATTTTATATTGTGAGGTTATCTTTAAAGACAGTCTTTCGTAGATTCGCAGGAGATCTGAACCAGCTGCACTAACATCATACCCAAGAACTGACTCATACCCGCTATGTGTGAGTTTGTGTTACGTAACTTGGCCGAGAAAGTAAGGGCATGCTTACAATGGAATGGTATATATGTTTTAATTTTTGTTGATTCTCAGAATTTTGGAGTGTTGATTTCTTACATAAGGTTATTCAGTATTCAGAACAAGTAAACAGATTTACTTTGCTGTCTTCTGTTCCTGTCTTTCTGCAATTAAAGAAAACGATTGCTTCAATGAACCCCAAGTTTTTCGAAATGTTTCCTCTTTCTCCTCCCAGCGTATCACCTACTCGTGCAGTAGTTGTTGCTACCTGGAGAGCGGATTCATTAATATTTTAGGATAAAGGATCGCCTTTCAACGTTGACATTCTGTGCATGCTAGACGGCGTACTGCCTCCCCTAATGCAGACAGGAGTAGTTCGAAAACTGGACACCATACGCTGCTATCCAGCCCAATTCAGCATGTCTTAAGATACGCGCATTATCTAACTGTCTGAAAGTTTAATGTACGAACTGCGTTAATGCCGATTTCTATTAGCGCGTGTTATGATTAGCTCCATAATTGTGTGTGCGTGCGTGTGTTTTAAATTTATATCCTCCAACATTTGTCCTATCGGACGATGAATGAAATTGGTGAAATAATGCTCAAATAAGCCCAGTATCCATAGAGCTTAGAAGTATCCAACATTCATCTTTCAGGATAAGAGAAAGCCCGGGAAGAAACCTTATTCACATAACTTATCCTGACCGAGATTTGAACTCGGGACAACTTGAACGGAAGGCAGTCGTGGTGCCACCTACGCTACAGAGGCGGTCAGTTCCATAACTGCATTAAGATGCGATACAGTTATATGAGTGTAATTTAGTTATATTTATAAAAGTAATCCTAGAGAAAAAATAATCACGGAAGTCCATTTTACGGTCAAAATAAAGCCAAGCAGAAGAACGACTGGTCTGGAGCAGGGGGGGGGGGGGGGAGCGGAATGCGTTTGTTCACAATTCTTAGTTGCTACCTCTCCGCCTATAGTCCATCCTCGCTTTAATGCTCGGAGGAGCCTCTATCTGTTCATAAGATGGAACTCTAGCGCTCAGCACAACTTCCACAGCTACATGTACCTAGAAAGTACTAGAACGATTGCCTGCTTATTATTGAGTATAACATACGGAAGAAAATGTAAAACTTCTAAATTAAATCCGCTTAATTTGCAACAAACTCAAGAGAAACAGACGAAAAATGCTGATGCTAAGGATACACATGTTTTAATGAAGTAATTTTTCTTATTAGAAATTCAGAAGTAAATGTGCTTACGGTTAAAAGTTAATGTTCCATTATTTTGGTCCTTTCTTTGAATGTTGCAGAAAGCAAGTAGCTTCTCTGTGTGTAAAACTTCAAGAATCCACAGGTTAGGAACACAATTTAAAAATCTGGTATTTGGTTTTGACAAGCCACAAATTATTTTGGATATCAGTGAGTCAGGTAGAGTAACCAAGCCAAGGTCAGCAGCCTGTTACTGCCATAGCATTGCTTCATGTAAGCTCACCTACTTATCTCCCCATTTCTGTATGGATGTGACCTTGCAGAAATGGAACGTTCATACTTCTACTACAAGCCAGTTGAATCTCATCTCTTTCACCCAGTTGAGTGACATCACACTGTTGGTTCAATAGCATGAAAAAATGTTGTCGGGAATTACAAAAAGAGTGAAAATCCTGAGCCAGATTTAAAACAGTCTAAATATGTCACTCTTACATTTTTTATTTTTGTTTCATACTCGAATAATTATTGATAGACATAGTACGAACCACACAGGATTTTCAAATATTCACGATAAAGCGGAAAGTTTTAGTACTAACGCTAAAGTTGGAGAGTCTGACAAGCCTGTAGTTCAGTTTACTGTTCCTGAATTTATAATGTTTGGTGGTCTATTACATCTCTCACTTGGCGCATTTAGTTTGAATATCCTTTTATTTGGTATGCAGTTGTTTATTACTTGCTTGATATGAGATGATACAAAGTAGCATTTAGAACTTCAAGGAATGTGCACATTAATGAGTATTCCATGTTTTGTTAGCTATTTGTATACCCTTTTTATCAGTTCGTTAGACGACTGTTGGAAACATTGTATAGCTTCCAAATGTCTACATCCGTCCTTTAAGCATTTGTCCAGCAAGATAATATATTGTATGCATTTAATTCAGTCTTTTTACTGATCTACACGAAAACCTCTTTGCTTGCAGTATTCAAAATGATGGACCAAATTTGAATGTTGTGTGCCAACACAGCTATTTACATATGTATCCCATTGTTATTAAACAAAACATTAAAATGCTTAAATATACATTTCTACATTTTCGAATATTTAAACAAACTTACGTCCTCCAACATTACCATATCGGATGAATGAAATGAGTGAAATGATGCACAAATGAGCACAGAGTCCATAGAACTTGCAGTTACCCCCTTATCCAGATAACTCGTCCTGATAGAGATTCGAACTTTGGACTTCTTGGGGTAGACTCGCGGCCACCTACGCTACACAGGCGGATAATTAATAAACATGATTTCTAAAGTTGTGTACTGCATTTGTTACATTCCTGAATATTTGCAGGAATGCATTTGATTTATCACATCTTAAGACTCCTTGCTAAGTGCTTAAAAAATGAAGAAAAAACTGGAAAAGTTTGCGTCGTAAGAAAAAAATTGAGGGACGAAAATTTAAAATAAGAACACGAAGGAAGGAAAAGAAGAAACATAAATTAAGTTAGAAGACAGATAGGTGATTTCAAACTTCAAAACTCCACTCCTCTGTTGTGCAGTTTTGGATTCAGACCACTATGCACCCATCTTCCTTAATATCATTACGATTTATCACTGCATAGAATTCCGCATTTTGCACAAACTTGGTAGGAGAAAATGCATCACACCACCATAGGAAAATTGAAACAAAATTGGAATCAGCACGCCGACCAGGGAGAGGGCTATTATTCCGAGCCGTGAATTTCAAGCTTCAAGGGTGGTGAAACAAGGAAGCAAGAAAATTGTAAATTAAGGCATCTGAGTTAACTTTGTGTTATTAAAACGGGGCTTAACTGAAATGTTTGACCTTTATTTCATGGAAATACGGACCTTCTTCATACAAATTAGGGTTCGCTTACTACTTGCAAGGTTTGGCAGATGACTTGTTGACGGGTGAGTGAGTGTTCTATTATTGTTTTAACTATTCGCAGAAATTTCTAAAAACTTTACTGCAATGCGAGAGAAATTACATTGTGATTGACACAAGTTCCTGCTGGAGGGCTCCTCGTCTACGTAACCAGTCATCTGTGATCTGGGAGTTTGTCTTCCTGAAATTATTGGTTCCAGAGCTACCTCACCCCTAACAGCCTGTGTGAAATCACTAAGTAATTTCTCCTTCACCTTACTTGGCTATTGACGTAAGCTGGTGCGCCTGAACTGTGAACTGCCGATCTTCCAAAGTATGGTGGTGCGTGCTTGTTTGTTTGCTATGGATTAGGACATGATCACAATTAACCTTCCTTATTTACTCACTTAAGGAAGGAATCCTTACAGTGACCCTTAATGTCTCTTCAATAATAAAAATCCTAAGTTTATGTGGGGACATGCTTCTTTTCAGCTTATGCAGGAATCAATTGCTGCTGACGTTGCGCTTAAGGATTCCAGAAATAAGCCGATCAAACCAAGTGGTTTTTATTTGATTTGGTCAAGGTTTATATGAGTTAGATGTGAGGTAATATGTATTGTGTTGTCCAAATATGAGCCAAAAGGGGTCTTCAGCTGGTGCTGACCTGGAATGTTAAATCTTGCTGGATCACACACTTGATGGGAGCCTGAATTCAATTGTATAGTTTACCATTTAACAACATCCACTGAATTTAACAAACCATGCATTTACATTTAACAGTTGTAGGGAAGTGTTTACCAGTGCTGGAGTCATAAAGCTAAGAAAGTGTAACGTAGAGAAATAACTGCATTGTTTCTACCACCTTCCACCTCCATGCGTTCAAGAAGTTGAAACCACATTTAAGAAGTTTTATTTCCGATAATCAAGAATATCTGGAAGTAACCTTAACTATTGGAGATCTCTATTAGTGGTTAACAATGCTCGCAGTAATGAGCCGGATAAAAATTCCATTTTGCTATTTCTGACGTGCTTCGCTAAGGATTCCTTTCAGCCTATACAAGTGTATTGTGCGACGGTGTTTGCTTGTGATCTCATTCAGCAAACTTTAATGACGTCATGCTTCTCGCACTGTTTAGTCATTCGAGACCAAGAAAGACAAATTTTTTCAAGGCCACAGAATATTGGGAGGCAATATTTGTCTTTTGAAGTTATATAAAAATATCTCATTTTTTCGGGGGGAATATTATGAAACCTAGTGGCGCAAGGGATGTGAAGTCATATTCTTTGATATGTATGGGCATGGCGAAGGCAGGTTTCCTTGATTATTTTTGTCAAAAGTTTGGAAAATGTGAATGAAATTGCCCTAGGAAACGTTAGGAGGCATTACACACTACTAAAAGTAAAACAAAACAATGTGATATACTAAATTCCAATTTTGGGATGTTATGTTGCCACGTGTTTTCTTTCTCTGTTAGTTAGCCGAATGATTACACTACTCGTACAGGTGTGATAAAATTTTAATGGCAGCTACTGCGTTTTGCCACTTCGTTGTGCACTTTCAGATTTGATGGAGCATCTTGAAGCATACTCCTTGCGTTGCACGATGTTATTGTTGAGGATGTGGTGATTGGGACAGTTTTTAACAACTTAAGTCACTGTGATTGAGATGGATGAAGTGATATATGCAAATGAGCTCGATGTCAAGTGGAAAAGTAGCAACTCCTGAAGAAGATCTCCGCAATCGAGATCCAAATTCGGGGCCCTCCAGTTTGAAAGGCAGTCAGTCATGCTGTGGAGATTGGTTGGACTGTATTTTGTGACTAAATGATCTATAGATATTTTAAAGAAATGCAAAATATTCCTTCAAAACATATGTCAAGATTTCAGTTTCTCTGCAACAAAGTATACATGTATTGGAGAGTAAACAAATGCGTTTTGTGTGCTATCTGGAACATCGCAAGTCCTCGAGTAGCCTGAAAAGTTGGTAGCAGTAGAGCGAATGGTGCAAGGAATCGGGCCAAGGATTGGTCGAGCTCGGCGTATGAAATTGTCTTTTTGCAGTAGTTTCTATAACTTCATCTCGGTTGTTTGTGGTCACAATTTCAATGCCAGAGGAAACTGCTTGCCTCCTTTGTCAATATTACAAACGATTACACCCATGTCATTTGCCATCAGTGATATATTGTTCCAAACAACACAATGCTGATTATAATGTTTCGCTATTATTATTATTATTATTATTATTATTATTATTATTATTATTATTATTATTATTATTATTATTATTATTATTATTATTATTATTATTATTATTATTATTATTATTATTATTATTATTATTATTATTATTATTATTATTATTATTATTATTATTATTATTATTATTATTATTATTATTATTATTAATATTAATAATATTATTATTATTATTATTATTATTATTAATATTAATATTATTATTATTATTATTATTATTATTATTATTATTATTATTATTATTATTATTATTATTATTTATTATTATTATTATTATTATTTATTATTATTATTATTATTATTATTTATTATTATTATTATTATTATTTATTATTATTATTATTTATTATTATTATTTATTATTTATTATTATTATTTATTATTATTATTATTATTATTATTATTATTATTATTATTATTATTATTATTATTATTATTATTATTATTATTATTATTACCACCAATTGCACCAAGATTCACCGACCCCTCATCCCTGGTACCTATCTCAGGTCAGATGCTTGGGCTCCCTCGCTCTGCGGGAACCCGAGCGATTCCTAATACCAGCATTAGTGAGAAAGGGAGGTTTTTTTATTATTAAGAAACTGTTTTTGCATTCGTCGTTATGTAAGTTGCCGATATTCAGCTTTAGTTTGTAAGTTTTTATATTTTCGTTATCTTAAACGTAGCTTTCTGCGTATTCGGCCATATGTGCTAATCTGAATTAAGAGAGTTTGGATTTGCATGTTGTGATTCTGATAGATATTTCATTTTTAAGCTCTTAAAGTTTACTTATTTGGAATACTTCCCATAAAATACATTAGTAGTTTGCCTTGATACGTCTAGTGCTGCCAGTAAAAAGGCAAATACGTGTTTGATCTGTTAACAGAAAAAAAAAAAAAAAAAAATAAAATAAAATACTTAGATGCTATCAGGGTCTTTATTTCTTTAGAGATGCTAAATGCTCTAAATACAATAAATTTGGGAAACTTGAATGGCGTATTATTTAGCAGTGCTTTTAAGCAAGTGTGTGAGTTTATGCATAACGATGTTAGAATGAATTTAAGATATTTATTGGAAAGGAGCAAACGTTGTGTTCCAGGTAAATGTTTTATAAAAATAATGTTTGTTTTGCTTTCGTTTATTTCTCGTGCAAATCTGGAAAAATTGGGACTTGTACATTTGAATGGGTAGGTAATGCAGCAAATGTAAGTTCCTACATGTGTAGTTTCACTTAGATATTGGACAAGTCGATATAAAAGGGAGAACCAGGTTCAATGCAAGCGGCTTGTGATGTAGGTCGCTGGTAAATTGCAAGGTTAAAGAATTTTTGGTCAAGGTGAGGGACGGTATAGTCCGTTTTATAATTAGACTGACATAGCAGCTAAGGTGCATAAAGCGAAACCAGCTCCTGTCACGAGATTTACTCCATGTTCTGTTGTCTGTGGTTGGCTAAAGCTGGATATGAATCGATATCTACTGGATGGAAGCCGAGCGGGATGGCTCAGGCGGCTTCTTTCATCTGTGACCCGCATTCGGGAGGTCCTGGGTCGACCTACCTGACCCATGGTTTTTTCGGGGCTTTCCCGGGTCGCTAGGCGAATGCTGGGTAGGTTAATTACATCCCCCGAATTTCCTGTCCCTCCATTTCATCTCCATTATCATTTCACATCATCTCTCATCTGGTGGTCTCTTTCTGGGCGGAAGTCTCGGCGCAGCATGGCAGGATATATGTACTCCTGGTAAAACTTCCTCCAAGGCATAGGTGCGATATCGTACAAGATGTGTGCCGAATCCCCTCCTTACGAACTATCCTATCCTACTGGATGTAAGCGAGGGACTAACAAACTCTACTCCAGCCAGTGAAGGTTGTGACCATATGTGGAGGAAGTTCTACCCAGTAGAGTATTTTAATCAACATTTTGACTTTGAATATTGTCATCGAATTTTTGGATAGAATATAACACTGCTCCTACTCTACGTTGTAGCAGTGTCGTTATCAAGCTTTAAATAGGGAACATGTACTGGGACTATAGTTGCTGTATTGTACGACGTGAACTCATTGCTGGCTGGACTAATTCCAACGGGATCGACTGCAGCTAACTGAGCGACACATTTTGCGGTCCATTCGATTATGTTTGTGAAGAGGGAAGATGCTCTCAAACTTTATTTTACAAAGTGATAGCAAGCATGTACTGAATAATTGTGCTTAGATAATGTTTGCGATTTAATTAAAATGTAAGATGTTTTTCAATTTCTAAATTAATAGCAGAATATCATTCAGTCAAAATTAGGGAACTTTGTTACATCGAACCGAAGTTTTAAGTGGCCGCGCAGTGGTCGAGTTTTTAGAGCTCTCGACACTTACCAAGGCGGTGAGGGTTCGATCCTAGGCGACCGCAACGTGAGATTTTGGTGGACAACACGGCGCTGGTTTCCCCCGCCATCATTCCACCAATTACTCCAACATCCATCTTTCCTATCATTCATTTCACTCTCATCCACTTCTCCCGCTGTCATCCCTGGCGTTGGGCTGCCCCATCAGGCTCAGTGCTTCGGCTTTCCTCGCCCCGACTTCCGGGCTAGTAGAATCCGTGTCCCCTAATACCGCTATCGGGGAGTTAGGGGAGGGGTGTTGGAGCTAATGAAGTGTTGAGAAACAGCGATCAGTCAGTCAAGATTGGAAATATTTTTTCTTATGTGAAACGATGTAGTCAATACATTTGAATTAACAACCAGTTCCTTTATTAGAAATCACTCAGTTTTACATAAAATGCATGCATTTTTATTTTTAAAAGTACAATTATTCTTCAGTGTATTGTAACATGGGTTTTATACAAAGCGTTATATTGTCAGAATTGTGTTTTAAGGAATGACCGATTCGCTTAAAAAGCTACATTTAATTACTGTAGTCCAGAGACGACTAAAGGTTGTTTCACAATTGCATTTGAGCTCCTTCCGGCTCTTGCACCACAGAACGGTAATACGTCGATTTCCATTTATTTGGTACTACTAGTTCTACTAAAGACAGTTCCCTCTTTACTCGGCATATTTAGTCACCTAACCGCTTATTGCTATAGTATAGTATAGTATAGCAACGCAAAGAAAATCCCTGTAAGGAATGTGCTGTGGGACAAGGACAGCGAATGTGTGTTGCAGAGAACGCTTGCTATACAAGGAGAAGACCGTTAAAAAAACATGTGCCCTATTCACTCTGTACATTGAAACCTAGAAGATTCATTCACAAAAGTAGAAGCCGTCAGAATGTTTTTGAATGGTCTGTAACTGTACTGACATGGGGTGTCATAAACCTGTCCAGGGAGGGTGTGGGAACCTTCGGCCACCCCCCTGCGTCTCGCCCCTCGGAGATTTTCTCTCCTGTGGAGGAGTATAGTTGGTTCTTCATACATTCGAGGAGTAATAAGAAAATTATACTTAACGCAGGCATATATATGAAATAAGGCAAAGTGGTTTAGTAGCGGAATTTTTAATCGAGGGAACAGATGCAGAAGTTAACGGGTTACTCATGGTTCATTCTCACCACCGTGGACATTCCTAGAGTTACTGTAGTAGATATCATCCCTAGCAAGCAACCGACGTTACGACTAAAGTAAACTTTTGACTTCAGCTCCAATGACAGAACGCAGGAATAAGACCAAGATCAAGAATGAATCAGTTTGCACTATAAAGGAGACACTTAATTTTAATGAGGAAGCCATAGAAGATGAAACAATTGACTGCAGTCTGAACACTTGTATGAGAATTGGAGACGCTTAATTTGTATAAAGTCTAAAGAGCCATAAAGTTGGATTCGTTAAGACCTTAAGTGTCCGATATAACCCGTGTTTCCCCTATTCTGAAATGTGTAACAGAAGGCATGTGCTGTTTAATTGTTACCGCAGATTGACACACAAATATTGTCTTGTAGAGGTTTCGGTGTATGACATGTACTTGCAAAATCCGTAGGTATCTTTGACTTCAAAATCTTAAACCTTTATAGTGGCGAGAAAATAATAGTGTTGCAGTTTTGGATAAGAAATCCAACTCTGCCGATGCCACAAATTTGAGGAGCTCGTATCGGAATTTAGGAGATGAAATTAAAACTACTGGAAGGTTTTTCTTTCGATAGTGTACATCACAGTATCGGGTTCCGCCAGAGAAGGGATTGTGCCATTAGTCATCACCAACTCCAATACTCAGACCATAATACAGATTCCAAGATGGCGCCCGTCGAAGCCCAGCGACTCTGGTTACGCAAAATAGCAAACTATACACAATGGACATAATATAATTCACATTAAGAAGCAGTAAGATAACTCTTAAGCATTTATCACTTTATACTTTCAACCAAAACGTGTAATAACATAAATAAAAAGCACCATGACAAATCGTAAGCGTTTATCACATATAGTAAGCACGACCAGTACTCTGCATTTTCCACCTTATACTTCCAATCAAAATTTAACTTATAAGGCATGACAACTCATAAGCATTTAACACTTTGCACAGTAAAAGCATAGAGGAAAACATGATTAAATGAAACAAAAGTTAAGTTTTCTTGAGCAGAACAGAAATGGTAAAATCAAGAACACATATACAAGAAAAGAAAGAAAAAGAAAACGAAAAAGCTAACCTGCAATATTTACTGGCTGCTAAGTGTGAGCTCCTTCCGCCTCTTCACCTTGTCACCAAGTTCATCACTGGCTTTTGTTCTGGTTTCTCTATTTTGCACTTTCTTGGATAAGTGTTCAGACACATTTTTTGTTTTCATTTAACATTTTCTGTAATTGTTCGTGGATATGTTTGCCAGCACTTTCACACACTTCTTCACTTTGACAAGTAAGGGCTCATGTATATTATTTATTTTTGTGAGTGTCCTAAGCCAAGGGTGCTTGTATATCTTTGTTAAAAATTGCCTTAGATACTCATGATGTGGTAATGTCAATACATTAGTTTTTCTTATTGTTTCATATGCTCCTGGATGTGCATATGAAATGTTTGCAACCCATATCAAAACATCTGGAGAGCATTTAATCCGACTAGCACAGGCTAGTTCCAGCAAACTTTATCGTACTGAACTGTATCATCATCTGTAGCAAGTAATAGTTTCTTTTATATTGTTTACATAGTTACCTGTTCTGGTAAGGACATACTGCTTATTCTATAATATTTAACAGAACTCACCAGATTGTCCAGTTTACTCTATCTGTCAAATTTGAAGGTGGCAGTTCCCTCACATTGCAAGATCCATCTAAAATTTTTCACTGGTAGGTTCATAATCTTGCAAAACACACTTCTAGGTTATGAAATACTTTGAAACTCACATTAAGTGTAGGAACATCAGTGAAGCTGGGATCTTGAATGTTATTGAAAAGAACATAATTATCTTTAATAATGACTATGAATGTGTTAAAATCTTTCCTCACCACTTCGGTTTTTAAGGACTCAAAACTGCCAATAACATCTTGTGCACACCAATTATTGAAAATCTCTTCACTCTCAGCAAAATGTCTTGCATATGTTCTTCAGGATTTCGTATTTTCTGGTTGAGCTTTACTGTGTGATAGGATGGCTGATTCTTAAAAATCGTAGGATAGACATCATCAGCTAATTTTGATACTTTTCGAGGGACACGAATTGGTTCACCATCATTTGCTGGAAAAATGTCTTCCTTAACCACAAAGTCTGTTCAAAATTTGGAACACAAACTACAGTTTTGTCATTTACTTCAAAATTTTTACGATGTATGTTCCTGTACCACTTATCCCATAATTTTTCTTTAGGAAATTTAAATATTGTCGTATGAGGTTCACTACCATAATTAGATTTGCAGTCGGGAACAGAACAAGAACGACCCATTTCGACAATATTTCACACTACTATATATTTACAGAAACTTGATAACTTAATGTTATGTTAAAAACTAACTCGTTGGTCACTAGTTGCTACTTAAATGTAAATTACATTAATTCTGCAAACACACAATCAAAGTAAAGAAACACATGCTTCACTCGGTGGATATAACCATAACATGCTGGGCCACGAGCGCCGCCATTTTTCCTACAATCGATTCTCGTATTGTGGTCCGAGTATTGGAGTTGGTGTTGCATTAGTGAGCACGTTGGTCCCACGGTCTCTATGGGCAAGATGCGGTGTGGGTGGCTGACATGGCAGCTTCGTCAACGAAACAAATATTGCAAATGAGGTTTAAATAAGTGTTACACACTCAAGAAAGGAAGGAATTTTCGCCGTGCCTGCGCTAGTGAATACACTTTTCCCCTGATTTTTATTTTATTTTTGTTTTTGTTATTTACGTCCTCCAACGCTAAGTGATATCGGGCGATGAATGAAATGGGTGACATGATGCTCAAAGATACCGGGGTTCAGAGACCTTGTGGTTACCAGACATTCCTCTTTCAGGATAAGGGAAAACCCACGAAAAAAACCTTACTTAGACAACAGCCTGACCGAGATTCGAACTCGGGACCTCTTGAAAGTGAGTCAGACTCACTTCCATCTAGGTTACCGAGGCGGGCTGATTTTAATAGCTTCAAGTTACAATTAAAAATGAATTAATGTTCTAATTTTTCTTTTGGAAAGCCTTCTAAATAACTAGTGCTGACAGTGGACTAAATATTTGTCATCTTTTTAATAAATGAGTTTATATGAAGGAAGGTTATCTGATGCATTTGTTACACTTCAAACCACAAACTATACTATCATACTCCAGCAGATGTTAAAATCTGCACCATGGTGGAGCAAATGTCTGAAATTATATAGAAATGAGTGCTGTATTCATAAAAAAGTTTATTTAACGTAGTGGCTGTTTGAGCTTCACGTGCAAATCAAAATCCTAATTCTTCTTTCTTTTCTTGCTGGATATTCCGGGTCAAAGTTCTTTGAGTCATCTGACACAGCATCATTAAGGTACAAAGGACTTTTGCCGAAAAACAATAGCCCATTCATTTTAGCGTTGAAAATGCTGATATCAGCTAAGCTAAGAATTGATCCACATAATCAGAATTAGATTAAGGGCGGAAGTATTTATCCCGTAGCTGAGCCTAGTGTATATGGGCCTTTACAGTATTGTGCAATGATTGTAAATATTTCATACTTGGCAGTATGGTGGTGTAGTAATTGTAATCACGCGAGCCCAATTACGTTCTGATTTGTGTCGTATGAAAGAGTAATTTTCTGTGATAATCATGATTTCATAGCGCCATAAAAATCCTGGAACTGCTGTGAGGAAGTAAGAAAGAAGAGAAATCGGAACAAATAGATTTCTATGCTGTTTCTAAGGGATACGGAAGTTGAAACGCCCAGAAGATCGAAGTAAGCCACCAGTGCTAAAGGCAATGAAAATCGTGCTGTCGAGTGGTTAATCCAGTCGAGATAATCTGCCCCAAACAAAACGGAAAGGTAACGGCAGTTTGCCACTATCATCTCAATATCTGGGTCATATTAAAAAGCTGCGTTAGAGTGCATATAATTAGCATTTCATTGCACCCGTTCCACGAATAATGTGTGTACATCATAGTAGGGTACTAGGCAAAAGCAGTGTGTGACATGAACCCTCAGATTGTATTATCGACCTTAACCGCTCTTTAAATGAAATTACTAGTGGTCACGACGAGGCTCGCGAGCCGCATGCGGCTCTTGACAAGCTTAAAATAAAATTAATGTAACTATTAATGAAAACTAACAACTCGCGAGACCGGCGGAAAAAGGAAAATCAAGGAAGAGATTTTGTCCAAACTGTTTTTAGCTTTCAGAGCAAGTTTAAAGCTTCAGACTAAAACATATTCTCACTTCAAATGTTTGAAGAAAATTAATGAAAACCTTCCAGACGTTCAGGAGGAAACTGAAGATTACTGAAGTAACATGTCGGGCCTTGCGGAAGAAATTAATGACAGATTTAATGATTTTGAGATCACTCAAACCTTCATTTTCATTCCTAGAAAATTCGTTTGCTGTTGATGTGGGCATTTCATCAACAATAACAAAGGATACAACAGCTGTAACAGCTACTAGAACTGCAAAAAGGACCAAAGGACTCAAATGAGGTGTCGTTTCTCACAAAGTTTGGAACAATGCTTCAGTAGGAAAATGCCCACTAACAAAAGTGTGCTAAGATACATATTTCAATCTTTGGGACTTCTTGGCGCTTAAATTCATTAAGCCTAAATATCGATTTGAACTGATGAACATTTAAGTGAACTTCTGTGACCTGCACTTACCAATAATTATCAGCCAGATTAAAAAAAAACCTAACAGCAAAAATGAACACTGAAAAAAAAACACTTCTCAGAAGTACAGTCTTATTCCTTAATGTGAACAACAATGTTCTGTGTAGTACAAAAATAAATGTTCCTGCATTTGTTATAGTGTCTTCATTTTATAAACTCTTTATAGACATCCCCTACAGTGTTGCTCGCTTCGAATTAGCTTAATACATTTGTTGCTCCTAAAATTGAGGTAGTGGCCACCCCTGGTTTGTACGCACCTCAGTACAAATTCATAATTGCTAAATGAAGATAGACCTGTATGGACGTAACAAATAATACACACAACCGTTTGTGTGTACTGATCTTTGTTTATCCATGGAAATAACTTCGTTGATACACACTTAAAAGATTTAATGTTATATCTAGTGTGTTTTAACAATGCACGGGAGAATGTTTTGTTAAGTAATGATAAAACACCTTGACAATTTTTTCTTAAATTGCGTTCTCAGTGAGGGAATAAATTTTTCTACAAAGATACCTACTGATTGGGGGGGGGGGGGAACTATTTGCAGTTGGCTTTTGATACTTCGTCACTTATATTTTTATATTTTTGAGGGACTAGTTTCGGAAGCCATGGCCTCTTATCAACCTCTTTCCAAATGAAAATGTAAGTGACGAAGTATGAAAAAGCCAACTACAAATAGTTTTTTCAATTAATTTTGACGTCACTGTTACTAAATTTCTCCAATCACGTATAATAAGTACCGATACTAGTCGGATGTAAATGCAAAATGAATGGAGAAGAACCACGCACAGTAGAAAACTTTAAATGTTTTACTCCGCTTTGAAAAAGTAGTACCGGTCATTGCACACTTTGTTTCCACATCCAGCCATCCAGCCAGCCAATATCCATCCATCCATCCATCCATCCAGCCAGCCAGCCAATATCCATCCATCCAGCCAGCCAATATCCATCCAGCCAGCCAATATCCATCCATCCATCCATCCATCCATCCATCCATCCATCCAGCCAATATCCATCCATCCATCCAGGCAATATCCATCCATCCATCCATCCAGCCAATATCCATCCATCCATCCAGCCAGCCAATATCCATCCAGCCAGCCAATATCCATCCATCCATCCATCCATCCATCCAGCCAGCCAATATCCATCCATCCAGCCAGCCAATATCCATCCATCCATCCATCCATCCATCCATCCAGCCAATATCCATCCAGCCAGCCAGCCAATATCCATCCATCCATCCAGCCAATATCCATCCATCCAGCCAATATCCATCCATCCATCCATCCAGCCAATATCCATCCATCCAGCCAGCCAGCCAATATCCATCCAGCCAGCCAGCCAATATCCATCCATCCAGCCAGCCAATATCCATCCATCCAGCCAGCCAATATCCATCCATCCAGCCAGCCAATATCCATCCATCCAGCCAGCCAATATCCATCCATCCAGCCAGCCAATATCCATCCATCCAGCCAGCCAATATCCATCCATCCAGCCAGCCAATATCCATCCATCCAGCCAGCCAATATCCATCCATCCAGCCAGCCAATATCCATCCATCCATCCATCCAGCCAATATCCATCCATCCATCCATCCATCCATCCATCCAGCCAATATCCATCCATCCATCCAGCCAATATCCATCCATCCATCCATCCAGCCAATATCCATCCATCCAGCCAGCCAATATCCATCCATCCAGCCAGCCAATATCCATCCATCCAGCCAGCCAATATCCATCCATCCAGCCAGCCAATATCCATCCATCCAGCCAGCCAATATCCATCCATCCATCCAGCCAATATCCATCCATCCATCCAGCCAATATCCATCCATCCATCCAGCCAATATCCATCCATCCATCCATCCAGCCAATATCCATCCATCCATCCAGCCAATATCCATCCATCCATCCAGCCAATATCCATCCATCCATCCAGCCAGCCAATATCCATCCATCCAGCCAGCCAATATCCATCCATCCAGCCAGCCAATATCCATCCATCCAGCCAGCCAATATCCATCCATCCAGCCAGCCAATATCCATCCATCCAGCCAGCCAATATCCATCCATCCAGCCAGCCAATATCCATCCATCCATCCAGCCAATATCCATCCATCCATCCAGCCAATATCCATCCATCCATCCATCCATCCAGCCAATATCCATCCATCCATCCATCCATCCAGCCAATATCCATCCATCCATCCAGCCAGCCAATATCCATCCATCCATCCATCCAGCCAATATTCATCCATCCATCCAGCCAGCCAATATCCATCCATCCATCCAGCCAATATCCATCCATCCATCCATCCAGCCAGCCAATATCCATCCATCCATCCAGCCAATATCCATCCATCCATCCATCTAGCCAGCCAATATCCATCCATCCAGCCAGCCAATATCCATCCATCCATCCAGCCAGCCAGCCAATATCCATCCATCCATCCATCCATCCATCCATCCATCCATCCATCCATCCATCTAGCCAGCCATCCAATATCCATCCATCTAGCCAGCCATCCAATATCCATCCATCCATCCAGCCAGCCAATATCCATCCAGCCAGCCAGCCAATATCCATCCATCCAGCCAGCCAACATCCATCCATCCATCCATCCATCCAGCCAGCCAATATCCATCCATCCAGCCAGCCAATATCCATCCATCCATCCAGCCAGCCAGCCAATATCCATCCATCCATCCATCCATCCATCCATCCATCCATCCATCCATCCATCCATCCATCCATCCATCCATCCATCCATCCAATATCCATCCATCCATCCAGCCAATATCCATCCATTCAATATCCATCCATCCAGCCAGCCAATATCCATCCATCCATCCAGCCAGCCAATATCCATCCATCCAATATCCATCCATCCATCCAGCCAGCCAATATCCATCCATCCATCCATCCATCCAGCCAGCCAATATCCATCCATCCATCCAGCCAATATCCATCCAGCCAGCCAGCCAGCCAATATCCATCCATCCATCCATCCATCCATCCATCTAGCCAGCCAATATCCATCCATCCATCCAGCCAGCCAATATCCATCCATCCATCCATCCAGCCAGCCAATATCCATCCATCCATCCATCCAGCCAGCCAGCCAATATCCATCCATCCATCCATCCATCCATCCATCCAATATCCATCCATCCATCCAGCCAGCCAATATCCATCCATCCAATATCCATCCATCCATCCAGCCAGCCAATATCCATCCATCCATCCATCCAGCCAGCCAGCCAGCCAATATCCATCCATCCAGCCAGCCAATATCCATCCATCCATCCAGCCAGCCAATATCCATCCATCCAGCCAGCCAATATCCATCCATCCAGCCATCCATCCATCCATCCATCCATCCATCCATCCATCCCATCCATCCAAAGATTTACTTCCAACAAAATGGAACTCCAACACAATGGAGAGAATGTTCATCGGCTCTAAGAGTGGTCACCAGGACGAGATCCTTTGTGGGTTATTTGAATTCAGCAGTATACCCCAAAGTATGGAAGAACAATTGAAGCGGTAAGTTGGTTCGTGTACTCGCTTTATATGTTCTATTTATGGCAGAAGCAGTTTGATTATACAAGGAGTTTGGTAACATATAGTTTATCTCTAACACACTCATCATTGTGGTATGGGTTAGCCTATCTAACTTTATGTTGAACATGAGTGTACGTTAATGTTTTACCTTATTTTCGCGTCTAGATGTAAAACGTGAGGTGTGGTTACAAGAGTTAAACCGCTTTACTGAAAGCAGAAAACAAAAGCTTATGCGTTAAAGTTAATCTAAAACAAATAGACAAAGGAGAAGCGAGCGTTGTTAGAAATTACATGAAAAGTGAAAGCGGTAGTAGCAAACTTCCATCGGTTCTCTGGAAGACTTAAGTGAAGAATATGTGCTACTACAGGGTGATTTTAGGGCTTATTTCACCCTGGCTTATTTCGCCCTATGGCTGCTTCAGGGGGGTACCCTCTTCAGCCTTGACTTTATTTGGAGTCGAGGGGGGATGGCTCTTCTTTTTTTATTTAATTTGCTTGATTAGGTTACGTATGCATGTGTTTACAATTTGTCGTTACTTGCTAATTGTAATACTGTTAGTATATGTCATATTTTTACATTATTAACTTAATATCATATATATGGATTAAAGTTTTATTTATTAATTTTTTATGTTTTTTTTTGTATATAAAAAAATATGTGCGCAACATTTTCCAGTCTTACTGAATTGTGTTTCTGGAGTGCTAGACAAGCAGTTAATTGGTATTGTAACTGCAGAATTGCCTCGGCTGGAAGGACGAAACTCTGGATTTAGAAATACTAATGCGTAGTCAGTGTTGAGCTTTGGACAGTATCTGCCCTGCTTCCCACAAATCATGCTAATGGTAGGCTGGCACTGAACACTTCTTGTCTCCGCTGGGTTCTCCAGGTCACGTATTGTTTTGCCTAGAATATCCTTCTCTTCTTATGCATTTCAGTAAACCGCAGCTGCTGCTTCTTTTTCTCTACACACTACCCAGGGCCCTCTAGAATGAATGGACCCGACACTGGCATTTAAGATTGAAAAAAATATCGACGGTAGTAGATGATGATAATTGAGGGGTTTACACACGCTATCTGTTGTATTCTTTTGAATGCCTTGATTTATCATTTGTTTTAGTAACTCCAATACAAGTGTTTCATGTTTTTGCTGAGTCATGTGCTTTCTACCACTTTCTGGTCATACTCTATGCAGATTATAGCTATTCAAGCATAAAGTATTATTAATCTATCTGTGTGAAAACATTTGTGACACGACTTCTGTTGTGAGAGGTACAATAAATCTTGAATCATCACCTCATGTTAAACGGAGGTATCCAGATGAGTGAAAAATAAACACGGGAGTGGCGGACTATTCTATTTTTCATCGAGTGTCGCAAAACTACACATTTGTTTGAACAACAACACTTTTAGGAAGTTTTAGAATCCTAGTGAAGAAGATTTTGAGTTGCGGATAAGACCTTAAATTTTGGCGTTTACATTACCAAGCAAAGTTGTACTTTCTTCGATTTTGCAACAGATATTATAGGAGAATTCAAGTATAAAAAAACATTACTGCATTTTGAAGTATGATATCCCAGAAACTTCATTTTTATCCATTTACCTTTTCATGATTTCACTGCAACGATCTACTCGTGTCCAACCTAAATATTTGTTTTGTGTTACGACACATATTTTCTCAGGTCGTCAAGAAATAAACTGTGAAAGTATAGTAAACACAAAACAGTTCCACGAGGTCAGATTTCACCACTTTACTTGTTGACCTATCGCAAGGACTACTATTGTCGTATAGTGTATCAATGTTAAAAAAGCAAGGTTGTCGTAGATGTATAAAGATTAATGGATAAACAGCCATTAATATATAAGCTTGTCACTTAAAGGCAGCAGTTTTTAATCTGGTTTTCTTCTTTGCAGGTACGTAGAGCTGTGACGTGAGAGTTGCCATCCAGACTGCGGCTATGCGGTTGACACCAAGGTACTTCTGACGTTTTCATTAGTCCATAAAACCCATTAATCTAGAATATACATCATGGATAGAGTGCAGTGGTATCGCTCGGTTTGAAGCTAACATTACCTTTCTGAATTTAAAGACGTTATCGCAATAATGGAAAGTAATTATTTAAACTGCATAAAAAATTTGAACATTTATATACCAACGTACGAAGGCAATTTTTTTATCTACTTCATTTTAATCGAGATAGCAAACTTGGCTGTTAATGAGAGTATAAGCAGATTAGATTTTCGTGTAGTCAGTTCACCATTAGCCACAAAGGTCAATGAATGAACATTGAACAAATAAAAAAAGTGTACAATTTATATACTGGAATATTAAACACATAAGACACATTATATACAGGCAATATGGAATACAAGGCAGAGATATTATTATATGTGATAGAAAATGCAACACTCCCCTGCAGTTAGAAGATTAACAAAGATGTAAATGCAAATATGATTTGGTAGTTTTAATTTTTTCTTAAACTTTCATTTGGCTTTTGCGAATACGTCTCAATGTTTTATATTGAATTTGCAATGGTAAGCATTTGACAGTTCTTCAATACATATTACATTTAAATAACTTTTGAATAGACATCAAAGGTAAACTGGCAATGATTTGTCATTAGAACAGCTACGTTCTATTTAAAGAGTTACATAAGCGTCATCAGGATAATTTGTCATTCAGATAATCTTGTACAGAATAAAATGATTTTAAGCATGGGTACTCTCTAACAGCAATTTTAAAAGCACTGAAACTATCGAAATTTTCTTTAAGATCATTGGGAAGAGCGTTAAATATTTTGATTTCATATTACAACGCTGGGATGAAGAATATTGTGGGTTGGTAGAATCAAGTCTTGTTTGCAGAAGTTTAAAACACTTTATTGCAGTAAATAGTGAACATTAACTTTGTACAACCCTTGCAGCAGTAAAAAGACGTGACATACACAAACAACCGTCTTCAAGGTCGTCTCGTTGCTTCACTACACATAAACAAAAGAATTCGCTGCGATACAGTTCAAATGCACAATTACAACACAACTGCACAACTCGACTAACTATTCTGACACTATGCCTCCCAGCCATTGTTATAGAATGCCGTAGACCTCCCGAGAAAGATCGCGGCGGTAAGAGAAAGATGGAAATATCCAGACTTCTCTCTCTCGGCAAGCGTCCAGCTCACGCGCCACTGTCTGTCTGTTTCTTTCCTGCCCACGCGTGCCCGGCACTGGCTTGTCGCAGCTTCAACGAAGCAATGCGATCGGTGACAATATAATATCTTTGTCTATTGTTTATTTCATAAATTTCATTGTTTCTTATAAATGAGGCCGATTGTATACAAACAATTTCAGAATTCGATATACCTACATATTCCCTTATATATTTTAACAAATGAATAGCGATAGTCAATTGATTATGAACTAGAAACTATATGCAGGCTTAAAATTCCACTACTCTTTATATGCAATCGAGAGAAACAACCTAATATGTGCGGAACAACAAAATATTAAACAATTCGAACCAAAAATAAAATTCCTTCCGAATAGAGTTGACTTCTGGCTATTGCCAGGAAATTCAGGGCATGCATTTTATTGGTATTGTAAATGTCTTAAATAATGAGTCAAAACTGTTAGCCATTTTTGAAAAAATAAATTTCCAAACAAGTTCAGTGTAAAGGTAGTTCATTTAATGTGTTCACACACGCGTGAGCGCGTGCTCGAATAGTTTCCCAGACATTTTTTTTATTTAGGGGGCCTCAAAACATGTATTTTCGGTGAAATCTTATTGCAGTTTTATTGGAATGCAACACTTTCTCTGCTTACTGGTATCCGTCGTGCATTATTAAAAACGTTAAGGCTTGATCCATAATCATCGAAGAGCTGTGGTTGCCACTATAGTCCTTAGGCGCCCGACTGCCGGCCTCATGCACACAAAAGGCTGAGATTTTGCTCCACAGCAAGACTATGGCCTCCTTTATTTGGGATTCTAGTGCCTGTTCTATATACCAGACTGTTTTCTACTTTTTATTTACTTCTCATACATGTGTACATGTTAGGAGTATTTACAAGGATTTTTATATATTATATTGCAACAATACTAACATTTTACATTAAATAGCTTACTCTAATTTACTAAGTCTAACTTAACCTATATTTGTCACAATTGGGAATTTGGTTTCTGTCGGGAGCCTCATTAATGGTTTTCTTCTAATGTACTCTTCTCGAGTATTTACCCAGATCCAGGGTTTTCTGTTCCTTAAATGATGGCTTGAACATGACATTGATGTTGTTCTACATCTGCAGACTCGAGTATGGGCCATGTTCAGCTCGTTCCTCAATGTCATGTGTATGTCTTCCTGTTGTGCATTCTCCCTGCACCTGGAATAATAAAATTATATACCAACGTTGAGACATTCCTATGCGTAATTTATCAGTAGTGCCATAGTGTGATTATTGTGTGTGTTTGAAGATTCGAAAAGAAAAGGAATCCACTGAAGTTAGATGGCGCACTTGATTTATAACCCTAACTATTGGCCTCGTCCAAAATATAGTTCTAGTTCTTTCGCCATAGCTGTTTAAACATGCACATAAATAAAGAGCCCCGATGCCACCTGAATGCAAACTAGTCAGTCATCAAGCATTTAAATGCCACGTAATTGAGAGTATTTACAGACCACTTATGGCCAATATTTAGACCTTGGGTTGCATATTCTTGAGAATGGGCGTTTCCTTAAAGGAATGGCGGAAAGAGGACCTGCGTACAAAGTAGCGAACGAGGAGGAAGTAGGGAAAATCCCGTCCCTTCCTTTAGACATCAGACTTGACGTATCGCAGCGTCTCAGTACTTTGTTACTGTTTTATCAGTTCCTTTCGAGTACGCATTATATCAGAATTACACACAGTCAAAACGCTGTAAACATGCAACAACCAATCTAAACAGTACAGAAAAGCCAACATTAAACAATAGAACTAAGTAAAATGAAGGTTACTTTGGGGAAGTGGGCCTTCAAAGAGTGGATGGTTGTGGTTATTATAACTGACCCACTAACCCACGTGACAAAACGACCTGTCAGAACTGGAAGGAATAACATTAATTCCTTGCAGTAGTAACCTCTTAAAGACAAATGAGCACTTTCAAGTAACAATCTTAGCAGAACGGACAAATGGTTTGATGCTATTGTTGCCAGGAACAATCCTTTTTGAGCGTTTCTAAAACCATTGACTTTCTCCGCATTTAAAATGCTCTTATGAAAAAGAAACTTAAAGAATTAATAAAGACAGTTTCCCAGGGAATGTTTAGGCTTTACTACCCGTAATATTTACAAATGGTATAGCTCATAGTTCAAGGAGAAAGTGAAGGCTGAAGGTAAGTTGCTAAGTCATTGACCTTTCCTCATTCGTGAAGATTGTGCAACCGTCGAGAGCCAGAAATGCAGCGACCACTTGTCACCAGGTACTTAGCAGTTAGACATGACATTCTAGTGTTGGATGTCTCTAACGCGTGTACACGCTCTTGTTGAAGGAAGTAATTATGCACGAGGCGATCAGAGCTAACTTTGCAGACCGTAAGGATGCAAGCGCACTTCTCGAGAAAGGAAAGACGTCAATTCTTCGTAGAGTCCAGTGGAAAATCGAAGATTAATAGTGTCCATTAATTTGGATTCCTTTGAGACGTAAGCTTCTGTGCATAGGAAATTCCAGGCATTAAAGCCAGAAGGAAAGGAAAACGTTGAACTGTTACCGGATTTACTCTGCGACGTTGTAGATAACGAGTGACACACAATCCCTCGCTTCAGATCCTGTATTTCCGGTGAAGTGCATTATGTAATAACAGTAGGCTTTCGTAAAACTAGTTTTGAAACTATTAATAAAGGATATAGAAACAGAGTTTTTAAACACATTTTCCGTCACTAAGTTGATTTTAAACGCTTTTCCTGGTCCAGTCTGCAAATCTCCCAGTTCAGGTGTCCGGCTAGTTTCACCCGCCTCTGTAGCGTGCTTGCCTCACGTTCAAGACTTTCTTAGGTCAAATCTCCGTCAGTGTGAGTTAACTGGATAAGGGATTTTTCCTGGATTTCCCTTACCCTGAAGGTTAAATGTCTGTGAACTCTAATATCTATAGACTCCGGACTCATTTGAGCACCATTTCATTCACTGTCCGATATGACTTATTGTTTGTCGACGTAAATTTTAAAGAAAAAAGAGTAGCTTTACAGAAGCTGTTGAACTAGCAGTATTTTTACTGATTTACGCTGAACACTCATCTGTGATATCCGAACAATACAGTCTCAGATCCAACTCGAATGTTCATAACGTATATTGTCTTCCGGAACAGTGTTACATATGTAGGTACCATAAGAGGCAAGTGCTCTCTCATCTTCTGTAAACAACCGCCCGCTGCTTATATTTATTTTTCACGTTTCTTTATGAGGTATAACGATGGAAGGTTGTATGTAGTTGTTGATCTTATTTGCACGCACAGAGCTTTCGATTGTGCACATTCGACTTTGACAAGTGTCATAGTTCACGATATCATTAAGCATCGCGCAAAGTTAGTATCCCAGCATTGCTTACACAAGAGCACGTCTGTGAGAAACGCAGTTATTTTGCATATTTGCACAGTTAGTAAGATCACAGTTCTGTAAATTGATATACCCCAGGCATGGGGCCAGGAAATATGACGGACTAACGAGGAAACGTATAATTGAGCTAAATATTGCTGGAGATATTTCGGTGGTTAAAAATGGCGCAGTATTTGTGAAACAAGTACGAGTGGGGTTCAGCTGAATTATATTTTTTAAATATCTTTTTGTAGATATTTTGGGGACGGAAAATAGTTTTTTCAGCATGCTTAATTTGATGCAGCAATTTTGGCGGCCAGTCAATTTTGAATTCAGCCAGACGTTTTGATGATACATTTTGGAAGTAGGTAATGTAGTTTATTGCTACCCGCTGAATACAGCGAAAGTTGTCACTGCAGTTTGCACAGAAGGCGGTGGAAAGCGCGGTTTCTATCACAGGAACATTACAACTGAAAAGGAAGTTAAACATTCTTGGTGAAGGTGATAGCTTATCTCTCTGTTTGGAGTTAAAGGTTGGAATCCTGAGAGTTTCTCCTCCCGATAGCCTGAAAAGTTGCAGTTTAACTCCACAAAATCGTGTTAATTTCGTGTTTCCCGTTTTGATATTGTATCCATGGAAATGATTTATGTGGCCGTTTCCGAACGTTGCAAGACGCACACGTACTAGCGGAAACACCTGCACCATACCGTGAGCTAAGGTGAGGCCATTAAGGTTTGTCGTGAACCAAAGAAGCCGAACGTTTCCCGCAGTAAATCTGTTTACCGTTTACATAGCTGAATAGCAGCTTCGAAATGGTTTCTTAAATTAATCCTTGTCTTGCAATGTTTTCTGTGGTGCGTTTTGGAATGAACTTGGTATCCGGTAGTGAATTTGCTATATCTGATTCCAAGTATAGCCCAGTCAATGAGGGGCAATGTCAAAAGAAGTTAAGCTGAATTAAGTAGCCGTCATTAGTATCCATCCAGCGAACGCTCTCCTGAGTTCTACTTTTGTTTATTCCTCTAAAACCTCTACGTACCCTCCTTGTAAACGATTTTCGGGATTACATTTTCCTTATCGTACATCATAACTTTTCAAACTTTTTTATTCCCTAAATTATGTTACTCAAAACAGAATCAGTGTTATTTTTGGATTGGAATAGCGTTTTATTAGATTATGTACAAACGTTAGTGAAATCTTAACTTTGTATTTACCATTTATCTGTTATAAGTTATACATCCGGAATTACCCAACTACTTCAAATAAATGTTGTAAAATAGGATCCTAGATTTCTCTTTTATTTACGTAGTTTTATCTGTCTTGATTTGTGTATTTCCAGCATCAAAACAGTAGGAAGATTATATCAGAAAGTTTTTTGGTCCCTTCGTTGACAGTAACGGAACTATCCTACTCGCATATAGGACTTGATGCGAGTGCGTGCCAGGAACAGCTAGGTATGAGAGTGAGGAAAGGGACGAAACAGTCATTAGAGTGGAAACCAGACGTAATGTTTGTCCACAAATCTCGCATTCGGCCGCGATCACGACGCTTTGTCCGCTCATTGGTTTTTGTAGAGCCCAGAAGGCAGATGAAAATGTTCTGCTGTTAAAGTATTTTATTTGGCATCATGAACTTCATAAATTTTTATTCTTATTATATTGAATCATTGCAATATATAAATAAAAATATAATTTGAAGCTTGGGATTGCAATTATCAATTTTATTTTAATATGTTTTTAAATTGGTTATACCGTCGATCTATATTTATCCAATCGTTGAGGACGGTCAGTATAAAACCATTTCTCGCTCGCCAAGCATTTTCCTCCGTTATATCATTATATGGTAACTCGTCATTTGCTGTTTGTATTATTTCAGTTCGATTTTGTTCGCGCCACGTAATTTTAATATATTACGCAAAAGCGTAATAATACTAATTTACTGCGAGTATAATGGAATCTGTAAGCAGTTTGCAGTCATCCACGCCATTCCAACAGCTGCCACCAAGCTTACACAATCGACTTCATCGAAAGGAAGGACATTCAATACAATTTTGAACAGTAGTATGTTTGGGGAAAACGATTAATAATGTGCTTGTGATTTTAAAAAGGTGCAGAATTGTGGAACAAGACACTTGATTCATGTGTATGACTTCAGTGAAGGAGTTAAAAAAGGGTATCATCACCCCCTTTAAGAAAATGCACTTGGTTTGGTAAACGCAAGGGATATTGGTCTTCATGAGAAAGTTACTAAGAATATATACATCCTGAGATTCTGTAGGGCTCTTGAGCATTGCATTAGGATGCCATAACTAAACAGATTCGTTCTAAAATCCAAGAATTGTTCGTAGCCTTATAAATTTCAGTGCAGAACTGGACAAGGCTCATGTAAGTTCCACAGCTTTTGAAGGAGCGTCCAAGACCATCCGGAACGAGCTGCTGCAAATTATGTTAGATGTATTATAAACGAAATAAAGCTGCACATGTAACAGCAGCTGTCGCAGATGAAATAAGTGATGCATCTAACAAATTTCAATTAGCTGTAATATACATTCATAATGATTGACCTGCTGAAAGGTTGTTGAGTTTCATTGTTCTTCCTATCTAAGATACTCCAAATATGAGAGAATATATTGCACATGAACTTCATTGCCATTTAGTAATCATTGCTTAGGCATTTACGAGTAGATCGACTCGTAAGGTTCAAGCTCTAGTGAAGCAACTTTACACAGAAGTGGAATATATTCATCGAGCACAATATGATCATGCATATGGTAACATTAGCTAATAGAAATGTGAGACGCTTTTCAGTATAGTTATTTGTTCATTTTGCGCATCTCCGAGGCAGAATTTGATGTAAAAAATTACTTCTGGATCAGTCCAAACCAGATGGAAGTTTCAATCGCTGAGTTTCGATAGAGTGTATGGATAAACATAAGTATTGTAAAAGGACAGCTGAAACTGACCTGCGCTTGCGAGGAAATTCTCCAAAACAAACGACTTTCATTGTTCTGCCAAATAATGCCTCGTGTTGACAAACCAAACGCAGAGATCATCTTGTGAACTATCACATATGATAGTGATTTCGAACATTGGAGAAAATATAAATGTTTCTGATACAGGTAGAGTGGGAAAGCAGAAGAAATCTGTGACAAGACTAGAGTGTGCTTTGAGCAGCCAAGCCATTCTTACCTCACAAATTTTATTGAGTGTGCTTCTTTTCCTACTGGCAGCTTACAAGAACTGTGAGGAAAGTACAAACAAGTGTTTGCAGTATATGAAAGAAAATAAATAAGGAACATGGTGTACTATTTAAGCCTGACATCATTACTGAAAATAAAGGTTAGCCAGTTAATTATTATACCCAAAAGTAAATTCCCATTACAGCCCTCCGTTGTGGCTTGACATAAAGGGATTTTGATTTCCTCTTCTTTCTCCTTGTCATAATATTCAATCACGTTATATATGATTTCTCGCGCCTGTGGATGTAAGACACGTTACTGTGATTGCATCTGAATGTGTCGTACTTACACTGACATGGCGTGTGTGTGAGCGCGATAGAATTGCGTAAACAACTCCGTTCTCATGTACTTGCTTAGGCTTGTGGGCCGTGGTCCAAAGGATGAAACTTTTCCTGATGTTTCGCTCATAACTCCGACGAGCATCTTCAGAGGATGATTCTAGCTCGGTACTTGATGGAATGTCGTTCGGCACGAGGCCTCGTCAATGTCTGTCCGTTCTCATATCCGCGCTGTGCCATGCAGTACTAATATTTCCCAGATAACAAGCCAATGCAGCGCTTGTCAGTCTGCCATGTAATATGACTGCTTTCTCCTATTTCGGCTATTTTACTTACTAGAGTTCTGGTATTGCTAACAATCACTGCGTACGAGGCAGTTTTGTAGTCTAATAATGTTTATAATATGCTAGAAGTTATACAGTACAATATAATAATTTGCTACCGAACATTTGCGTTTGCATCCGTGCGAGGTGAATGTAGATGTCTGCGAACGGTGCCAGCGTACACACTAGAAACGGAGAACGATGGTGCCGTATAATATACTCTCACCTTCGCCGATGTACTTTTTCTCTAACTTCATGGGATGGAGGTCGGAAACTTTTTATGGGAATATTCATTGAAAGTAATGCTAATTTTACTAAGGACACTGGTTTCAACAGAAACTAAAAATTTCAAGCATGTAGATCTGATACGACTTATAATTTTGAATAACTATTTCGCTGTTAAAATCAACATTTATTCTCATTATATCTGAGCTTTCTGTAAATGACCACAGCACACTTCTTTATTGCGTTACGAAAAATCATCAGGTCGACTATACTAATTTCCTTTCCCGTTTTACATAAAAATAAGTATATTTACAAACAAAAAATATATTTTCGACATGTTTATTTTGGTATAGCTCTTTAGATATTCAGTACATGCACTGTCAGTTTCCCGTTTATCCCCATGTTACGTACATGTAGTTGGACACAACTGCAATACCAATTAATTCTGTGTTTAAACCAGAAGTTTGTCTTCGTATATTCATAGAATCATAAGCAAATGCAACCTCCTGCATGAAGCAGTGACTATTGAAATGTACCGAGTTTCAGCAGATGAACGCCATGTAGTTTGGTGTAGGAAATGTTGACATATAAATGAATAACGGGGTGAGAGAGATAGGAACGGACCAGGGAGCGTTTTCCTCTGCTTGGTGAGTCAGAAGTGGAAGGTTTATACTTGTACCTGCTGTTAAACAGCTTTTACAATCAACATTTCTACGTGTACTACTATGGATGTATATTACACCTATTTTTTTAAAGAAAAAAAGTATGTGGTTGCAGAATGTAGAATGTATGTAATTAAAGTAAATGCTATTTATTATTTACGGAGAGAAATGACGCATTATGGCATCAACATAGTATCACACTGCCTTCGGTGAGGTCCTGGAGTTGTAGAGTAAGCTTTATAGTGTAATTTCTGAATAATTCACACACCAGAAACGATTTCAAGTTACCATCATGTACCCGAGTGGGATGGCTCAGGCGGTTTCGTCTGTGGCTCGGATTCGGGATGTCCGGGTTCGATTTCCATGATCATTTCACATCTCTTTTCTGGTGGTGTCTTTCTCGGCGTTGATATGCTCTTGGTAAAACTTCCTCCTCCGTTAGGATGGTCTCCGAAACCGACCCGGTCGGGATGTTTCCGACCACATTGAGGTGAGATGCCGGTTATACTGGCCAGCCGGGGAGTTTACAACTGGTAAAGTGCACTGTCATGGCTCCTTGGGACGGCCCCTCTGTCTCTTCTAGCCTCGTCCTTCATGGGGGCATAGGTACAATAGACCAAGTTTGGACCTCCTTGCCGAATCCCCTCCGTAACGTAGTCCGGTTCACTACCATCAGCCTACACTGTAATAAGGTATTTGAAGTAGTTTCATTAGTGGACCCTTTCTATTGTATTCAAGTCATTAGCATCAGCAGAGAACAAAGGCTTTCAACATCTTACCATTTTATTGTTACTTTTCTATCAGCAGCCCCAGTGCTGTAAGTCTTCTCAGATCATATCTTTATAGTACAGTGGAAGTCTTAAATTTGTGTGGTGAAGTTCAGCTAGTATTTGATCAATCGAATATTTATTTTTATAAGCAGGCTTATAAATTATTCAACTGTGTCTTCCTGCTGTGGTCATCAAATGGATTATTGCGAGTATCTAACCAGGATTGCATATTTGTTTTTAAAGAATTTGATGTTGGTGGTTTGTCTAACTGTGCATTATGATTGGAAGTATTGTCGATTGTGGAACACTGAGGAAATACATTTGGTGACATAGCTTTCAGTGTACATCACTTTATGAAAGTCTCTGTTTTCTCCTGTGATTTGTCCCACATAATATGTTGTTGGCTGCTCCACTTCCGAGAGGCTCCCAAAGGCCATGTCACAAGGGAAGCATGGGGGAAACCAATCTCTAACATCGTTAGTCTTGTCCGGGCCTTTGGTTATTCTGTTAAGTGAGACTATGTGGCCCATGTAGTTGACTTCCTTGCATAAGAGCTGGTACTTCTTCCCGTTCAGCTCCATGTGGGTCGCCTGCCGTCTCTGTATATTTCTCAATGCAACGTATTCGATAAGGGCGTTCGTTATTTATAGAATCCATGCAGAAGCACTGCGAGAAAAGAAGTTTTAAAGGCTCCATCCAGGAATCCGCAAAATTCACATTGCCTCAGCAGCAAGATTTGAAGAACAAGACTGTAGATACAGCATAACATGCAGGATGTATCATAACGATGTGGCAGCTTTCAGAGACACACGAACGCGTGTTATTGATTACTTAATCGAAAAGTGCAAGGCAACTTATTCGATATGAACGGTCGTCATAGAGAAGTACACCAAGAAATGCTGTGAGTGATTGGCCTCGCCCGAAGGCTAAGCGAGAGTTGCTCAGTCTCCGAGGATGTGCGACTAATACCGTCGCTTTGGCTTGATAATGAAGATAATGATTATGATTAGGATGAGGGTTGAGGACTGAGGATTAGGTAATGCGGTCGGTCTCCATCTGGAGTATCTGAGGCGCAATCAAAAGCATGTTGTGGAGATGGTCTACACAAAAATGTTAGGAAATACTTTGTTGATTCACATAACGAGAAAAGTGAAGTATTTGAAGCTTGGTTTAGGAATCACTTTTGAAAAGCATTCCTCCTAAGTGTGCTGTTGTGTTAATGCCAGTTAACATTCCGGCGTACCGTCCAGCAGAAAGGAAGAATTTTTATATTTATGGAAGATCAAAATTTGGATTAATAACGTTCAGTTCCTTTAAAAGTCTTACTTTTGTAGAACATTCGTTAAAGCAGTAAAAAGTTCATTAGACCTCCGGTTATGGGCCAGATCTGTTGCCCTAAGAAATGGGAATGTGACTTTCTCTGTAAGTGGCAGGGTTTGCAGAGTGTTGAAACGAAAATGGATTCGATTGTATGTCAACGTGCAGCACGCCATAGAAAAACAGTGAACATGTCAACGGCGGAAGCGTAATTGGAGAAAACGTGCTACTCTCAGGGAGGCTTTGATGTACTGTATTCTTGGTAAATGCAATCTCGTAAAATATTCTAGACTGCCTTTCTCTGCAGATTAACATTCCGTATAACATCTTGGCTGTATCACGGGCCGTTAACGCTACTATATAGTCTGAGTCTGCGGCAGCTGCTCATTTAAACGTCGGTAAATATCGTTGTGTGGGATTTACATTGATCAGCTCCACTATATCGATTGGGAGAATCGTAAATGGCCGGTAAATTGTTTTTTGATCATTTCGTTCTCTGGAATATCTTCTTTATGTTTTTCACTCTTGTGTTTTGACATGTATTTTGGTTCTCTGCTTACGTAAATTATACCCTTGTTTGTATGCATCATATATAGCTTTACTATTGACTTGTGCATTTCCCCATAAATCTTCGGCAGGCTTCCATTTGATCTTTTCTAAACGCATTGCGATTTTTTCCTTGCTCCGCTCATTCAGATAATGCTAATATATCGACAGTATCTCGTTCAAAAGCATTCATATCACAATGATACGGAAGGAAGAAGCTATGCCGTATTTCACTGTCGATATAAAGCGCCGTTTGTAAATAAGTGTCTTGCTCAATTGGAGCACTGGGAGGGATACCGCTAAGTTAAACCAAACTTTAGAACGAAGCTAAGCAAATGCCAGTCGCATCAAACTGGAATGGGAAGTATTGTTAAAAGAACATAAGATGTGGGCTATCCCAACTAGGGAAGGGTTACTGTAAGAACTTGAAATTTTCATAATTTTATAAAAGAAGATCCGCTAAAAGGTAGCATGATAGTTTGAACGACCGAAATATTTCATAGCCCTTTCCTTACAAGTTTGCCTATTTTATATGTGTGAAACAAGACGTCTACTTCTAGTTACGTCTCTTTAATTGAAGCATAAGGCCCTTAACGTTGACATGATGACTTTTATTCCGTCAGACTTTGGCAGCTGTTAGCTGTTAGTAGTATACATGAACCGGCTTCTGTCAAAGGACAACACGATGAGAAAGTTGCTCCAAGGTGTGGTTCCACATCAAATTTCATCACAGGTCCGTATTTGTCTGAGGAGGTTAGGTAAGTTGCAGAGTCGTGAAGCTGAAAAACCTTTATCTCGTTTCATGTTGTAATGCGATATGGGAGCTACTTTATTAATCGTGGTTATCTTTCTTGTATTCCAGAAATTGAAACTAATCGTAACCAATGTATTCTGCACGAAAATGATTTCATTTAACAATGTTTAACGTTTCAAAACATTTGATTCCGTAGTTTGAAACAGTTGTTTAACTCCTTTATGTGGCGGATTCTTTGAGATGGTAGCAGCAGTTTATAACTGTATACACAATTTCTTCGGTTAAAATATGGTTTCTGATTTTAATACGTATTATTGACGTGGATTAGCAGAACATGAGGGCGATGTTAGTGGGACAGGTCTAACCTGCGTAGGCTAGGCTGTAGCTGCAAACCTCTACTCGCCCAATAGTTCAGCTGGACTTAGACATGGCCTTCCGTAGTATAGGGAGGAAATTCCATCTGATACACCCAGAGCCCGCCTCTGTGACGCAGGTGGTAGTGTCTGCCTCACGGTCAAGAGGTTCCGCAGGTTGAGCTATCTGGATAATATTTTTCCGTGTTTTCCTCTATCCTGAAATATGAATGTCAGATAACTCTTAAGCTCTATGGACCCTTGGCTCATTTGAGCATAATATCAGCCATTTCATTCATCGTCCGATATGACTTAAGGTTGGAGGTCGTTAATTAGTTACTGATAAGAAGTGCAGAGTATCTTAATGGGAAATATAATATTTGGCGGTTCTCTTTTAAATAGAATGTTGAGTGACCTTGGGGTGAAAAAACGAAACTACAGGATCAAATTCGTAAAAAAGATAAATATTTCGCTTTTAGAATATGTCCACATTCCAAAAATGTTAGGCCTCGTGGAAACCCTAGACTGCATTTTCCTTAAGTTTGCTAGGCAACGGTTTCTCAATTACCAATTACAGTGTAATGTTATTGTTAGTCTGTTGTAACATTAAGAAACTGGTTAATGTGTGCTTGTGCGTTTGCAATGAGTAGGATGTATTGATGACAATGAAACTAAATAGATAACAATAACTGAGTATTTGACAAGAGATTTATTGAAAGTGTTGCACAAAAGAAATGTTAAGTTAAACAGAAAGCTCCTTTGTAATTATGCAGCAGAAGAAAGTGTGGATGTCACAACGTACACTTTTAATTTTCTGTTTTTAAATTTAGTTGTGCTGTGAGGTATTTTTCGTGACATTTGAAATGTAAAAGTGATAAATGATTGGACAAAGGTAATTTCATATTTGAGATTCAACATAAAGTAGGGAGAAATTGCCTGTTGCAACCAAAGAGAAAATTCGTAAACCAGCAATCACAGACGAAGCTGTAGTCCTTGCACACAGTAGTACTGTTTTCGTTGTTGCAGTTTTTGCAGCCAGCTGTCGTGTGTTGTTGGCCAGGTGTGCCCGTCAACTCCAGTATATGGCTCGATTTGCCAATATTCTTTATTTATAGCAGCAAACATGGTTATAACTTAATATTGGGTTGACAGTCGTATTTGTCACGTATCTCTTGTCAGCTGTGGAGACAACCAACGGAACTTGGAGAACGTTTCCTAGTTCCTCCATTATTGGTTTCTGGTTCCAAAGTAACTTAGGCTGTTATTTACTTAGCGATATTATATTGCAGCTAATTACGGAAAGTGTTAAGTGTTGACCTAATAAACTGATTTCTAATCTTCACACTCCCATTATATATACTAAATGGCAAACGTGGAAGCGTATCGGAAAATATGTCTAACAATGGAATTGTTTAGCAAGGTTATCGCACAATTACGGCGATGCAGTGTATGTACACTGTTAAGATGCAAGCATGTTTTCTGGACAGTAACGTGTCGTGCATGAGCAGGTGCGAGAAATCATATACAGCGAGGCAAAATGTCTGGCTGCAATTGTAATTTATATTTGGGTATAATCATTAATTGGCTAACCTCTCATATCAGGCACACAGCTCTGAAGTGGTCAATTTGGGTTTCATTTTTACCGTACGCCAGGTTACTAATACTTCGTTCTTCTAATAAAGAAGATAACAAGCGAATGCAGCACTGTCACTGAAGTTCAATAAGCCTCAACTCTTTGTCGGCTCCAAGTAGTGTGAATTCATGATATCGATGGATTCCTTAAATCTCTTGAGATAAATGTTATACTATCTTATGTAACATCATCTCACGGAAGTCAAAACTAGAAGTGAAGTAACGGTTTTTACACGTTTGGCTCCACTTCTTTTCTAGCATACACAAATTTAAAATTGCAAAAAACATGTTCGTGATTGGAGCTTTCTCGTATCGCCAGAATTACAAAGATTTCCATGTACTTTTAATTCTAGTTGCAGGATATAATCAGGATTTCTGTGGGATTTGTTCTTATACCAAGCAACTTACCCTTTAACTTCTGCATTACCTTTTGTTTTTAAGATCTGAGTTCTCCAGCGTTGTCATATCGGACGATGAATAAAAAGAGTGAAGTGATGCTAAAAACGGGGGGGGGGGGGGGGTTCCACAGGACTTAGTTACCAGACATTCAGCTTACAGGATAAAGGAAAACCCCGGAAAAAGCCTTGTCCATGTAACTGGCCTTGACCGAGATTTTAAATCGAGATCACCTGAATGTAAGGTAGACAGGCTACCATCTACAGCCCTACAGAGGCGGGCTATTCCTCTTGACCTAAACCAATCCCTAATTTCCCCTACCAACCAACACGTTTAGCGAACACATGGTTTAAAAATATACCTATGCAAATATTAACATTATTACAACATACATACAGATATAAATGTACAGTTATTCTGTTCACCTATAGACTCAGCATGAATATAGTTTATGCAAGAATACTCTATGGTAATGGTAATTATTTGTGATTTAGTAGAAGCAAGGCTTGAAGCAAAAAAAAAAAAAAAAAAAAAAAAAGTTCATAGAGCTTATAGCCACAGAAATAACCCCAATGAGCTTTTTAGACGTATAGGATGTTAATACATTTTACCACCTGTAAGCACTTCCCGATTTTGTTTTGCGAATATCATAGATTTTGACTTTCAAAAGTGGTGTTGCTGAAGAATAAGATACATTTTACTTTGGACAGGTGGAGTCAGACTGAAAAATTGAATGCCACAGCCAGGACTTGAACACGGATTTCCGGCTGTCATTGAATTTTTCAGTACGACTCCACTTGTCCAAAATTTGTCCTATACACGGCTGGTGTGAAAGAACAATTTAATTTCCATTACGATTTGCTTTATCCTCATAACTTGCAAGAACGTAATAATGCAATGGTATTAACAACAAACGTGTTTATTAATTCACAACGTAAGAAATAAAATACCATCTGTGGAGAATAAATACAATCTTGAGTGGTACTAAGAATGGTAATATAGTTGGCATGTAGTGTACAATATTTTAGCTTTTGTTCTTGATCTCGCCAATTTCGAAAATGGCATTGAACGTTTATATAGTTTCTCATGACGCTAACTTATCTAAATGCTTCTTTTATCTTTTTGTTTATTATTTCTATATTTCGTGAAGCATAGTCTTTGAAAAAAAATTACCCGCTAGCATTTTTAGCCCCTGTTTTTCAGGTTCAAGGTATGTACACGTAGGTTTACAGAATGCAATAATGTTTCAGGATATAAGACGTGCATTGTGTTACTCTAGAGCGCCAACACAACTCGGCTTCTGGCCAGGTAAACAGATGGTTTGAAACCCAAGCTTCGAAAGTGTTCAAGATAAACTGATAGAAATAGAAATCCGGATCTCTATATTTATTACACCGGAATGAAGCAGAAATTTCACTGGTTCGAATGCCATGAAGCAACATGTGACCGAGGTATTGGACAGTAGGTCGCATGCTAGTGAAGCTTGCCTTTGGAGCATGGCCCTACCCACTAAAAACCACTCCTCGGTTCATGTTTTAGTTCAGTTCCTCACACCACCGTGATTAATAAAATGACAGATGAGAAGCTGCCATGCATGCACGTCAAATGTTTACTTGGGCCTTGAGCAGTCTCGAGTGCTTAGTGCAAATATCTAGACTAGATAAATACGTTATGCTAGCCTAAGTGTAAGTGACAATGCATCTATTTTAAGAAGTGACTAGGTTTTGATTTACATTTCACTTCAAAAATATGAACATAACATCCAATATGCAATAACATCCAGAAAGACGTATCACACTACGTATTTTACTTCTACATATTTCTATACTTAAGATTTTAACATGAGTTATCATTTTCAGATATAACCAGTGTCAACAACTATGGTCTCATTCTACTAGGATGTCCGCAGCTGCGATTATAGGCACTTTTGAGGCTACAACTAAGTACAGTATGGGTACCGGTGATAAACAGGCCTTTAACACCTATTTGCCAATCTATGGTCTTCCAAGATTAAAAAAAAAAAACCCTGTTTCTAGCAGATCTGTGCTTAAGTTAATATAAAGTGTACACATATTATGAATAGCTACGTACAGGGATTGGACCTTTTTCTTGGAGCAGGGGTAGTAAATTTAGTGTGGTGACAAGGGAAAGGAATGGGAGGTAAGTGAAGAAAGGGCTATAGGGGTGCCACATTAGCACCTTCGTTAGTTGAAGCTCCATGCTAGCTACGAGTAGAGAGGTAGCAGGAGAAGCGGGCTCGCAGTCTGTCACCCACGGGCGAGACGAGAACGACTAAGGAGTGTTTTTTATTCGTCTGTTCGCATTAATTTACTGGTTCCATTGATGCTAGGGCCGATGGTTTCGTCTGCTTTTGGTTGATTATGGTGGAATGGTTCCTGATAAATCGCGTTCTTGAAGATGGCACTGACTACTTTAGAGTTGTCGATGTTGCTGGTATATTCTGTGTTGTATGTTGCAGCTCTTGAAGGCCGCAAGGGCTCTCAGCCGTGTGGATCGCTAATGTCTGCAGTATTGTCGGGTTCCAAAAGAAGCCCATCAGCTTTCACGGATAAAGTGCATCGTCGTCGGCGTCCTTTAGTGTTTGAACTAATGTGTGAGAGTTGACAGATGGAGCTGCATTGCTTGGCCTCCCAACTTGGAACCTTAGTAATGTGTTTTTTGTTATTTTATTTGGGCAACATATTTAGAGCTTGATAGTTATGTCATTGAAGGAACTTCACATATCATTCTGATTTAAGCTAATTTTTAGTAGTTTCTTTGACAAAGCCTTACGCAGTTGTCGTCGCAGATTAACCTCAATATAAATTGTAATTCCGTGCAAAACGATTTAAAGCTGGGTTATTAGGTTGATCAGCAGTAAAGTAACATTCTAGCTTGATTATCTTGGATTTTAAGGTTGGACCTTTGGCGGAAGTTTGGAAGTGACATGATAAACCCGGATGTAGATGATTTGTTTAAATTGAAGGTTTCTAGCTGTCATGCTCCACGCTTTGATATTTTTAACTGTGATCTATTACGGTGGTTTTATTTTTAAACACACCAGTCGCAGTTTCTTCTGCGTGGTTTCCTGGGTTAAACCAACTGTTACGTAAATTATCTTCTCTTCAAGGGTTGGGCTCTCCGGCCTGTTCCGGAGTTTCTCGGTCATCCCAAATCTGCTTCATGCAGTGAAATGCTTTCGCATATTGTTTCTAAATGTTGACACCATCCTCGGTATACATCATCTGCAATGCTTAATTTCTTTTTGTTCTTATTAGGGGTTCACTTCTTCAACAATATATTTGGAAACTTCTTTATCTTCCAGATCTCCTTCCTTTTCAAATTGAACATAATTCCGCAGATATTTAAATTTCTTCAGCTGCTTGCTACTAAAAGCTTACTACTTGTAACTTCAATTACTGCTAATTACTTGCCTTTCAAATAACAGGTCTTTGTTTTGTTTATTGATATTTTAAAACAAATGTACACTTCTACTCTTCTGCTTCTGAAATTTTTTAAGAGTATGCTTTGAGGCAAATGGTTGGTAATTGAATTACACATATTCATAATTTTGATCTACTTCACCGGTAACTTCTTTGAAACGTTTTAGTGTCATATGAATTTATTATAAGATGTCGAACTTGTACTCGAAGAGAACATGTTTGGGAAGTTTCAGGGACAAGTTCAACGAAGTGACGTGATCTATGTGGACCTCTCAGCGTGAGTCATCCCATCCACGTTCTTAACCGCCTTTAGGATTGTTTATACAATACTGGAGGTGAATAAAGATGGAGATATACATTGGAATATTCAAGAATGTTCTATATTGACCTGAGGGTTGACAATATGGTCTTAACGGTGCTTTTATAGCACTTGCAGAATTACAAAATACCTCTCATTGCAAATTTGGGACGTACAACTTGTTACATAAGATATTATTACACGAACCACACAAACATGTTGCAACGAGTAGAAACTCTGGCTTGAATCGCTAAGCGGTGTACCTGACCCAAATTGGGACTTCTATCTCTATCATCCTACATAGGTTTTCTTGTCACATATTTATCGAAACTTATGAGTAACTTAGTCCACCCATAAGATACCAAAGAAGTTGGTTGTAAGTTTTGCCTGTATTCCTGGTTATAGGTTGCTCTGAGAGGTGTAGTGTGCCAAATGTAAGCGCAGTTTTTTTTAAGCTTAATTGAATGTACTTGCATAACGTGTGGATTTTAGTTGCGGACCATTTTAATTGATTCATGGAGGTCTTTAAGGGAAATTTTACTAATATGTCAAACGTGGAAACGTATCGAAAAGTATGCGAACAATGGAGTTTTTTATGCAAGCCTATCGCACATACACGGCTAGACAGTGTATGTAATCATGTCTTCTATGCAGCAACGTGTTATACATCTGCAGGCGCGAGGAATCATATATAATGTGATTGGGTTTTGTGACAAGGAGAAAGAAGAGGGAATCAAAATGCCTTTGTGTCAACTGGTTGCAATGGTCATTTACATTTGGTATATGAATTGGCTAACCTTTCATATCAGACACACAGCTCCTAAGTGCTTTATTTCTCTTTGATCACTTATTGTACGTCAGGTTACTAATATTTCGCAGTACTAGTAAACACGATAGCGAATGCAGCGCTCGTCACTGAAGGCCTCGACACTCTGCCTTATTTTATATAGTGCACAAAAATGTTATGTACAGAAATTCGTGTTATGTTCCAAAATTCCCTTTATCGATGGTTCTACTTCGTCCTCATTAGGTAGAGGGAGCTGTATTTCATCAGGCTTCTCTGCTGCTTTGTGTTAATGGGTGCGCTTCCATTACACACCCCAAGCTCCCACAACTCCATCCACTGTTAACACAGAATCGGGAAAATTTAGATGTTACTCTGTGGTATGTAGCACCAACAACAGACTCCAGCATCACACTCCAAGCTGGTCTATTTTTAGGGAGCGCATATGGTGGTAGACGCCAGACCGTCGTGTCTGCAGACAATACTGAGCCTGATGCCACTTTGTACAGTGTCATCATATCCTGGGCATTAATGAGTGTTCTTGAATAAGAGTGTACATGATGAAAGCAAATAAATTTGGACTTTAGAGAATTCAAAATAACTTGTTTATAATATTAATAATCCTATATTAAATTGCAGCAATTTCAGTGAAACAAGCTCTTATTGTGTTGCTGTAAATGAAATTTGATGTTGAATAGGATGTTTTAGGAAATAAACAGCAGAAGTAGCGGGGTGGTAGCATATCAACGTCACATTCAAGAGGTCCCGAGTTCGAATATCGGTCAGGGGGAGTTATCCGCATAAGACATTTTTATGGGATTTTCTCCTATCCTGAAAGATGAATGTGTGGTAACCCTGAGCTCTATGGGTCCTGGGTTCATTTCACACATTTCATTCATCGTTCGATATGACTTAAGTTGGATGTTAAAAAAGAAGCGCACTGTGTTTGCTACTAGAGGTACTTCCTTGTAATGTAACATGAAAAGTGTTTAAAAAAAAACCATCTCGTATCTTAAATAGTAACGTAACCCATGACGTAATAGCCCAAACTGGGCCTGAGCCTGCCAACCCGACTGCCGGCCTCACGGCCACATACCCAACCGATGCGGAGAGATGTGGCCAGCATCTCGGCACCCCCTGTCGGAAAGTTGGCTTTGTAAACCAGAATTCGCCAGCTAGCATAGCTGCTCAGTTTCGTCACGATGCTGAGTGGGCACTTGTCCTATACCCGGGACTTCCAAACCCCCCCCCCCCCCCAAGAGGTGGGATCAAACCCGGGCGCATTCCGGGCACACACGCCTTAGCCTACTACGCCACGGCGCTGGACTATCTTAGATAGTGGTTCATAGTAATTACCCAAAGAGTGTTTCCTTTTCAAAAAGAATTTGGTCGACAAATTGGAAGTCATATTTTGTTTACATTTGAGGTGACCATGGCAAAAGTCCAGCATCCTAATTAGACCTCAAATGCGAAGTTCCATAACTCCGCCACTTACAGAATTTATACTTGTGAGTTTAATGGAACGCTCGACTCTTTAAGGCCCGCGTTTGATCCCCGACGACAGCAAAGTGAGATTTATGGTGGGCAACACGACGCTGGGACGCGTTTCCTCCGAGGTCTCCGTTTTCCCCGCTCTTCCCTCCACTGATTGCTCCATCAGTTTTTCTTTCATCCATTTCGCCCTCATCCACTTCTCACCGTCACGCCAGGCATCGGGCTGATCACCCATCCTTGTTCTCTACAAGATCCAAACACTGCAATATGTGGTATACTAGGGATAAGGTAAAGAAGAAAGTTTAGTGGTTCTGTGTGTACAAAATTGAAATCATGAAGTAACCAGTTGAATTGTCTTGATTACTGGACATTTAAACAGTTTGTATTAAAAGCAATGACCACTGGTAGGTCATTGAGTTCGGGTTATAGAACAAAGCTGATGCTCAGATGTTATCCTCTTCTTATTAAAATATCTCTTATATTTTTGTAACGTACTGCAAAGCAACTGATTGCGTTTTGGGGAGGGACAGTCATGAATTCCGTGCCGTCGATACCTTCGTGGAAACTTGTTTCTCTGCTAATTAGCTCGGTCGATTCGGTATAGTCATGCTGCTGGAACGGTTACCATGGATTTATCTTTGGTAATAGATACCTCTCAGATAACGCACTGACTACTTTACGTCGAGTAAACATTTGTGATTCCTGCGAATTCCATTGGCTGAAGTGATGCGTTCATTGGTGCTTAGCATAGGGCCGGGAGGCGTGTTATGTGAGAGGTATCTATTACCAAAAGTAAATCCATGGTAACCGTTCCAGCAGATCACACATGTCAAGCATCTTCAGAAGGCTATCCAGCAAACGGAATGGAAGTGATAAAGCTCCTTTAGTTGTTCTGAGCATTTTAATATTAAGCATTAAACAGAAAAAAATTAAAAAAAAAACAGAAAAATACATCAATTAAAAGCTAAACAAAGCATGAATAAAAAGATTATGTATATATAATGGGAGGCCAAGCAGTGAGCCACTTCATGGTGCCTCTTGGGTAACGCTAACAGGCTGCAAATAAAACCGGACAGGTAGCCTCACGGAATTCAGACCGTTTTGGGGATCTCGCACAGAATTCTGGATTACCGGGTTAGACTACCTGCGTTGGGTTGGTTATTAATGTAATGGAATCCAAATTTATCACCAGGACGGAGCAATTTTAATCAGCTTCAAACAGCATTAAATTGTCGAGTGATTTGTAATCATTTGCAAAGGTCGTGGGTTCGTTTTATTTTAGGTCTAAGCTTTTCTTTCAACATCTTAGAGTGTGCACCTGGTAGCCACATAACGGCGTTTTCCAAAATTAAAGCTTTGAAAGCAACTGTACTTTTGGAAAATCTCGTAGATTGGTTTTTAAGTAGTTGGATACGAACACAGAAACCTGTTGGAGAAGGGAACCTTTCCTTATACCAGTTACACTTTTCCGAAGGTACGGAACAATTCGGGAATGAGCTCGTTGATACCCTTTCAGCCCGCCTCGGTAGCATAGATGGTAGCGTGTCTGTCTCTCGTTCAAGAAGTCTCGAGTTCGAATCTCGGTCAGGGTGAGTTACGTGAATAAGTTTTTCTCTGGGGTTTTCCTTATCCTCAAAGACGAATGTCAGGTAACTAAGCCCTGGGCTCATTTGAGCATCATTTCACCCACTCATTCGCCGTCCGATATGACTTGACGTAGGACGTAGATAAATAAAAAAAGATACCCTTTCAGAAATACTTCAAGGGGAAACCGAAGCGATCTGGTCTTGCAGTTTACCACATTTGTACAGGATTGAATATGTTCGTCCATAGCGATTAGATGAAGGGTAACTACTTTTGAGTCAAGAAGGGATCTCTACGGTCTTGTTCTGAAGGTAATTAGTGTAGGCGTAATAGCATTTGCTTTGTACTGGGAGAGACAGGCCAGTTAGGATGCATGAATGTAATGTGTAGTGTTTAACGCCCGCTTTTACTACATACGGCACCGCAGGCGGTGACACTGATAATAAATGAGATGAAGATGGAGCACCGGTGGAATGAGATGGCGGGGGAAACCGGAGGTCCCGGAGAAAACCTGCCCCAGCGCCGTGTTGTCCATCACAAATCTCACCTTGCGGTCGCCTGGGATCGAACCCGGGCCGCCTTGGTGAGAGCCAAGCGGTGTAACCACTGAGCCACGGCGCGGCCTTAGGATGCATGAGGTCAGGTGGTCAGGCTAATACTAGTTCATTCCTGGTGTCACAAAAACACATGACTGCAGTCCTTTGTGTGATTTCTAAATGTAATATTTTGTTGTATTTACGTCCTCCAACGTTGTCATATCGGACGATGAATGAAATGGGTGAAATGATGCTCAAATGAGCCCAGGGTCCATAGAGCTTAGAGTAACCCGACATTCGTCTTTCAGGGTAAGGGAAAACCCCGGAATAAACCTTATCCAGGTAACCCACCCTGGCCGAGATTCGAACTCGGGACCTGTTGAACGTGAGGCAGACACTCTACCACCACGCTACCGTGGCGGGCCTAAATGTAATAGTAATGTAGTTATGGGTACATAGACATTTTTAAAATAGCGCAAAATAGTTAATCCAAAGCAGCATTAAATTTATGCAGTTCCTTTTCGTCTTTTGTTATCTCGTGATAGTGTAGTTCGGCGTCTGCTCACAGTTTATCATCGTGGCGTCGCCGACGAGAGTTACGTATGTGATTCACTCATCTGCCTCCAGTCGTGTTATCTCTGCGACTGACGAAATAGGGTTGACCACCTTCGCTCTCACCGACTTTAGGCCCTTAGCTAAGTGGAGAGAAGCAGATATTGCTACTTCAGTCCTGATGTAAATGTCAGGGAGGAAAGAGAGAGAGAGACAGCGATAGTGAATCATGTCCGTTTTTAGAGTTTTGATTGGGTGGGCGAGGGTATGGAAGTGAAAATGACACCCACAAATCCCCTAACCATCTCTGGTTGCTTCTCTTTTCCGTACCAGACGTTTACATCAGGATTGAAGTAGCCTGACATTCATTATAGTGCATTCTTAATGCCAGACAGGCATCAGTGGAGTATTTCCCCTCAGTCGCAGAACTACCAACACACGGTTAAAAATAATGTAATGTTCCAACAATATTTCATGTTGCTTCTGAATGACCATGCTATATGGTGTGATACACAAGTTAATTTTGAGTTTCGTGCTTGAAATTTTACAGAGCATAGGACAAATAAGCTATAGTAATCCTACTATTTTCCTTATTGGTTTCACTATTGTTACTCTGTTTCACAGAACTATACAATGCATGCAAATGAGACTTACTTTATGCATATTCATTTAATCCTCGTATTTATAACTATTGAACCCTTGCGACATATTCCAAAGTAATGGGTTTTGTGTGACGAAAGGACTAACATACATGGACAGTGCGTTCGTTGATAGAATTAAAGTAAAGCTGGGCGCAGTGTATCCCACTCTATAAAAGTTATTCAAGGGAAATAAAACACGGACATGAGGGATTTGAAACAGGTGGTTGACGAATGAGTCAGCCTAGATAAGATAGAGCACATGCTTATCTTGTACTACATGACAAAGCTCGCAGAGAATTCCACGAGAGTATTGTCTAATACTTACTGCCGTTATTACTTTTGTTGTATCTGTACCGATTTATATAAAGATTGGAGTGATGAAATGTTTAATATAGCATAATGTGAACGTTTTTACGGTATCCCATATTGGAGACACTCGTTAATAATTTGCAACTGGCAATATATAGTTGCAATGAGGAACATTAGCTAATTTGTGTATCTAATGGACGTTAATGATTTGCAGTATAGCTAGCAGTTTAAGAAATGTGTTCTGCAAATAACCACCTTTAAACGTTTATGACCTGCATACATTTTTGAGCAGATCCATCGACCAAGTTGTTGCTGTACTCGTTTTCTCGTCCATTTGTTGAAGAGAAGAATCGTGTCTTTTATGAAAGTGACCTCAAAACATTGAAATCTTCCCAGTTCAGGAGTGAGAGTTATCCTCCCATGGTTGCTGAAATATGATACTAGCACCTTTGAGAGAAAGAGTGAGAGAGGGAGACGTGATTACTATCACTCACATTACAACACATTCTGTTTGCAATATAGTTGCTATGTTTTGAAATTTTGCGATAATTTGACGATATTCCATATGGTAGTGCTGTATCCTGCGAGCTTTTACATCCACAGCTCCTGGGTTCCATTCCCGGCTGGAAAGTGACTTTTGCACGAGTTGATGAACAATTATTCCAATTTGAAGCTTTGGATATTATCTAAGATGCTTAAGGCTGAACATAAATATGGAACCAGTAAAAGAAAGGCGGTATTAAAAAACAGAAGATACATTGCACTGTGCACGACTTTCTCTACTCTTGTACAAAGTAGATATTCTTACAAACGCGCATTCTTCTATCTTCTTCTTGCAAACCGAGTAAGGCATTTGTAGGAATGATTCTGCTACTTAGATATTTTATTGAATGGTAGGTTTTAATATTTTAAACAACTGGCCGTTATGTCATAGCGTAGTGACGACTTCCAATTTGAGAAAAGAACGTATTCTAAAATGCAAACCAATAATAAGGAAAGTTTCAGAAATGATTAACTTAAAAAAAAAACAGGGGCTTTAACGAGCTCTACATTTTACTGGAGTTAGATTTTGTTTATCTGTTAGGGTGGTTTACCAGCTACACAAGTCAGAATGAACAGACTTAAAGAGGTTATTCCCAAAACAATTCATTTCTTATGAAAATATTATAAGTATATGCTAAGTTAATTAAAGTTGTTGAGAAAATCAACATTTGGAAACGCTTTTCATGCAAAGAGAATTTAAATGGGAATTTTTGTATTGTTAAAATTTGTGTCGCATACGACACAACTTAAATGCCAAATTTGGTATTTAACCAACTTCTCATTTCTCTGCTATGCTGTTCAGTGTATTTAAAAACGACAGCACCAGGTCAGTAGATTTACTGGCAGGTAAAATAACTTCTGCGGGAAGAAATTCCGGTACACCGGCGGTGCTGATATGATACGGACTTATATTTGTAAACATCTGAACTGAAGAATGGAATGTAACAATGAATCCACGCATGGCCGCGAGACTATGCAGCCAGAGTGTTCCGGATTCCGGATTGCTGGTTGTTTTTTTTTCAGTCTCTTCATTTGTACTAGCTACTTCATTAGGTGAACTTTGCCAATAAAGCAATAATTATTTCCACCTCTATGATGGAAGTTTGAAAAACTCGCCATCGCTAAACATATCTCAGATTGCTTAGAAGCAACATGTCTTGCTCACTTTTATATGTTATCCGCATATCTCATTTCACATTAACAATGTTAGGATACTGCAGATGTAATGAATTCAGAAGAGGAGGTAATGTTATACTTCATGCATGCGTGTGTTAACGGATTGTAGCTAAGTACGTTTTTGGATACTGGTGTTTACTGCATTGCGGAGGTTCGCTTTCGAGGTCACCATGATTGGAAATTACGCAAGCAAGTCCGCGTATGTGAGCAATTCAAATCACGTCATCGGTAGGTGTGCCTGCCTGCATTTGCAGTTAAGGAATTGTGATGTCACATGAAGAAGCTTCGAGTTCTCTGATGATCCAAAATGTGTAACATCAGTCCAATTGGAATTTGTGATTTGAAACTCATTTTAATATACTGCATTATTATATTAAATTATTATAATATGCTCCTTAGCGTAGTGGTATCGTAGCTGCTGACCAACCGGGAGACCCAGGTTGCATTTCCGGGGATTTTCTCCTACTGGAAGACGGAGTTCGGAGTGCACTCAGCCTTATTAAGTCCCAGGGGGCCCAATTGATGAGCTACTTGGTGGAAAAGTAGCAGCCTTGGGTTGTGAAACCATGTCCCACCCTCCAGAACTGCACCCTAAGCAGTACGACCGATGTGGGGAGAGATGGGCGACTCAGTGGTCGGGCTGTAGCGCTAAGGAGTAGTTTAGTTTGATGGCATTATAATGCACTAGGACGAATGTGCAACTGGTTTGGTATTCCACACTAAACAGTCTAGCTCCACAAATAAACTTCAGCTACTGTGACTTTAGGCCAGCAACCAATCTCCGTAAGTAGGGTGTGACAAACACTAAGTGAATGCATCTCTTAAGGGGAGGCATCTGTGAAAAATGCTAAAATCCATAGTTTACATCATAACTGCTTGAAATTTTGTCATTAGGTGGGGTATATTGAATCTAGTTAAGGTTTTAAAATTCATCTATCTTAAATAGTTTTTTTTTAAAAAAAATATATTTAGTGCTTTTTATAGTATGATTTTTGTATGTTGTATAAAAAGTCCCAGGTCATACAGTTTTTCTTTTAGAAACTTTATAAATTTTAGGTTCAGGTTTCTCTTACATCAGTTATAAAAGTTGCTATACTTTTAAAATGTGTATCAAGTATTTTTGGACAAAAAAACTTTTATGTGTGAATATATTAAATTTTCCTTAATTTTTTTTGCAATTTTGAGATTTAAAACTCAATAATAAATAAAATATTTAATTTAAATAAACAAAAATACCAACTTTTATTAAAAATTTATTTAGGAATATGTATACAAAGTTTACAAATTCGTTGAGAATTGCAGAAGTTGGACCATTTTGAAGATACAAAAATGTTCAAAAATTGAAAGGGGAGAAAAATGAATTTAAAGATTTAGATTGAAATTACACTACTTTCTTTACTTTGGAAACTCCATGCATCATATGCAGGCCCTACAGCTATCTTATTACCTTCTTTCTTTTTAATTTGGTTACCTTTGGCACTTTTTTTATAATTTTTCTATCTGCAATAGTTTTTACCCCCCCCCCAAAAAATAATTTAATTTTTGCTGCGATTTCTTTACATTGGGAAACAATTTTTGTTATAAATGATTGGAACTTTGGATTCTGGTTCCTTTAGATAATAGTTACAAAACTCATTTGCCCAAGTCTAATGGCTCTGGAGGAGAAAATTTAAGGAATATGATAGAATTTTCTTGAATTTTTTTCAATTTTCTTTTTTAATACCAATCATTAATTTTTTCATATACAGCCATAATGTTACCAATTTTTATTGGAAACTTATCTAGGAATATACATATATGCAAAACTTAAAGAAATTCATTGAAAACTTTAGTGTCTGGACTATAAGAAGTATTAGAAGTGCTAAAAGTTAGACATGAAGAAAAATCTAGTTAGAAGCTCTAAATATAAACAATATTTTTTTCTATGTTTCAAAACCATTCTGCACTATATGAAGACCACTCAGCTAGTTTACTATCCTCTTCTTCTTTTTAATTTAGTCACCTTTAACCGCTGCTTGGCAGAATTATATTTGCTCAATGAACTTTGATCTCTTTGTTTTAGATTTTACCTATTTCCTCAATGAACTTTGATCACTTTGTTTTAGCTTTCACCTATCCCTAATACTGCTAATTTTCTTGCTAACAAGACTTACTTTGCGTGCTGCAACTTTTGCCTTAACTTTAAGTCTATCTTTATAACCCATATTAAATTCACTAACAGCTGCAATCACTGCAACTTGCAATTTCTTTCTTAATACAAAAACTTCTTTGTGACATTTACTCCATGGAAACTTTCATTAGCATTCTGTGCTTCTCCTTTAATGCAACTTTCCCATATAATACTACTAACTAATCTCTTTATTTTTGTCTATGAGATGGAAATTGTAAGTAGAATAGTTAATGCAATTCATACCCATGGTCATACAAAACTTCTGCATAGAAATATGACCCTTACCAATGCCCAGAAATACATCAACCATTCTTCTATTTACATCATAAGGTGACCTACTAGAGTCACTGTTAACTCTTGGGCTATAATATGTTTTCACTTAACATTTACCTCAAGCATAGCATTCTAGTATCACTACTTACTATTATGGCTAGAGCACCTTAAAGTTTCATTATATTTTGCTTTGAAATAACCACTGTACTCCTAACCTAACCTTGTATGAATCATATACGTACTGTTGCAACAAGAAAGCAATACAATGTTAAATCAGGCTTTATTCCTATTCTAAACAATAATAATTTAATATAAGCTGCTATCCACAGCTTTCACTTGCATGTAAACCATATTTCACAAACACTACGTGTCAGTGGAAATGTTTGTTTACTTTCAAAAGTAGTAAGTGGGAAATAATATATAAAAGTGGTAGCGGAAAGGTTCAGTAGCTTCCATAAACATCCAGAAGATGTCTCTGCATGTTACAGAATCAAACCGCGTAGTTTAAACGTGAGAATTCCATCAATTTCTTTGCGACACACTGGAAAAAACAACATAAATGGCCACGCCCACCTGCACATGGGCGTTTAAATAATGACGTAGCTGCTCTTTAAATGGCGCTAGGGCCTAACTGACGGAATGTTCTGAAACTACAATGTTTAAACATAATTTTAATGCAAAAAACGGAATATGTTTTTTGTCATTTTTGACGAAATTTCACCGATGCCTCCCCTTAATGCTATTTGCGCTGAGACAACAATTCAAATTTGGTAAAATCTGATCCAATAAAAAGGTAGGGAGTAATGTTTCTAACAGAACCGTAAAAGACCCATCTTTTTAGCTGAAATAGTTTTCATAATATAATTATAATACCAATAAATTATAACGACACATCGCAACGTAAGCAGGCACTGTAATTGTTCATATACTTTTTATTTTAAATGTACGTCCTCCAACGTTAACCCATATTGGACGATGAATGAAATAGGTGAAATGATGCTTGAATGTGTCCAGGATTCATAGTTACCAGACATTCATCTTTCAGGATAAGGGAAAAAACCTTATACAGATAAATCTGACCGAGATTCCAACACAGGACCTCTTGAACGTGAGGCAGACACGCTACCACCGACGCTACAGAGGCGGGCGCAAGCACTCTAATGACATTATTGGTTGGTATGTATTTACATACATTTGTAATTACTCAGAATTGAAATGTAAACTATTGACAGGGTGTGCTAAAATAATTACTTTGAAGAAGTCAAAGTGTTTGCTAAATGCGTGCGTGCGTGCGCGTGTGTGAGAGAGAGAGAGACAGAGAGAGAGAGAGGGAGAGGGAGAGGGAGAGGGAGAGGGAGGGGGAGAGGGAGGGGGAGAGGGAGAGAGGGAGAGAGAGGGAGAGAGAGGGAGAGAGAGGGAGAGAGAGAGGGAGGGAGGGAGAGGGGGAGGGGGAGGGGGAGGGAGAGGGAGAGGGGGAGGGGGAGAGGGAGAGGGGGAGGGGGAGAGGGAGAGGGGGAGGGAGAGGGAGAGGGAGAGGGGGAGGGGGAGGGGGAGGGAGAGGGGGGGAGGGGGAGGGGGAGAGCAAACACTTGACTTGCCGATAGCTTGTAGAATGCTGTATCTGCAGAACGTGAACCGTTACATGATACGTTTATGATAGCATCATAATCGCGGACGGTTTTAAATGACACGTTGAACGACTTTCAGGAAGAAACTGACAACATGACACACAAAGACTGGGAAAACTGCGTAAGACATGCAGAAAATGACAAGACGACGACTTTTGGAAAGAAATAAACACGTGACAAGATTTTGAAGCCTATCATCATGAATTTGTAAGACTCAGACGATGAAGACAGTGACATTGACGAATTGTCTCTTAACGTGACATTGCAGCGATACGGACGAGTATATTGTACCAAGTTGATTTTAACTGCATTATCTTACGTGTAGCGCCAAGGAGACTTCGCTTGCTCTAGGATAGTGTGGGAGCGAGAGAGGGAAATATGAAAAGCGTGGTGGTAACGCAAACGCATGTCATTCTCTGTAGACCAGAACTCTGCCCATTTGGCGGGGGGGGGGGGGGGGGCATAAGTCAACTGCTACTACCTCCGTTGCTGTTGATATGAAAGTTTTTCCTTTTCTGTACATACGATGGCAGTAAGAAAACTTAGACCAGGTTGTCACACATGCACAGTATGAAAGGTGTTCCATTCGACCAAACATTATACAGACGTTTTAGGCTGCCTGAAACCTAAATAGTTTTGGAACCAGGCTGCCATATTTACGTTTTGAGAAATAGCAAAGAGATAACATAAGCTGAGAAAACCGGGAATTAGATAGACATGAAATTAAGCAGGCGCATTTAATGATAGAAGGTAAAGATGTTCGAAATGTCCCCTTCCCAAACAAGCAGCAGCAGTATACGCCTGCCGTCCACGTTCAAGAGGTCCCGAATTCGAATCTCGGTCAGGGTGAGTTACCTAGATAAGGTTTTTTCAGGGGTTTTCCCTTATCCTGAAAGACGAATGTCGGGTAACTCTAAGCTGTATGGATCCTGGGCTCATTTGAGCAACATTTCACCCATTCCATTCATCGTCCGATATGACTTAACGTTGGAGGACGTAAAAAAAAAAAATCAGCACACTTTCCGCAAACAAAACCTACTGGTTAAGCTACTCTTGTGCATACAACTTTTTGAATGTAATATGGCGTAACCCATGGGCGAAAGTGTCAATGTCGCCTGTCACGCTTGTGCACGTGGGCGCGGAGTTTTTCTAAAAATAGATTATACATAACATTTACGTGCATAGCATGAATGACTAACGGTCGTCGAATAAATTTTGTTAGTTTTCTTTTACTTAAAATGTATTGCTTTTTTGACATTTCTTCGATTCGATCAATATTTATAAATATGTTTAAATAAAGTTTTGACGTAAAATAGGACATAGGAATGGAATCGAATTTGTGGTAAGGTTTGGACTACCCGATTTCCTGTTAATCATAGAACCTGAATGTAAAGAAGAAGCTTGTTTTTAGAAATGAGTCAGAAAAGCATGATGACAGTACACAGCATAACCCTTCAGTGACGCAGAATGTTGACATAACCAGTAGCGTAGCGCAGCGCAGGGTTTGCCAAACTACGGCGCTTGGATAGTAACTAATTTCGAACGATTAAATAACATTGTGTTTGGATTCTGAATTGTTATACGGTGTAATGACTAGAGCGAGTAGTTTTGTTTTCGAACGCGTTTGAAGCCTGGAAGGTGTGGGTCAAACTCGGGAGCTGACTGCACGTTTGGCGAAGCTATGGATTCGGTACTGGAACATGACGAGCATAAACGTAATTGCCCTTTCAGCCAAATATTTAAACATATAAATCGCTAAACTTTCTACAAGAGCAAAATATTATATCAGTGACATATATAACACACTATGGGCTAAATATAAGAATTACAGTATACCACTTCATTTGCAATATCGCTAAAACATTGTGACTGCAAACCGAACCAACTCCAAAATGTTTCCTATGTTTTCTATCGTCGAAATGTATTTTTATTCCAGTGCATCTTCTCTCAGTTCTGCAGTGGATCTAAGAAAATGTATAAGTATTTCTATTTTTTATGCTGAAGTAGTAATATATCTGTTGTGTAGATCTTGCAGTAGATATTCTTTTGAAAGACAACATAACCAAATAAAGATTAAAAGGGCTAAATGTACATTTTAAATTAGTCTATCGATCGCCTGAGTTTAAAAAACAAAACAAAAACATTTAGAACGTATTTTACTTCAAACAATGTGTAAAGTAAATGCGTAATAATGCAAAAACACATGTTTTGTACAGATAAATCTACAATATAGCTGTAGTATATTTTATAATATACATGATAGTTTACATAGTATCATATCCAGATCGCAATGAAGTTTCAAATACACACAACCTTCGCGAAGGACAACCCTCTCGTCATTGCTAAATCATCATAAACGACTCGTCATACGTTCTAGCAATGAACTCCATGGGTGAAATACAAGGTGGTTATATCGGCTGATTTTTACAGATTGATTTCTTTATTTCAAATACTTTCCACAAGGACTAATATGTGTTCGCATCAACGCATATGCGCATTTTGAAAAATAAGTTTGTCAAATCAGAATACAGTTCTGCTATGACTGATGAACACAATGTCGGTTTTGATAATAGGCAACACAAAATTAGAACTCATTTGTGAACCGTTTGCGTACGAGTTTGTAATTGCTATCCTAAACTTAGTGGTATTGCCCTCGTTTCATTTTGTGATAGTTAATGTGATCCCCTTTATGAAAAGTTTCGCAAAGTCTAGCGTAACGTTAAGAAAAAATAGAAACGTTCTTCTCGTCGCATTAGTTGCACATTCTTGATCAATATCCTAGATTAACACGTACTTTTTCATTATTAGTTACTTGCCCAAGAGAGGATTCAGACAAATCATTATGCAAAGCTTATCTCCGTATAAGTAAGACTGTCACAAGTATACATTTCTACCACAAACGCCGCATTCAGAAAAAAGGCATAATTGTGAGAGGGCGATATATTGGACTGTATGCGTATAAGTTGGCATTAAACATGGGGAGTGTCCACCCAACACAAGAAGGCAATGCAGAGGAATGTGTAACGTAATCACTTTTGCTGTTCGTATGATGTTTATGCTCGCCTTTCTGATATAAGGATGCAACGTGTTGTCACATAACTCATTCTTGCATAATGCCTATGACTGCAGTTACTGAAACAGGCATTAGATATGACAGGATGGGTGACTGATATCCACTCTCATACACTCATTTCGTAGTAAACAGACCCACAAACAACAGATAAACAGTTCAAGTCTCTCTTCTCTCTTCAGGCTCCGCTTGCCTTCTTGTCTGGTGGGTAGACAGTAGCATTTTGAGATGAAGATGTCTATCCAGAAGGTGCCTCGAAGCCGGCAACAGAAGGAAAGTGAAGGTAGATGTTTTTATGAGGACATCGAGCTCTCCTTGCCATAGATAGCGGACGTGGTCGTCGGCGTGTGGTTGGTTGGAGAGAGGAGCTCTCGAAACATCTAGTTATACCAACGAGACACTATACTGGCCGTAGGCTAAGTATCAGTAATGTAAACATTTAACGTGTGCACCAATGTGATTCTATTTGCTAAAAAAGACTAAATGCGAACGTGCTTCTGCGACAAAGAACTAATCTGCAATGTAGTGAATTATTAAGATTTCTGAAGATTTATTTAAAGAATATGTGAAAATAAACTGCTCGTAATTATGATCACGTTTAGTTTAATACACTAGGAAGGGGCATCTGAGTTTCGTATGCGAATATACAAGATGTTGCTACTATATAATGTGGGCTCAAGGAGACACACAATTGGGGTGGGTACACTTGAACGCATGCTAGTATGACCGTTTGGTGACGAGTGCCGAATTCCATGAAGGTGACCTCTATGGCTGTTTCTCCCAGGAAGACCCAAGAGGTGTCCCCGAAGTTGCAGTGTTCCTGTGACGACCCGGGTAAGGGGTTCACACCCGCATTCAGCGTCAACCCTGAAGGTAGTCGATGGTCTTCATCTTCCTTCACTTGGCGGAGCTTCTCGGGATGACCAAAGTTGAAGAGTTTTTGAGAGGGCAGAATTCGGGCCTCAATGATATTTAGCGCTCTGCCGGGTATGAATGGCAGAAATAGAGAGGGAGAGCAGAGCAGGCGCTTTCGGCCAGCGAGTTCCAGAAAGGAGAGTTTCTGAATACCTCCTTCTCTTCTGCTGCTTAGGATGGAAGATGCAGCAAACTGTACGAATAGGTTGTTGTTGACATTTAGTGCTCTCTGGTGTTCTGTGAGCGTCGACGAGAGAGACACAGTGTGGAGGGATTCGTAACATCAGCAATGGGCAAGTAAGAAAATGCTTCTTCGATTTGGACAGCTTCGTACAAGGGAGGAAACATTTTTCAATAAATCGTAATTTTACTGTATCTAGTTATTTGTGTACAATAAGAGAATAATAGCTTAAGTAAAAGCTGGGTTCTATCCTGTCTCTCTTGACGCCACTGTAAAGACCTATGGGACTCCTGTCAACTTTCAGCAGCTTTAACATTCTTTAGCATATGACACGAGTAATGCCGGATTAAAAATGTCTAAGTATAAACACAGTAAATTTATTGAGTAATTAGCGAAATGTAAAATTATATCAAAAGGCGGAAACGGGGCCAAAGGCCAGAAACACAGATCCTTCTGTGGACAGAAATAGCAAACAGATGTCTGAAGCAGGATATTACAGTTAATGATTGATTGCAGCCACTAAATCCTCACTAGCAGTGACAACAAAGTTGACTTCATACCAAAGCCACGATCTTTCAGGACGAAATCGTAAGAGGTTCAGTTTTAACTACCTTTATGATATATGTAGGTGTCGGCGAAACACACCTATGGGCCTTACAGTTCTACATGATATGTGCAATAGTGCACAGACTCCAAACTGATCTGGATGGACCATATTCTATTCGTAATTTCTGTCACTGCCTAAAAAATCACAATTATATGCTTCTTACAGTTTGTATTAACGCACTTTTTACTGCCAGTTCTTTGGCAGTAAAATGTCAAAGAATTTTAAGTCTGAGGATGAATCGTAGAGAAAAATCTGCAGTTCTGAACGAAATTCATACAGGCAAGTTAGTGTATTTCCTAACTTCAGTGTGAAGTAAAGGGAGATAATGTTGAACACATTTCGTTACACAAAATGGAAGATGATTGTTTTATAAATTGGTTTAGTTTGGAAAATATTTAAGGTTGCACGAATAAGCATTGATTACAAAATAGGAATTGTTAACTCTGTGTTACCCTTCTGTAAATATTATATAACTAAAAAGATGCCCGTGTTCATGCCAGAAGTTGCATTGCTTTTACGGAAAAAGCATTGACTAGTGCGAGTTTTTTCTATTAACTGTCAAATAACACTTTCAGGTCAGTTTGTAATGCAGTCACTTTAGATTGTTTTGTTGTCTTGTAGCAGATGTAAATGTTCATTTGATGTTATATCCTGTGAATGAGATGCCCGCCTTTATAGCGTAGATGGTAGCGTAGGGTGAGCTATCTGTATAGGGGTTTTCTCTTATCTTGAAAAATGAATGTGGGTAACTCTAAGCTCTGTGGACACTGGGCTCATTTGACAACGTTGGAGATCGTTAATTAAAAAAAATTAAAGATTATATATTTTTTGCCCTTAAATGTGAATATTTCAACGGTTTGTGTTTTGTGTTGAAACGAGTTTTGAAAAAGAAAATTTCGTAGAATGATTAGAAATTGCTCCATTACAAACTGTACACTGCGATATTGAGATGGCTACTTCTACACTATTTCCCCTTTGAGCTTTCAAGTCCTGTCAAGTTTTATTTTAATATAATTTAAGATATAAAATCTCGCATTCAACAATAATAAATTAAAGAAAGCCGAAATTTTTTCCGGTGTCTGATCAAATAAATAACGATGCCATATTTTCAATTGGTTGAAATTGAACTAACGTATTACTTTTTACAGTGTACATGCTTATTTAAATATCTTATTTCCGTTTGATCACAGTGGAACTGTAGATTACACAAATGTAAATTACTAGCGCGCACCATCATAAGTCGAGAAACCCTGGCCTAGATAGAAGCAGAACCCTTGTCTTATACCAATAGAGTGCGTGAAAGCTCTCTGCTAGCACTTCTGGCTGTGACGCCACCATTCTTCTCCAATGGAATGCACACTATCTTTTCGAAAGCTATGTACTAACATATTTCAGTATTGTTTGTTTCTGCCACGGAATTGTTAGTATCCTGCATTGAAAGTTGACATTGCAAAAGGTTATTTTTAAGCGCACAGTTTGGTTTCAGGCTGGCTCAAGGCAGAGCGGGTACAGAGAAGAAAAACAAATTGCTTGGCTTTCTTTATTTGTCTCTGATGAACGAAGGATTGACATCATTGCTTCAAGGCCAATACAGGCTCTGGCGGAATGACTCATGCCTTGGGAGCATATGCAACAAAGTGATGAAATAGGTGGTCTGCTCACATATAACACCAAGGCACGACCCTGCCAACTCTGGTCAGAGTGACCCACCCCAGGGTTCGAATTCAGGACCTCCTGTTACCGGGTATGATGGAGGAAAGAATCGGTTACTCTGTAAGTCATTCATACTGGATATAGGTTTTGTAAATATCAACGTGGCCGGGGGTATTTCTGTACAGTTGTTAGATACAGTCATTTTAGACATATAAGAATAGAAACATTAGCACGACAGATACAACTCATTTTTAATGGAAGGTAGACATCAGGCGTTTGGAAACTAATATAAAGTCTCTAAAATGTGGAACCTTACCTAAGGCCATTGCCGAGTAAGAATAGTAATATTTTTGATAATTGACAGAAGATGAATGTTGCTACAGAATAAGTGAGCCAATTCCTATAGTTAGTCCTGCTACTGCATTTGAGAATGATGACAAAAAAGCTAACGTGCCAGAATGGTTGTAATAATAATAATAATAATAATAATAATAATAATAATAATAATAATAATAATAATAATAATAATAATAATAATAATAATAATAATAATAATAATAATAATAATAATAACAATAACAATAACAATAACAATAACAATAACAATAACAATAACAATAACAATAACAATAACAATAACAATAACAATAACAATAACAATAACAATAACAATAACAATAACAATAACAATAACAATAATAATAATAATAATAATAATAATAATAATAATAATAATAATAATAATAATAATAATAATAATAATAATAATAATAATAATAATAATAATTCTGTTCCCTGCTTTTAAGAGAAGTATCCTGGATAAAAAGGAAGAAATCTGCCGTCGAAACTATCATCAGAGATGAAATGTTAATACGCCAGCTTAAGATTGTAAAGGTGCTTTATAGTTCAATTTTTTAAGTAATTTGGTCGGACGGAAGGAAAAACTTAGAAGGAGGTTAATGCTTAGCATTAAATAGTTCATTATGATTGGTGATATTTGTATTAACTTGTACATTTTAAAATGAATATTACTTGGATCATGCCAGTTAACCCTTAAGTTCAGTCTCTGTATAATGTGAACAAACGTAGAGTTCTTTAGCGGCTAAATCTACCTCAAGCGAATGATTGAAACTGTAGAGCGAGGAGAAACGCTTGCCTGCATGGGCCAAAACAATGCAACTTCCATTCCAGCTGTTTTTCAGTCTTACGTGTTGTATCACGTGCTGTGAGGCGTTGGTTAACACACTTGCTGCTGGAGCTGAAAGCTGATCGACGTCATAAAACAGATGTGGCGGAATAATCCTGTTCTGTTTGCTGTCAAGTGGCAGCCTTAGGAACCGTTTGAAGGGGATATTATAGTTTTAAAGTCGGGAATGAGTTCAGCGTGTGACGTTACCGCGATCTGCATTGCTGGGAAGAGGTGACTGCGGAATGTTGTAATGTAGGAAATACAATACTTATTTAACAATATAACTAACGTCTGTAGGGCATGTTGCTGTATCCCGCATCTCTCGAACTATTTTCTCTTCCTCTGCGGCAGTAGTACAAAGCGGAGTGACGCCACACGCTGAACTCGTATTCTGTGCGAGCATGCACTGAGATATGAGCACTGCCTGTCTTCCCTTGACTTAGGTAGCATATAAGTGCCTCTCGTGTTCTTAGCTTAGGAAAACTTTTTGACTTTGAAACGATTTAACATTTGGAGACAGTACGTTGATCGCGCACTGAGTTATTAAGTTGCGAATAAACTGTATAGTCGTTAAAATTATAAACGATACTTGTAACCGTTAACACAATGTTGTCGTGACAGTTATAACCGTCACATGGAAATGGCTGTTTGTGACACCCCTAACTATAGTAAGACTGAAGTCTCCGTGAGTAAGAACTGGTTCTGAAATTCAAGATTTGGCCAGTGTATTCCTGATCGCAATATTCGGACATAGTCGTCTAATAATAATAATAATAATAATAATAATAATAATAATAATAATAATAATAATAATAATAATAATAATAATAATAATAATAATAATAATAATAATAATAATAATAATAATAATAATAATAATAATAATAATAATAATAATAATAATAATAATAATAATAATAATAATAATAATAATAATAATAATAATAATAATAATAATAATAATAATAATAATAATAATAATAATAATAATAATAATAGAATAATAATATAACGATAATAATTATATAACGATAATAATAATATAACGATAATGTTGATAAATATTACAGCTCGTAAAGGGCCAAAGTCCGCCTCATGTACAGCTTTTGTAAAACGTTGTGACATTCCCCCACGTAGGTAACAGAATTGACCAGCTCACTTGCATAGGCAATAAGACAAGTGAAGCTTAGTGTGAGTGTGATAAGTAAATGCGATATATATGTGACTGTCCCATGCCTGACGACGTTTAACACAAGCTGTACATTTCTGCTATTTGTTATGCCTGTCCCGGGGCAGTGTTTAGGCAGGTCAAGAAAAACCTGTCTTACACTACCGCACGGCAGAGAGTGCAGGTTTAGAAAGCGAGTCAGCATTGGCAAACTTGTCTCATATTCATCACTTCTGCTCCCGACAAGCTGAGCGGGATTAATACGGTTACATATAACTTTTCTACTATAATTATATAATTCAAACTAAATGTCGTCACGTTGGAACTGTTCGGCAAGGTTCCAACAATTACGTTGACAACTTTTTCCGACGTTTTAAATGTAAATGTTTTCAGATTTGCAATTTAAAGTATATTACTTTGAAATAATAATGCAATGACAGCAAGGTTAAACATATTTCCCGGCATTGTAGGTCCGAATTTCGAGCTCTGACCAGCTACCGGATCATATCCGAAAATTGCGAGCGCAGTCCTTTGCGAAACTTCGGAAACTGAAGCGTACTAGACAATGTCCTAGAACCTCGGGAAGTATGTGTTTAATCGTTAAGATGCCACCGTGATAGCCTCAGCTTGTGTAATAATAATAATAATAATAATAATAATAATAATAATAATAATAATAATAATAATAATAATAATAAATATTATTATTATTATTATTATTATTATTATTATTATTATTATTATTATTATTATTATTATTATTATTATTATTATTATTATTATTATTATTATTATTATTATTATTATTATTATTATTATTATTATTATTATTATTATTATTATTATTATTATTATTATTATTATTATTATTATTATTATTATTATTATTATTATTATTATTATTATTATTATTATTATTATTATTATTATTATTATTATTATTATTATTATTATTATTATTATTATAGTGACTTTGTGAGTTCGTGAAATGAAAAGTCCAATTGCACCACTCAAAAATGTTCTTTATTTCCACCGAATTAGAGTTGAACACTTGCCAATTACACAGAATTACGTAATGCACACAATTACGATTCACCAGTTCGTCCGTTTCAGTTCCACTTGCACTCGCAATTGCGTAAACTCCTCCGACGAACGTACGCAGTCCGTTCCCTCACTTGACGCTCCTCATAGCTCGCCAAGAAGAACTGACTCAATTCACTCACTGCAGCCCTTTTTATAGTAATATCGCCGTTCTCTCGAAGTGTCTCGTTTCAGTGAATCACCGCGAAGGTTCCAGACAGCAGGGGAGGGGGGAAGAGGCGGCCAGCGACAAGTGACACTACCCTAATCAACCGCTCAGTTAGTGACTGAGATAGATGAGTGGGTGTGGCCCGTATGCCTCTGGTCCCTTCTCATCTGTCGTTGGTCTGCCTTTCCGATCATTGGGTGACACTGCTCCCTCCTCAAAGCTGGTCGTCCCAAACAGCTCCATCGTAGCGGGCTAGACGATCCAGGTGTACCACCAACATCTTTCCTACCACCCGGTACGGCCCTTGCCATGGCTGCTGAAGCTTCGGGCAGCGTCCCTTGGTCAGCGTAGGACGGTACAAGCAGACCAGGTCACCTTGCTGGAACCCTTGGCTGTTGGCATGCCTGTCATATCTGGTCTTCATGCGGTCGCTCGCCTTCTGGATGTTTTGGCGAGCCATCTCGTGCATGTCGTGGAGGTGGTCCACCAGGTTCTCCACGAACTCGGTCACCGGCTGCTTCGCCTCCGGAGGGCTTCCAAAAGCCAGATCACAAGGGAGGCGTAATTCTCGGCCAAACATTAAGCTGGCTGGCGTCATTCCAGTTGTGTCGTGTGTAGACGAGCGGTAGGCCAGCAACAACAGTGGCACCTTGACATCCCAGTCTTGCTGATGGCTGGCCACGACCTTCCTCAGGTGTTCCTCTAAGGTCTTGATGTACCTTTCGACCATGCCATCCGACTGGGATGTAGAGGCGTCATGCGGGTCTTGTTCACCCCAAGCCTTTGTAGCGCCTCCTTTATTAGGTTGGACTCAAAGTTGGTACCCTGGACACTGTGTAGCTCCAACGGCACCCCAAATCGACAGAACACTTGCTCCACGAGGCAGTCTGTGATTGTCTTTGCCTCTTGGTTTGGGATGGCATACACCTCCGGCCACCTGGTGAATTAGTCCACGACCACCATCAGGTACTTGTTGCCTCGGTCGGAAACTGGGAACGGTCCAGCAATGTCAACGGTGATCCGTTCGAATGGCGCTCCGACGTGTTACTGCTGCATGCGACCCCGGCTCCTAGTCTGGGGGCCAAGGCTCGCCGCTAACACGTGACACTGACGGCACCATCTCAGCCAGTAGTAGCGCTGCCGTAGTTTGTCAATCGTTCGGTTCGCTCCCAGGTGTCCTCCCGAAGTACCGGCGTGCACTTCCTCCAAGATTTCGGGACCTTACTCCGGGGAAGTACCAACTGTTCTCTCTGCGCCTTCCCATCGGGTGACTCCCATACCCGGAACAGCACGCCCTCTCTGGTCTTCAACGAGTCTCATTGGGCCCAGTACGACTTGTAGGTGGCGCTCCTCGGTGGCCCCAAGTCTGCGTCCGCCAGCTGCTCCCTCCTCCGGCCTGCGCTATCCCAGCCGTCCGCAGGCACTGCCACAATTACTCGGACTGCTGCGGCACGCTCCTTCTCTTCCACTCTTGTGCACTGGCCGCACTCTTCTGGACAGGGTGTTTGGGACATGGCGTCTGCGTTACCGTGGCTCTTCCCTCTACGATGTTCCGAGGTTAAGTCGTACTCCTGCAGCCTCTGGACCCTACGTGCTGTCTGGTCTTCCAGGTTCTTGAAGCTCAATAGCCAGGTTAGGGCGGAATGGTCCGTCCTCAAGGTGAAATGGCTGACCGTACAGGTACTTGTGGAAGTGCTCCAAGGTCTTTACTACCGCCAGTAGCTCTCGTTGGGTGACGCAGTAGTTCTTCTCTGCCTTGGATAGCGTCTTGCTGTATTAGGCTATCACCCGCTCATGGCCGTTCTGGATCTGCGATAGGACACCTCCAATGCAATGGTCGCTAGCGTCGGTGTCCACAGTGAAGGCGCCACCCGGTTGTGGGAAACCCAAAATTGGAGCACCCCACAGGGTCTCCTTTAGGTGCTGGAAAGCGTTTT